>PVHT021183518.1:22807420-22832428 GCA_004024745.2 Catagonus wagneri | reverse complement strand
TTACACTTGTAAGTAGCAAGTAGTTTTTCTCTTACTGCTTTCAAGATTTCTCCTTGTCTTTAACTTTCAGCATTTTTAGTGTCTGTTTACAGATCTCTTTGTGTTTATTCTTGGAGTCTTTTGAGCTTCCTGGATGTGTAGGTTATTGTCTTTCAATGAATTTGAGAGATGTTCTGCTATTATTTCTTTGAATATTATTTCCATTCTTTTTTATTCTCTCTCTCTCCTGTCCTTCTCGTGCTCCTATTGTACATACTAATAACTTTGGACTTAGTTTGGCTTAGTTTGGGCTTCATTTTTTTTTCCCTAGTTCTTTAAGGTGTAAATTTAGGTTGTTTGTATGAGATGCTTTTTTCCCCCTTAATGTAGGCATTTGTTGCTATAAACTTCCTTTTAGAACACCTTTTGCTGCATCCCATAAGTTTTGGTGTGTTGTATTCCCACTTTCAGTTGTTTCAAGATATTTTTAAATTTCCCTTTTGATTTCATCTTTGACCCATTGGTTGTATTATTTAATCTCCACATATTTATGAGTTTTCCAGTTTTCATTCTGGTATTGATTTATAATTTCATACCATTGTGGTCAGAAAAGATACTCGATCTGATTTCAGTCTTCTTAAATTTGTTAAGACTTGTTTTATGGCCTAGCATATGATCTATCCTGGAGAGTGCTCCGTGTACGCCTGAGAAGAATGTATATTCTGCTGCTCATGGGTGGAATTTTCTGTGTATGTCTGTTAGATCTCTTTGGTTTAAACTATAGTTCAAGTACATTGTTTCTTTACTTATTTTCTGTCCAGAGGATCAGAAACTCAGGGGTCTTAAGTCCCCTATTATTATTGTATTCCTGTTTATTTCTCTCTTTAATTAATTACATTAATATTTTTTGGCCATGCCCACAGCATGTGGAAGTTCCCAGGCCAGGGACTGACTCTGCGCCACAGCAGCAACCTGAGCCACTGCAGTAACAATGCCAGATCCTTAAACTACTGTCCCACAAGGAAACTCCTAACTGCATTAATATTTGCTTAATATATTTAGGTAGTGTAACGTTGGGTGCATAAATATTTAGAATTGTTAGATTCTCTTGATGAATTGACTCCTTTTTCATTATATAATGATCTTTGTCTCTTGTTACTATATTTGACTTTAAGTATAGCTGCCCCTCCTATCTTTTGGTTTCCATGTACATAGAATATCTTTTCCATCCCATCGCTTTCAGTCTATGTGTGTCTTTAAAGCTGAAGTGATTCTATTGTTGGGCAGCATATGTTGGATTTGTCTTTATATCCATTCAGACATTCTGTGGTGGGTTTTGTTTTTTTTTTTTAGGGCCACACCCACAGCCCAGGCTTGGGGTTGAATTGGAGCTGTATCCACCAGCCTACAGCACAGCCATAGCAATGTGGGATCCAAGTCACATCAGTGACCTCCACCACAGCTCATAGCCAGATCCTTAACCCACTGAGTGAGGCCAGGGATCAAACCTGTGTCCTCATGGGTACTAGTCAGATTTATTTCCACTGAGCCATGACAGGAACTCCAGCCTATTTTTTTTTTTTTGCCTTTTTGTCATTTTAGGGCCACACCCACAGCATGTGGAGGTTCCCTGGCTAGGGGTCTAAACGGAGCTGCAGCCGCTGGCCTACACCGCAGCCATAGCAATGCAGGATCCAAGCCATGTCTGTGACTTACACACAGCTCACAGCAACGCCAGATCGTTAACCCACTGAGCAAGGCCAGGGATCAAACCTGCAACCCCATGGTTCCTAGTCGGGTTCGTTAACTGCTGCGCCACGATGGGAACTCCCAGCCTATGTTTTTTGATTGGAGAGTTTAGTCTGTTTATATTTAAAATAATTATTGATAGGTAAGGGCTTACTATTGCCGTTTTGTTCATTATTTTCTGTTGTTTTTTTTTTGAAATCCTTTGTTCCTTTCTTCCTCTCTTGCTGTTTTCCTTTGTGATTTGATGATTTTCTTTTCTTTTTTCTTTTTTTTTTTTTTTTTTTTTTTTTTTTTTTTTTTTTTTTTTTTTTTTTTTTTTTTTTTGTCTTTCTTAGGGCTGCACCTGTGGCATATGGAAATTCCCAGGTTAGGGGTCTAATTGGAGCTACAGCTGCCAGCCTATACTACAGCAATGCTGGATCCTTAACCCACTGAGCAAGGCCAGGGATCAAACCCATAACCTCATGGTTCCTAGTCAGATTCATTTCCACTGCACCATGATGGGAAGTCCTGATGATTTTCTAAAGTGGTACAATTTGATTCCTTTTTCATTATCTTTTATGTATCCACTATAGATATTTGCCTTGTAGTTATCATGAGGCTTACATAAAATATCTTATAGTTATAATGCTCTACTTTAGGCTGATAACAGCTTAACTTCAATCACATGCAAAACCTCTACTCTTTTATTCCCCTCAGGCAACTCTGAGCCAGAGTTGTGTTTCTAAAAGTGTATATGTAAATATAAATTTTGTTTAAAAATCATGTATTAAATACATTAAAGAGTTCCCTGGTGGCTCAGTGGGTTAAGGATCCAGCATTGTCACTGCTGTGGTTTGGGTTGCTGATGTGGCACAAGTTTAGTCCCTGGCCTAGAAACTTCTATAATACTGCATATGCAGCCAAAAAAAAAAAAAAAAAAAAGGAAGAAAAAGGCATCTCTTTCAACTAGAATTTGTAAAACCCTATACTAGACCTATCCAAATCAGAATATAGGATTGGGCCTAGGCATGTGTGTTTTGAAATTTCTCCATGTTTTTCTGATACACATCCTTGTTAAGAAGTCTGTGTCAGAGAAAGTCACTAAATGTTAATCTTGAGGGGAATGTACTTGTAAATATTTTGTGAGGCAATTTAAATGTTTCCCTTAATTGTCCCCACCCCCACCCCGGCCATGCTTACAGCATGCAAAAGTTCTGTGTCCAAGGATTGAACACACGCCACAGCAGTGACAATGCTGGATCCTTAACCCACTGCACTGCCATGGAACTCCTAAATTGACCCTATTAAAGTGTACATTTTCCTTTTTGTCTTTAAAATAGACTGTATCTATAACTTTAACAAACAAAGGATTGTTACAGTTGTTAGGGTTTTTTTTATTTTTTTAACTTTTTAATTTTTTGTCTGTGCCCACAACATATGGAAGTTCCCAGGCCAGGGATCAAACCTGCGCCATTCTGGCGCCCTGAGCCATTGCAGTGACAACACCAAATCCTTAACCCACTGCAGCACAGAATAATTCAGTACTTGTCAAGTTTTATAATGTGTGTATCACTTTTTTCTCCTGCAGGTGAAAATGAGTTCTTCAGTAAGAAGAAAAGGCAAGCCAGGCAAAGGAGGTGGAAAAGGGTCTTCCAGAGGAGGAAGAGGAGGCAGAAGTCATGCTAGCAAATCTCACGGAGGTGGCAGTGGTGGCAGTGGCATTGGTGGCAATAGAAAGGCGTCAAGTAGAATCTGGGATGATGGCGATGACTTCTGTATCTTCAGTGAATCAAGGCGCTCATCCAGGTCATTATACTTTTTGAATGTTCAAGTATGGAAACAGTATCAATTGCTAATCTATGGAACAACAGATGGCTAAGAGAAAGAGGGAAAATGCCAAATAATTCTGATCAAGTTAATTGTTCCTCTTGTTTTAAAACCTTATAGTCCCCTTCTTTGTAAACTTTTCTAAAGGCATGTTGGCAAATAACAGCTTTTTTTTTCCTTTGGGATGGAGGTGGAAATCTGAAGTTAACTTTAATTTCTACATGACACTGTGAATTGAGTATAATATTGTTATTGAAACCAATATTACTAGGAAAGTAAATGTTGGAAGTGGTGAAAGTGATGAAAATCATTTTAAGTCTTTCTTAAGTATTGTAGTTTAAAAGGTCCCAAAATGAGGGGTACTCTGTCTAGTTGGTGAATTATCTATTTTCCAACCAGATCAGCCAGATCTTCACTTGAGCTTCATGTGATGATCAGTGACAGATGTCATAGCCAGGTTTCTCTGAGATTCAGCTTTTAATTACTAAATAAGTTTTGATAATTTTAATGAATATTTGTTGAAAATAAAAGATTTTACTGCTGAGCGTTATGCAGTATAAACATAAAAATTCTTAAACTGCACTGTGAGCTGTTTACTGGAATTTTTGGAGATGAGAGACTTTTTCAAAGCTACATGTCCACACGCATAACTGTACATACTCTTTTGTGGGGTTATTTCTCAGGTTATATTAGTTAGGAAGGAAAATATGTGAGCCCTAAAGTTTAATTGCATCAAATATTCCTTTAATTTAAATGAATTAACTATTTGCATTCGGAAAAAAAAAATAAAAATAGTGCTTAAGTCCTTTAAACTTACCACTAAATGGATCTAGGCACCTTACTGGGAAAGATATGGAGAGAGGACTGTGCTAGGCCCTTATTCAGTCTCAATTCCCAAGTGCTTTTTGTAGTTTAAACTTCTTGATAACACTGAATGTGTAATTCTACAGTTTAAATATATGTTTCTCATACATGGTCTGTACTATAACTAAATACTTTATTTGGTACGCGACCAGAGAATCTACATTTTTTTCCATTCTAAATGAAAAATGTGGTAGTTCCTGTTGTGGCTCAGTGGAAACTAACCGATTAGTATCCATGAGGATGTGGGTTTGATCCCTGGCCCTGCTCAGTGGGATAAGGATCTGGCATTGCTGTGAGCTGTGGTGTAGGTAACAGACATAGCTCAGTTTTGGTGCTGCTGTGGCTGTGGCGCAGGCCAGCAACTGCAGCTCTGATTTGACCCCTGGCTCAGGAACTTCATATGCCGCCAGTACAGCCTTAAAAAACAAAACAACAACAACAACAAAAAGAAAACCTTAGAAATTAAAAAAAAGTTAAATGAAAATGGTCACTTTAGACATACTGAGAGCTCATATATCAGTGTCAAATTTGACACCTTTTAAGAAATCTTCTAGAATAATTTAAAACTTAGCTGCTGACTTAAGAACTTAACTGCTGAGTTGGATGCAGCTTTGTTGTTTCTGAAAACACTGACTCTATAGGTTTTTAGACTCTTAGATACTCATTCATGCAGCAAATATTCACTTAATGCCTACTATGCACCAGACACTGTTTTAGGGACCAGGATTACAGCAATGAATAACTGTCCTTGTCTTCATAGAAGGAGGTTTGATGTATAAAGGCTGTAAGCAAAGGTATAATACTATGTCAGGTGGTAAGTGCTATGGAGAAAAATAAAGGAGGGTAAAGGGATGGAAAATACCAAAACAGATTGCTGGTGTTTTTAAGTGTTTGGTATTTTCTATAGAGTGATCAGAGAACACTTATCTAATGAAGTGTCATTTGAGCAGGAACAAAATGAAAGCGAAGGAGTAAGCTGTGAAGTTATCTGATGGAAGGACATTCAAGGCAGAGGGAATAGCAAGTGCACAGTTTCTAAGGAATGAGTGGCTTAGAAGATTTAGGAAATAGCAAAAAAGGCATGTGGCTAGCGTGGATGGGTAAGAAGCGATAGGCAGTTAGATTTGAGAGGCTCCACTGTATAGGAATTTATAGACCACTTTAAGGACTTTGGCTTTTGCTTTGAGCAAGTTGAGAAGCCACCGAAGAGTCTGAGGCAAGAGTCTCAGGCAATCACTCTGGCCAGAGTTACGGCTATTCAGTATATCCCTTTATGTGAATTAGAAAATGGTACCCCTTTCTTTGGGTAGGTAGAGCTCCAGGATGCCTGTCTTGGTGAACAGAGTAAAGACTGGCTTTTAGCTCTTGTCGTCCCCTCCTCCCCGGCTTCAGGAGCCTTTGCACGGTGTACAGTCTGCGCACCCATACACGGAGCCCTGTCTCAGTGTGTTGTGTGGAGAATATAGACTACAGGGGAACATCAGTTAGAAGCAGGAAAACCAGTTAGAAGGTACTCTCCAAGTGACGATGTCATAGACAATTTAATCCCTAAGTCTGGAGCTCAAGAACAATATCTAGACTAGAGAAGTAAATGTGGGAGGCCTCCATGAATTCATGCTACTAAAGCTGTGAGACTGGATGCCAGAGGACACAGGGAAGTGGTCTTCACTTTGAGCCCTGAGCCGTTTAGGCTTTAGAGCCAAGAGCGATTGGGAGAATCAGGGTGGATTGTGAAGTTGCCAATGAAGTAGGAATGTGATTTCTTTCTTTCTGTCTTTCTTTCTTTCTTTTTCTTTTGTCTTTTTAGGGCTGCATTCGCAGCATATGGAAGTTCCCAGCCTAGGGGTTGAATTGGAGTTGTGGTTGCTGGCCTAAGCCACAGCCACAACAGCACCAGATCTGAGCTGCATCTGCAACCTACACCACAGGTCATGGCAACACTGGATCTTTAAACCACCAAGCTAGGCCAGGGACTGAACCTACATCCTCATGGATACTAGTCAGATTTGTTTCTGCTGAGCCATGATGGGAACTCCAAGAGTGTAATTTCTAGAAGTCAAAAGTGTTTAAGGGAGTATCCAATCAGATTGGATTGTATACTTAAAGGGATACACAGGTTGTATAAAAAATGCTTCTGATAGGTCAAGAAAAATGTGTTCTGACAACTTCTCACTATATTTAGCAATGCGGATAGTATGGGTAACCTTGATGGGAGCTGTTTGGTTTGGTATGGTTAGTGTGAAGGAAACTTTGATTGGAGTGTGCTTCAGAGACCAGAAGAAAGAAATTGGAGACAAAGACAATGATTTAGGTAACTCTTTTGATGAGTTTTGCTATAAAGGGCAGAGGAGTGGGGAGAGAGAGAACAGTAACTTGAGGGGGGTGTGCAAAGGAAGGACTTTGTTTGTTTAAGATGATAGATGTTATATAGTGTGTCTGTATGCTGATGGGAATGATCCATTTGCTTCTAGGTATTTTTTAATTTCCTCTTTGATTTCTTCAGTGATCCATTGGTTATTTAGTAGCTTGTTGTTTAGTCTCCACGTATTTGTATTTTTGGCCATTTTTTTTCTTGTTGTTGATTTCCAGTCTTATAGCATTGTGGTCAGAGAAGATGCTTGAAATGATTTCAATTTTCTTAAAGTTACTGAGACTTGATTTGTAGCCCAGGATGTGATCAATCTTAGAGAATGTTCCATGCGCACTTGAGAAGAATGTGTATTCTGTTGCTTTTGGATGGAATGTCCTATAAATACCTATTAAGTCCATCTGATCTAATGTTTCGTTCAGGGCCTGTGTTTCCTTATTGATTTTCTGTCTGGATGACCTGTCCATTGCTGTAAGTGGGGTTTTAAAGTCCCCCACTATGATTGTGTTATTGTTGATTTCTCCTTTTAAGATTGGTAGCAGTTGCCTTATATATTGTGGTGATCCTGTGTTGGGTGCATAGATATTTTAAATTGTTATATCTTCTTCTTGGATTGATCCTTTGATCGTTGTATAGTGCCCTTCCTTGTCTCTTTAAATGTTGTTCATTTTAAAGTCTATTTTGTCTGATAGGAGTATTGCTACTCTGGCTTTCTTTTGATGCCCGTTTGCATGGAATATTTTCTTCCATCCTCTCACTTTCAATTTGCATGTGTCTCCAGAAGTGAAGTGGGTCTCTTGAAGACAGCATATATATGGGTCTTGTTTTTGTATCCATTCAGCTAGTCTATGTCTTTTGGTTGGGGCATTCAGTCCATTAACATTTAAGGTAATTATTGATATATATGTTCTTATTACCATTGTATTAAGTTTTTGGGGTTTTTGTTGCTCTTTTTTTCTTCCCTTATTCTCTTGTTGTCTCCTCTCACAAGATGGCTATCTTTAATGTTGTATTTGAGTTGATTTTTCTTATTTGTTTGTGTATCAATTGTAGATTTTTGGTTTGCAGTTACCCCGAAGTTTTGATATAGGAGTCTATATACAAATGAGATTGTATTAAGTTGTTAGTTTCTTAATTGCACGTGCTTCTCCAGTGACCTGCATTTGTGCTCTCTTCTCATGATTTCTGATTTTGGTAGCATAATTGTGCATGGATGATGTAGTATCTTTACTGTCTGTATATATGCCTTTACTGGTGAGCCTTGTCATTTGTGGTGTTTTTGTTTCTGGTTGTGACCTTTTCTTTTCTGCCTACAGAAGTTCCTTTAGGATTTGTTGTAAAGCTGGTTTAGTGTTGCAGAACCCTCTTAGCTTTTGCTTATCTGTAAAGGTTTTGATCTCTCCTTCAAATCTGAATGAGAGCCTTGCTGGGTAAAGTAATCTTGGTTGGAAGTTTTTCCCTTTTATCACATTTAGTATATCATGCCACTCCCTTCTGGCCTGCAGAGTTTCAGCTGAAAAATCTTCCAATAACCTTATCGGGGTTCACTTGTATGTCATCTGTTTCTTATCCCTAGCTGCTTTCAGTATTTTCTCTTTGTCTTTAATTTTGGTCATTTTCATTAACATGTGTCTTGGAGTGTTCCTCCTCGGGTTTATTTTATATGGTACTCGTTGTGCTTCCTGAATTTGACTGAGTGGTTCCTTTCCCATATTAGGGAAGTTTTCAGCTATTATCTCTTTGAATATTTTTTCTGTCCCCTTCTCTCTCTCTCCTCCCTCTGGCACCCCTATAATACGGTGTTGTTGGTGCATTTAACATTATCCCAGAGTTCTCTGAGACTCTGCTCATTTCCTTTCAATCTTTTATCTCTTTTCTCTTCCGCATTAGTGATTACCACTAATCTGTCCTCCACCTCCCTGATTCATTCTTCTGCCTCCTGTATTCTACTGGTGGCTGCTTCTAATGAATTTTTTATTTCAGTGATTGTATTTTGCATCTCTTCTTGTTTAATTTTTACATCTTGTATTTCTTTGCTCAGTGTTTCCTGTAAATTATCAATCTTTGCCTCCAGTCTATTTCCAATGCCTTGTATCATCTTCAGCATCAACAGTCTAAAGTCTCTTTCTGGGAGGCTGATAATCTCCTCATCACTGAGCTGTTTTTCTGGGCTTTTCTCTTCCTCCCTTATCTGAGTTATAGTTTTCTGTGTTTTTATTTTTATAGGTTTTTGGTGTGGTGAGCTTTTTGTAGACAATAGAGTTGTAGCCTCTCTTAGTTCTGGTGTTTGCCTCCCCTGTGGCTAAAGTTGGTATGGAGGGGGCTTGCTGCAGGCTTCCTGATGGGAGGGAGTGATGCCTGCCCACTTGTAGGTGGGGTTGATTCCTATCCCTCTGATGGGTGGGGTTTTGTCTCTGGATGAGATTAGAGGCTGGCTGTGTGCCTGAGGGGTCTTTAGGCAGGCTGTTTACTGATGGGTGGGCTGAGATCCCACCTGGATTATTATTTGACCTGGGGCTTCTCAGCGCTGATGGGGGGGACCAGATTTTCCCAGAAATGGGCACCTCCAGAGAAATGTAGGCTGATGAATGTTCCCGAGAGCTTCACCTCCAATGCCCTTCCCCAACAACAAGGCACAGTCACCCCTGTTTTCCCAGGAGATCCTCCAAGAATTGCAGTCAGGTTCCACCCTGATTCCTTTGGAGATTTTGCTTTGCCCTGGGACCCAGTGCACGTGAAAGTCTGTGTGTGCCTTTCAAGAATGGGGCCTCAGAGTTCCCGTCGTGGTGCAGTGGTTAATGAATCCGACTAGGAACCATGAGGTTGCGGGTTCGATCCCTGGCCTTGCTCAGTGGGTTAACGATCCGGCGTTGCTGTGAGCTGTGGTGTAGGTCGCAGACGCGGCTTGGATCCTTTGTTGCTGTGGCTGCGGCGTAGGCCAGTGGCTACAGCTCCAATTAGACCCCTAGCCTGGGAACTTCCACATGCCGCGGATGCAGCCCTAAAATGACAAAAGGCAAAAACAAAAACAAAAAAAAAACAAACAAAAAAAGAAAGAATGGGGTCTCTGTTTCCTCCAGTCCTGTGGGGCTCCTGCACACAAGCCCTGCTGGCCTTCAATGCCAGATGTTCTGGGGGCTCTTTGTCCCTGTGCCAGATCCCCAGGCGTGTGGATTTGACATGGGGCTCAGAACTCTCAGTCCTGTAGCTGAATCTCTCTGATACAGTTACTTTCCAGCTGTGGGGCTTCCCACCTGAGAGGTATGGGGTTGCTTCCATCCCGTAATCGCCCCTCCTACCTCTTGATGTGGTCTTCTCTTTGTCTTCTGGAGCAGAATATCTTTTTTGAAAGTTTCCAGTCCATTTGGTTGAAGGTTGCTTGGCATTTGGTTGTTTTGTTGTTTTTTGGGGAGAGAAGTTTAGCTCCAGCCCTTCTATTCTGCCATCTTCAGGAATGATCCAAAGGAGAGTGAAGAACTGATGATGTAGAGAGGGATAAGTGCTGGAACGATTTCTTTGAGGAGATTAAAGAGATTGGGATACAATGTACAAACAAACTGACTTTAGGATCCTTAGTTACAGTAGGAAAGACAGAGCCCGGGGCATACAGATAAGTGGTGGATGAAATAGGAGCATAGGCAAGTTCTCCCCCAACACTCTCTCTATTTTTTTTTTTTTTTTGGTCTTTTCCCTAGGGCCGCACTCGCGGCATATGGAGGTTCCCGGGCTAGGGGTCTGATTGGAGCTGTAGCCTCCAGCCTACTCCAGAGCCACCGCAACGCGGGATCTGAGCCGCGTCTGCAACCTACACCACAGCTCACAGCAACACTGGATCCTTAACCCACTGAGCAAGGCCAGGGATTGAACCTGCAACCTCATGGTTCTTAGTTGGATTCGTTAACTACTGAGCCATATGAGACAGCAGGCCTGAGCATTTCAAAAAAAGCCAATGTCAGGAAATAAGTTGGGGAACTCTTCTAAATTAAAGGAGTCTGAAAAAAAGATAACTAAATGTCATTTTTTTTTTGCCTTTTTGTCGTTTTAGGGCCGCACCCGCAGCATGTGGAGGTTCCCAGGCTAGGGGTCCAATCGCAGCTGTAGCCGCCTGCCTGTGCCACAGCCACAGCAATGTGGGATCCGAGCTGCATCTGCGACCTACACCACTGCTCGTGGCAACACCAGATCGTTAACCCACTGAGCAAGGCCAAGAATCGAACCCACAACCTCATGGTTCCTATTTGGATTCGTTAATCTCTGTGTCACGATGGGAACTCCCTAAATGTCATTTTTAATTAGAGACTCAATCACAAAACCTGAAGAACACATGATTGAGTCAGTTGGAAGTTTGAATATGGATTATATTTTAGATAATATCAATATAAAATAACTTGAGTGATAATAGTATTATGGTTACATAAAAGTGTATCTTTTTTAGGAAATAACATACTGAATAACTTAAGAAGTATTTATGAAGTAATATGTCTGCAACTTATATTCAGATGGCTCAACAGAAAATGCATATACATATATGGGGGAACGCATGTATAGATGTATATATGAGTATATAGAGAGAAATAGGAAGAGCAGAGCATAATAACCGTGTGTGCCCATGCCTATAAGTATGGCAAATGTTAACGACTGACAAATCTAGGCAGTGTTCATTTCTATAGATTAAAATTTTTTGAAACAAAAAGGGGAAATGATGGATTTGGAATAACATTTCATAAGTTTCTACTAAGTGGTTAAAAACTACAATCTTTTTCTGTTTTCTCCTTTGCTACCTAGTTTTGCAAGTATACACATGTGGTTCTTTTCAAAGTCTCAATAATATGTTGGATTTTAAATAGAAAAATTTTACCATTTCCCTGGATTTGTGAAAAATATGTAACGAAATATGGCAAGTGGAGAAAAGAATTTAGTGATTGAAGTTAACCTCTAGAACTGATTATAGTTTTAAATATTTTAAAATGTCCCTAAAAAATCTAAAAATCTTTCATTCCAAAAATGAAAGATTAGTGAAGTAAATTCTAGTATCTCTATATCAATATGTAACCATTAAAAAAATTGTAGGAAAATATTTAATTTGGAAGAAATGTTAGTTTTATTTTGATAAGGAAATAATAGATTATATATGCTGTACAGGTTTATTAAAAATGTATATAAGGAGTTCCTGTTGTGACTCACAGTAGGAACCTAATAGCCATGAGGATGCAGGTTCAATCTCTGGCCTTGCTCAGTGGGTTAAGGATCTGGTGTTGCCAGGAGCTGTGGTGTAGGTCAAAGACTTGGCTCAGATCTGGCGTCGCTGTGGCTGTGGTGTAGGCTGGCAGCTGCAGCTCAGATTTGACCCCTAACCTGGGAACTTCCCTATGCTGGGAGTGCAGCCCTAGAAAGAAAAAAGAAAAAAAGTATATGAAAAAGAATTATGTAACTTACAATGACTTCTCTTTTCTTCTTTGTTCTTTACTTTTCTACAGTGAACAGGTATTATTATTTTTATAATCAGGAAATAATGATTTAGATGAACAATTCCAAAATAGGGCCTAACATTCACAAGGTAGGACTTTTGGTTGCTTTCAGATCAAATACCTCAAACAGAATGAAATATATACTCTTTGTATGTAGCATATTTCTTTTGAAAGTCCTCTAGTGCAGGAGTCATAGCATTGCTTTCTCCAGAGGATTCCTAAGTTAGTGAAGTGAGATTTAATGAGCAAGAATCTGGTGAGGTTTTTTCAAGCAGTTTCAATATAATGAAGTCTGGTAAATACTGTAGAAAATGGAGAATTTCTTCACATTCAAAGTCATCTTTTGTAAATACTCGACAATCCAGTCATGTTGTATATATTTAAGGAGTGTCAAAGTTCTGATCAGAGGTAAGTGTGTTATTTTGTTCTTGTGTCCTTTGCAGACCCACTAACAGTAGCATGAGAAAAGGAGAGGCACGCCCCAAATGGAAGCCCGAAGCCAAAGTGCCCCTTCAGACTCTACATATGACTACTGAGAATCAAGAAAAAGTGAAAGCTCTTCTTCGAGACCTGCAAGAACAAGATGCAGATGCTGGATCTGAGTAAATCATTTTCTTTGAGTAAATTATTGTATTGAGGAAGATGAATTGGCAGTGTGAAGGTCCCGTGTGTCTTTGGAATACTATATTGATACTAATCCTGTTGTGGCTGTATAACTAGCTGAAAGTGAGCCAGGGAAATCCAAGAATAATTATGCAGCAACACTTTAAGAGTGAGTTTGTTTTGCATATCTGTGAGTAGTACAGATCCCCTTTTCATCTTTATTTTTTCTAGGACAATACTAATATGGATTGAGTAATTGCTTTATTGATAACCTTCCAGATAAAACCTTGTAGTGAACAAGTGGAAGTATTGTTCTAGGGGCAAATATTGAATGATCAGATGAGGTCTTATGATTACACTTCTCATGATCATCTGCCTAAGTGAAAGTTTTTTTTTTAAGTCTTTTGTCTGTTTTGCTTTGTGATTTCAGTGGAGAAGTTAATTCTTTCCATTTGCCAGAATTGAAGACTGGTCAGTCATAAATAGCTCAGTTTCTCTCCTACCTACAAGATGCTTACCTGTCTTAGATTTAGGAAAGGTGGTCATGCAGCAAAGCAAACAAAAACAAAAAACAAAAAAAATGATGGTTTTTGTGAATGAGAAAAGAAAGAGAGCATAGCCAAGGCTTCTTGTGGTTCAGAACACAGGCTCTGGGTTAGACTGCCTTGGTTAAAATCTCTAGTTGCCTTTACTGTATAACCTTTGGCAGTTTCTAATCTCCTCTAAGTTTTATTTGGTCATCTGAAAAAAAAAATGGAGAGTCCAGTAGTATCTGGCTGGGTTATTGGGAAGATTTTCAAAGAGTTAGTACATATAAAACATTTAATGTAGTACTTGGCAGGTAATAAATACTCTTAATTGCCAAGATATTAAATTAATAGGTCAATAAAAAATTAAATCAGTGCCTGAATAGTGGTCAGGATCCTACATCCTTTGGCTCCTTGAATTAAATTCTTAGACTCTTACAAAATTTTCTTGGAACTAAGTAGAAATTAATATATGATATATGAAAATGTTACTTTTGCTAGAAGAGGCATTTCTGGGGAGGAGGAAGATGATGAGCCCGATTATGATGATGAGCAGTACTGGTCAGCTGGACGAGAAGCTTCACTTGTTCCCGACTCTGATCCTTTGGAATGTGCTGGCTCAGGCCTGGTGGAGCCTCATAATCCAGAATTTACAGTCTCGACATTTGCAGTGCAAAAACTTTCCAGGTTTGCCTTTATCGTTTATGGGAGAATTGAAGGAAAATGAAATAGCATTAAAAACACAACTACCTTTCCTTGAATAGTTTCCTGTTGTGTGGGTTCCAGAAGTACATGATATGCCTAACATTCTTTCTTTTAGGATAGGGGAAGCAAGGAGGAGTTGGTATTATCAGGGACACTTTTGCAAAATACAAATCCTGCTTAGGTGTGGTTATAACTTCACATAAATGTATTTAAGTGAATTTCTCTTCTGTGGTTGGATAACACTCGATCTTTTTTGTCATATTTTGCGCTTGGCAGGTATGGTTTCCACACTGAACGCTGTCAGGCAGCCCTAAGGATTTGTGATGGAGATGTAGGGGCATCACTGGAGCATCTCCTCAGCCAGTGTTTTTCAGAGACATTTGGAGAGAGGATGAAGGTCTCTGAGGCAGTTTCACACATAAGCTTGGATGAGTGTGTGGAACAGCGACAGGAGGAGGCATTTGCTCTCAAGTCAATCTGTGGAGAAAAATTTATAGAAAGAATTCAGAACCGAGTCTGGACCATTGGATTAGAACTGGAGTATTTGACAAATAAATTCTGCAAATCCAAGCAAAAGGAAAGTACCAGAAATATACAGGAGACCTCAATTGAAATCTGCAAATTTTACCTCAAAGGAAATTGTAAATTTGGATCAAAGTGCAAATTCAAACATGAAGTGCCCCCAAATCAGATTGTTGGAAGAGTGGAAAGAAATGTAGATGATTCTCATCTTAATGCTAATGAAGATGCATCTTTTTTATATGAACTTGAAATTCGGTTTTCTAAAGACCACAAATACCCCTACCAAGCTCCCCTTGTGGCATTTTATTCCACCAATGAGAATCTACCTCTGGCTTGTCGTCTACATATTTCCGAGTTTCTTTATGGCAAGGCCTTGACGTTTGCAGAAAGTTCAGAACCTGTTGTATATTCTTTGATAACCCTTTTAGAGGAAGAATCAGAAATAGCCAAACTACTAACAAATACCCATCACAAGTACAGTGTCCTTCCTGTGAACTTCCTGCCAGTGTCCTCTGGGACCAGAATAAATAATCCTGTCTGCCGTAAACCAGTGATTCCAAGTAATTCTTTTGATACAAGTCAAATTCCAGAAGGTATGTAAGGCTTTGATCAGGCAGAGGGTGGTTTGGAGGAGGGCATTTGGAATGATGGATTAAAGAAGTAAGATGTTCTAAGGGCTGGCCTAGGATCTCGCAGCTTGTGGCAATGCTAGATCCTTAGCCCACTGAGCAAGGCCACAGATTGAACACGCATCCTCACGGACATTATGTCGGGTCCTTAACCCACTGAGCCACAATGGGAACTACTGAAAGTTTTGTATATAAGTTTATTCTGGGAGTTGAGGGCTAGAAGACCCTTAAAGCATCATTCCAGAAAATCTGTTTCTTTTAATCCATTTGGCTTTGTATCTTTACTTCTAAAACTGTATATGGGATTACTGTCAAATGAGTTTTTGAGATATTTCTCTTTCTATACCACTCTCCATACCCTCCTGTTTTTGGCACATGAGACCCTCAGCATTAATTAGGAGAGGGCTCACTTTATTAATCCCTAAATCCTCAAATAGGGAAATGTTTGTACAAGCGTCAGGCTTTCTCCAGATCCAGGTTTTCTGTACAAATTCTTACATCACCAGTAACTCCCGCTTTCAGAGTTTGCCATAGGATTCTCTCTTATTTTTTTGCCATCTTTCTTTCAGAGAAGCAAGTTTTTATTATATCACAAGAGTTCCTAGATAAACATCAGTAAGTAGAGAACAGTGAAACACACTGAGATGTGGATGCTGGCCACCCAGATGGGTTCACTCACTGGCCCCTTGACTTGCTCCCAAATTGCAGTTAGTTCTGTACGTGGAATTCAGATGTATTCCTCAAGAAATGACAAACTGTGTGTCATGGACTTTTCTTTTAAGATAATAGCTTTGTTAAGATATAATTTGCATACCATGAAACACACCCTTTTGAAGCACACAATTCTGTCGGTTTTAGTATATTCACAGAGTTGTGCAACCATGGCCACTGTCTGATCTCAGACCATTTTCATCACCCAAAAAGAAACTGTATACCTTTAGCAAGTCACTCATTTCTCCCTTCCCCTAACCTAAAAACCGTGAGTCTACATTTTGTCTCTATGGATTTCCCTATTGTGGACATTTCATGGAAAGGTAATCTTAAAATAAATATGTGGCTTTCTTAATTGGCTTCTTTCCCTTATAGTAATGCTTTCAAGGTTCATCTGTGTTGTTGCATGTATCAGTACTTCATTCCTTTTTGCTACTGAACGGTATACCATTATACCACATTTTATTTATTGATTCATCATTTGATAGACATTTGGGTTGTGTCATGGAATTTTAGGAACACTTGCAAATATTTGAAACTCTCAGTGAATGTAAAGAGTGTAAGAGTGTACTGAATGTAAAGAGTCTACTGGATGCCATGATTTTTTTTCCTTTTCTCCTTCTTCTTCCTTTTTTTTCTTTTTAGTGCCACACCAGCAGCAAATGGAAGTTCCCAGCCTAGGAGTCAAATCAGAGCTCTGAGACATGTCTGTGACCTACACCACAGCTTGCAGCAATGCCAGATCCTTAACCCACTGAGCGAGGCCAGGAATCGAACCCACATCCTCATGGATACTAGGCAGGTTCATTTCTGCTAAACCACAGTGGGAACTCCGCCATGATTTTCCCTTCTTTGTTTTTAATTTGGTTTAACCAAAACCACTTTCACTAGATTAAAGTTTATTTGAAGATGCATTTTAAGTTCTTTAGCAGCAGTGGTGTTAAAATGAATGAACTTTCCTTATTCAAGCTTTAACTTTTTCTCCATTTTATAATTCTTTTGTCTGTGTCACTTTGTTTAGATAACAATTTTCCCCTTTGCTAAAGAAAGGACTTCATACTGAAAATGTTTCTTTTTATCCCCTTCAAGTTGAAAAAGAATCAGAACCTGAGGAAGAGTCAGATGAGGATGAAGGGCCTGCACCGGTTATGGTGGAGAATGAAAGCTATGTCAACCTTAAGAAAAAGATTTCCAAAAGATATGACTGGCAGGCAAAATCAGTACATGCTGAAAATGCTAAAATCTGCAAGCAATTCCAAATAAAACAGGTAGGGTCTTATGAGGGAATGGCTAGTATTGCCTCTCTGATGTCTGCGTGAGGGATTAGGAGGTAGGAATCTTTGGCTACCCTCCCCGGTGTACTTTCGATTCTCTTTTACTCTGGTCAAAGTTTCTGCATGCCACAGCAAACTTGGATGCTTGTTCCAGATAGTTTTGGGAAAATCTAATGGCTGATGAAAATGAAACATTATATATATATATACACACACAAACCAGGTATTTTGAGAATCATGTGGCTTTGGTACTGTGATAGGAATCTGATTAATGAAAGGAAAAATGATACTGTGATGTACATTAGAAATATCTGTGTAGAAAGAGAGAAGAATAAGGAGGAACTCGTACACCACTCAAAGATTCCCAGGATAAATAACTTGCCCAAGGTCACATAGCTGGTAAGTGGTAACACAGGGATTCAGATTAATTCTATTTCCAAAGTTCATATTGTTTTTATACCCCATTCACATGAAGGTTATTTTAAAAGAACTCGTTAAGTGAACTGTTAGGGCAGAGTTGGATGTAGGATGAAGACAAATTGCTTACCAGTTTGGGGATTGGATTAGATGCTTGTGTAAGGGCCCTTCCAATTCTAAAGTTCTGTGATTATGATTTTTGACACAATATAACACTATTACACATATGATATAACACCCTGGGAATGTCAGGTTGAATTTAAAAAAATCACACCATAAATAATAAGATGGTAGACACAAAAAATTGCATATTCAGTTTTAACAGTGTTTAGAGGTGATAAATTTATATGATAAAGTTATTGCAGAAAGTGTATGTGTTAATATAAATGTTAGTATAAATTTATTATTCAAAAATATATCTGTAGTTTTAATGTACAGTACTATGTTTATATCACTGGCCATTAGATGTCAGACTGAATTACATAGATGTGGTGTTTGTCCAAAAAGAACCCTTAGTGAATGCTCTTGCTATTAGTGATGTTGGTAAAAATCTGATATTATGTAGAACCATGCCATCCGTGTGGTAGCCCCTAGCCACATGTATCTATTTAAAGTTAAATTAATTAAAATTAAATTAAAAAGTCAGTTCCTGAGTAGCACTGGCCATATTTCAAGTGATAATAGCCACATGTAGCCAGTGGTTGCTATATTGGACAACACAAATGTAGAACATTTCTATCAACACAGAAAGTTCTGTTAAATAGTGCTGGTGTAGAGACTCTCGCTAGAAGAGTTAGAAAGGTGCTAAGCAAGAGAAGTTATTTGTCTTATAAGATCCCTCTGTTTATTCAGATGTAGGAAAACCACATAGATTTCACAGCTTATTCTGACTGATTCTCTGAACAGCCTTCTGAGTAAAGCTGCCAGCATCCAACTCCAACAAATCTGCAATTTCTGTCCCTAGACAAATTGCAAAAGAACAGAAAGGACAGGTCTAACTATGGGATTCCACATTACAGCTTTGTGGAAGGTGATTCAAAGTAACCCAACTGATGTCTGTATCTTTTATTTTATTAGGCTTCCAGACAGTTCCAGTCAATTCTGCAGGAAAGACAATTGCTCCCTGCTTGGGAAGAAAGAGAAAACATTCTTAAATTGTTGAGCAAGCACCAAGTGCTTGTTATAAGTGGTATGACTGGGTAAGAATGCAATTTATTCATAATGTAGCTTTCATTTATAAATGTGGTGTGTGCCCTGGTTACCATAACCAGTTCTACTTTTAAAAACCAGTAGCTAGCATTATTTATGCCTTTTCCTCTCAAATATTAAGTAATATTTCACAGAGGCAAATAATGTGGCAACCGTAGCCAGTAGAACCAAATTACAAAAAACAAACAAAACTCAGAAGTTTAGGAATTTATGGACATTGTACAACTATGCCTTGAGACAACATTAAGGCGAAAGGCCTAGCTGCAGGCTTTTGACAAGGCCCATTTTAAAATTTAAAGGATTGCTGTTTCTTCTGTGGTGCAGGGGATTAATGATCCAACTTGTTTCTGTGGAATTGCCGGTTCGATCCCCAGGCCAGCACAGTGCGTTAAGCATCCAGCATTGCTGCAGCTGCAGTAGGTCACAGCTGTGGCTCAGATTCAGTCCCTGGCCTGGGAACTTCCATATGCTGTGGGGGCAGCCGAAAAAGAGGAAAAAAAAAATTAAAGGCTAGTTTCAGAACATTTAGCTTGAAACTTTTCATCTAAGTTTAGTCTGATTTCTGTAAAGCTTTTGTTTAAGAACAACTTCTACAGTACATAATTTTTTCTGTTTCATACTCTCCATACGTTATCCTAGCCTGTTTAGCAGGGACAAGTTGCAGACTTAATTTAGTTCTATATTTAAGAGTCTTTAATTTAATAATTACATTTGTGTCTGGATTCACAGGTATAGTAGTAACTTTGTATCTTCCAGCTTATCTATTTTTTTTTTTCCCAGCTTCTTAGGGATGAACCTTTGGCATATGGAAGTTCCCAGACTAAGAGTTGAATTGGAGCTGGAGCTACAGCTGCTGCCTTCACCACAGCCACAGCAACTTAGGATCTGAGCCACATCTGCGACCTACACCACAGCTCATGGCAACACCAGATCCCTGGCCCACTGAGCGAGGCCAGGGATTGAACCTGCATCCTCATGGATGCTAGTTGGATTCGTTTCCACTGTACCATAAAGGGAACTCCCCAGCTTTTTAAGCTCAGTCCAGTTATAGCCAAAGCAATGCCACATCAAAGGGAAAAATATTAAGCGTTTTAATAATCATAAAATAATATTCTTATTTCTTTATGTAGAGTTCACATTCCTGGATGCATTTATGGACCTTAACCTAATGGTAATACAGTAGTCTCGTTTTTAAAATGATAGTAAACTATTATTTGATTGCCCTGTTAATCTGAGTGCAAATTCCTCAAAGTTATCAGCTGTAGATCAAAGTCAGTAGGTTGGTTTGGAAGATAGATAAGACTGAACAACTTTTATTCTAATTAGCTTTACCTTCCTCATTGCATACAGTTGCTTCTTTAGTTAACTAGCACTTAAAAACTCTCATTTTAGGAATTATTTGTTTTGACATACAGATGTGGGAAAACCACACAGATTCCACAGTTTATTCTGGATGATTCTCTGAATGGGCCACCTGAGAAGGTGGCTAACATCGTCTGTACCCAACCCCGACGAATCTCTGCAATCTCTGTTGCTGAACGTGTGGCTAAAGAAAGAGCAGAAAGAGTGGGTCTGACGGTGGGATACCAGATCCGGTTAGAAAGCGTCAAGGTTTGTATATTGTGCTTATCTCCTGATGACAGACATTTATAGTTTTCAAGTATAAAGAGCCCTTGGGGTCTGGAGAGCTGGAGAGTCATGGGCAAGTTAGGATATATACTTCAACAGGGCTGAAGTCCTTTCAGAAATACGTTGGTTTAGACTCTTTATGTGGGTATACTTCATATCCTCTATAAAGACCTTTTATTCTTTATTGGAAGAAGTGATCTAGCAAGTGCTGCTTTGTTCTTAAACCTGGGACTTAAACCAAATAAGGAACAACCAAATTCAGAATTGATTTCATCACTCACTGTTGTTTTTATGTTTTATAATAGTTTTTGAATCTTTTTTTCTTTTTAGGGCTGCACTTGCAGCATATGGAAGTTCCCAGGCTAGGAGTCGAATTGGAGCTGCAACTGCCAGCCTATATCACTGCTCATGGCAACACCAGATCCTTAACCCACTGAGTGAAGCCAGGGATCGAACCCACATCCTCATGGATACTAGTCAGGTTCATTTCCACTGAGCTACAGTGGGAACTCCCTGAATCCTTTTCATGAGTCTTAAAATTTTGATATGAAGTAGAAAAGAAAAGCTTTTGTTGTTATTGCCAGCAAGGTATTATGCATTTAGTTTCTAGGTTTATATAAAATGGAACTGCTAGTGTTTTTAATATTCTTTACTTCTACTTATTAAAATGACTTTACCAGGAAAGTGTTTCCTTTTTTTTAAGAATTTCATTAAAGCTTTCTTTTTACGTGAAAGTCCTCAGCCACCAGACTGTTATACTGCACCACGGGAGTGTTTAATATTCTTTATTTCTACTTATTAAAATGACTTTACCAGGAAAGTGTTTCCTTTTTTTCAAGAATTTCATTAAAGCTTTCTTTTTACGTGAAAGTCCTCAGCCACCAGACTGTTATACTGCACCACGGGAGTGCTGCTAAGAAGGCTGGAGGGAGACACGGCTCTCCAAGGAGTCACCCATATCATTGTTGACGAAGTTCATGAGAGGACAGAAGAAAGGTAAAACAGATTTTTCTGAATGAACCGTCACACACATAAAATGAAGACATAGCTGAAAGAATTTTGTTCTGCTTCCAGTTCAGTTCCTTTGAGCTGGTAATGGTAATTGCCACAGAGGGGGCTTAATTAAGTTAGAGAAGAGGAACCGCTTTCCTGATTCCAGGGTCTGTGACACTAGAAATGCTACTAGGATAGCACATGCTCATCACTGGAAGAGTCATCCTGTTAGATGGATATCATCTTACAGAAGACACTTAACACCTTCCTGGACTCCATGCTGAGCTAGGCACTGTACTTAGCAGCAATAACAGGTGTAATTCATGCTGTAGTTGATGGATTGGTGAATATGTGCTTCCTTCTCTGGTCCTTTGGTCGTTAATCAGTCCTGTCTTTCATTCATGTATTTATTAAGCCTATATTAAGTGCCAAGTGGCCTAGTAATTGCTGGGGATGCTATAGTGAATAAACATGGTTCCCCTTTATCTCTTATGGTTTGGTAGGAAAAACAAATAATGAACAGGTAAGCAAGCAAATACTACAAATTGGAATAAGTACCATAGCAGAATAAATAAGATGCTTTGTTCGGGGGAACCAAGATCAGTAAAAGTATAAATAAAGGATTTAATATATAAAAATTACAGTTGTGTTTGTTTCAAATGTTTAATAAATTTTCTGATCATAGAGATAACATTATTCTAACACATTTAGGCAATACTAAAGAAATGCAAGAAGAAGAATTTTGTCCCCTGTAAAATTGCTAATTACATGTTACAATTTAGTCTGTTTTCTTCTGGGAGTATATGGGGAGTTAGGGGAGAGATGTGGTAAAAGGATTTATCTCCAGAGACACTCTTAGGGTTATATAGTTTTGTGTGCTGCTTTGCTGTTCTCCTTTTTTTTTTTTTGCTTTTTTTAGGGCCACAGCTGTGGCATGTGGAAGTTTCCAGGCTAGGGGTCAAATCAAAGCTGCAGCTCCTGGCCTACGCTACAGCCATAGCAATGCCAGATCTGAGCCACGTCTGGGACCTCCACTGCAGCTCATGGCAATGCCAGATCCTTAACCCACTGAGCAAGGTCAGGGACTGTCAGAGCCTCATGGATACTAGTCAGGTTCTTAACCCACTGAGCCACAATGGGAACTCCTGTGTGTTGCTTTTGATCTAATAGTTAACATGATAGCATGAACTGTCTTTGAAATTGTTACTAACAGTTGCATGAGGAAATTCTAAAGTATGGATGTACCATAAATTACTTAACCACCTGCCTGCTATTTTATTTTACTTTTCCCTAAAAAGGAAACAAAAGTCATAAATGTAATTAAATTAGTTCATTAAAGAAAACTAGTACAAGAATATGCTCTCATTAAAAATTCAGATCATACTGGAGTTCTTGTCATGATGCAGTGGAAACGAATCCGACTAGGAACCATGAGGTTGCAGGTTTGATCCCTGGCCTTTCTCAGTGGGTTAAGGATCCAGCGTTGCCTTGAGCTGTGGTGTACATTGCAGATATGGCTCGGATCTGATGTTGCTGTGGCCGTGGCGTAGGCCAGCAGCTGTAGCTCCAATTAGACCCCTAGCCTGGGAACCTCTGTATGCCATAGCTGTGGCCCTAAAAAGAAAGAAAAGCATAAAAATAAAAAATAATTTAAAAAAATAAAAATAAAAATTCAAATGAAACTGGACTTCCCACCATGGCACAGTGGTAACTAACCCAAGTAGGGTCCATGAGGCTGTGGGTTCAATCCCTGGCCTTGCTCAGTGGTTTAAGAATCCAGTGTTGCCGTGAGCTGTGGTATAGGTCACAGGCATGGCTTGGATCCCACAGCATTGCTGTGGCTGTGGCATAGGCTGGCAGCTACAGCTACAATTTAGCCCCTAGCCTGGGAATTTCCATATGCCACAGGTTCAGCCCTAAAAAACAAAAAGAAAAAAAATGAAAAAAACTCAAGATAATACAGATAAAGTCCCTTGTAACATTCTTAAACCATTCCCAGTCCCTTCCCCACAAATAACCACAGCAATCAGACTTGTGGTATGTCTTATACATTGACAAATGTGTTTACTTTATTAGAAGTAGGTACATTTAGAGTTCCCTAGTGTCTCAGCAGGTTAAGGATCTGGCATTGTCACTGCTGTGGCTCTGGTTACTTCTGTGGCACAGTTTGATCCCTGGCCCAGGAACTTACACATGCTTCAGACACAGCCTCACCCCCCAAAAAAAGAAATAGGTACTTTTACTTCCTGGCCTTTTTCCTTATACAAATTACATATTCATTTAGTAAATCAACAAATCTTTGTTGGACACCTACTATGTCCCAGGCTCTAGATACTGAAGTATTATCTTATAGAATAAAATAACTAAAATCACTATCCTCATAGAGCTTAGATTCTAGTGAGAGAGCCAACAATAAGCAAGATAAGGGAGTAAAAAATAGTCATTTTGTTAAGTGCTAAAAAGAGAAAGGGTAATATGAAATGCAAGGAAGGGGAGCATTTGAAATTTTAAACACAGTGGCCAGGGAGGGCCTGACTGAAAATGTATATTTTGAGTAAAGACTCAAAGAGAGCGAGTGAGCTATGTCCGTGAATGTCTAAGAGAAGCCCTTTCTAGGCAGATTAATAACATGTGCAAGGTACCTGAGCTCCACGTCTCAAGGACGGCCATGAGGACAGTGTGGCTGGAGCCAAGTGACTAGCGGGGAGAGAAATAGGAAATCAGTCGTGGGGGTGAGATCATGTCACATAGGACCTTGTTAGTGAGGACTTTGGTAGGACGTTGAAGAATTCTGAGCAGAAGAGTAGTGCAGTCAGATTCACATTTGAATGGGATTATTGGTCTGCTATACTGAAAACGGATTTCACGGAGCGAGGCCTGGAACGGGGAGACCAGTGAGAACATCACTGTTCTGCAGTGCATATTCCACAGCTCGGTTTTGTTCACTAGCAGCATATCTTGGAGATGTTTTCATGTCCTTATCAAGATTTTTCCTTTTATCTGCCTAATGTTATTCCTTGGAATGGATGATGTTATAATTAACCATTTCTTGGTTGATAGACATTTAGGTAGTTTCCATTGACTTACTATTACAAACGATACTATAATGAAAATCATTGTATATGCCTCTTCATGTATGCAGATATCAAGAAGTGAAATTATCAAATGAGATGGTAAACTCCTGGTAATTTGATTGTTATTACACTAAATTTAGTTTATTTGGCAGGAAATTGATATTGTGTTTATAACATTCACATCTGAGAACATGACACATCTTTCTATGAGTGTTATAAATTTTTTTGCATAGCTCTTACACTTAACTTGAGATATGTCAAAAGTTATTAAATTTCATGTTTTGGGAGTTCCCGTCGTGGCGCAGTGGTTAACGAATCCGACTAGGAACCATGAGGTTGCGGGTTCGATCCCTGCCCTTGCTCAGTGGGTTAACGATCCGGCGTTGCCGTGAGCTGTGGTGTAGGTTGCAGACACGGCTCGGATCCTGCGTTGCTGTGGCTGCGGCGCAGGCCAGTGGCCACAGCTCCGATTAGACCC
>PVHT021183518.1:22776671-22789116 GCA_004024745.2 Catagonus wagneri | reverse complement strand
GAAACTAGAGAGACACAATGAACTTCTTTGAAGAACAGACAATGACTCACAGATTTTGGAAAACCTTGGTTTTTCAAATAAGACAATCTGGGGGGTGGGGGGATGCACTGTGGGTTTGGGACACAAAATCTATCGTATTGACTTATGATCTTTGTACACCTATAACTGAAATAAAATTCATTGTTAATATGAAAAAAAAAGAATAATAATCAGTTCTTTTAAAAATGTAGTTGATTAATAAAAACCTTCCAAGCTATAAAAAAGTTTTTATAATGATTTTCATTTCTCTTTTTTTTTCAGCTGATTCTGTCTGCTTTTTCAAAGGTCTGCCTATTTGGAATCTTGGCAAATAAAAATGACTCCTGCCCTGCCTTTCACAGTCACACCCAACCATAGCCTTGCTTACATAGCCTTTTTCTTCCTCCCTTTCATTTTTTACCAACATAGGGTTCACTCTGCCAGAACAACATTTCTTAGAAACTGCTTTTGTCCATCCTCAACCTTTTCAGTAGAGTGTAGGAAGCTTACCTTCTTTGATACCAACTACAGTTATTTTGCTCCAGTTATACTGTATTTCAGATAATGAGCCATTAGAAAGAGTTCGAAAGAAAGGGCAGCCATCTCTAGAGAGACAGCTTCCCCAAGCATATGCTATTTGGTTTTAAAAGAGCTGAGGCTTATAAGGCAACCAAAGGACTGTATCTTTTACTAGACTCAGATGAATTAGGAGATTGTAGGGAGTTCCATCATAGCTCAGTGAAAATAAGTCTGACTAATATCCATGAGGACGCAGGTTCGATCCCTGGGTCTTGCTCAGTGGGTTAAGGATCCAGCATTGCCGTGGGCTGCAGTATAGGTCACAGATGCGGCTGGGATCTGGTGTTGCTGTGGCTGTGGCGTAGGCCAGTGGCTGAAGCTCCGATTTGACCTCTAGCCTTGGAATCTCTGTATGCCATGGGGGTGGCCCCAAAAAAGACAAAGTGGGGGGTTGTAGATCCTTACCTGAGGGAATATGCGTAGACATCTGGTGTGTTGCTAAAGCCATTAAAATCACACTGCAGGGAAGAGTCAGAATTTTTATGATTTTTCTCAAAGGAACCTAAAGGTTAAAAGTCACTGTTGTAAAGATGCTGCCGAAAGCTGTGGTCTGCATTGATTTTCATGGTTACTGTTACCTGGTCTTCAACTGAATCTTATTCACAAGTTACTTGAATCTGGAAAGGGTTTCTAAAAAGTATTTGACTTTAAATCTTGTTTCTAGAACTTAAAGTGTCAAGAAATGTGTGAAAGATAGAGAAGGGGAAGGACGGAGAAAAGTTAAAAGTGGCCTCACTGGGCCTTTCCAACAAGAATAGGAATCTGCTCTTTTGAGTCACTGTTCAAGCGCAAAATGCTTCTAGTGAGCCTGTATTTTCTGAGAGACTGAAGGAAAAAAGTTCATTTCAGTACATTAAATGTGAACACCTGGGGGGTTTTTTGTTTTCATTTTTGTCTCCTTTTTTCTTTTAGAACCGCACCTGTGGTATATGGACGTTCTCAGGCTAAGGGTCAAATTGGAGCTGCAGCTGCCGGCCTGCACCACAGCCACAGCAATGCCAGATCCAAGCCGAGTCTGCGACCTAAACCACAGCTCACGGCAATGTCAGATCCTTAACTCACCGAGCAAGGCCAGGGATTGAGCCCACATCCTCATGAATTGTGTTCATTACTGCTGAGCCACAGTGGGAACTACTGAACATCTGTTATTAAATCAAGACACTCATCTAGTTCCCACGCATATTTTATTGAATAAGGTATAGTTACCTTTCTGATTTTTACCTTCTTTCAGGGGTTAGCAAATCGGTCATCAAAACAATGTCCATCATGGATTTTGAAAAGGTTAATCTTGAGTTGATCGAGGCCTTATTAGAGTGGATTGTGGACGGAAAGCACTCCTACCCTCCAGGTAACTGCAGCCGGTCTTCATTTATGGGTGAGATGGGAAAGGAACCTCCTTCCTGAGACGGAGGGGACTCTGGGGACAGCCTCCCTTCCTGGAGCCCTTGCCCCCACCCCTCACTTTTTCACCCCCAGTTGTATGTATAGTTGCTTATGGGCTTTTGTAGCGGGAAATTTTACCTTTTATTTTTTGAGGAAGTTTTACCCACTGAGTAAAAAGACGTTAGCAATACAAAGTCCACAAGGAACAAAACTGAAAAGAATGCCCATGTGTCCACGTATTCAGCACTCAGTTCTGGCTGAATGGGAGTCTGGTAATGAGAGTCTGAATCACATGAAGACTCTGCAAGTGGAGTTCACAGGGTGGTGGGGTTTGGAGAGTCGGTAAACTTCCCTGTTCTGCTGCTCCAGAGCTTGGGTAAAGCCCTTGTTTTCCATGCCTCAGCTTCCTTGCTTGTAAAACAATGACAATAATAAATCCTCTATTTTGAGGATTAGACAAAACCATATATAAAGTGCTTATTAGCACAGCGCCTGGAATAGAGTTAATGCCCAGGATACACTACCCCTAACAATGATATTATAGTTATTCTGTATATTTGTCATCATTATTGTTCTCATTATTACTACTACTATTATAATCCTGAGCAACCCCTGCCTTCCCTTTACTCACTGTCTTCCTGTCCCAGCGGCCTTTCCCCCTCACTTGCAGTCTTTTATCCCCAGAATGAATGCCCCAGATCTTCTCATAACTGAATCCTTCACATCAGGTCTTCTCTGACTACCCTGTTGTCTCATCCCACACTCTAACGTAACATAGCTTTCATTTTCATTATAGCACTTAACACTATCCAAAATTTTAGTTCTGCTTACTGATGATCTCCTTCAGTAGAATGTAAGCTCTTGAATAAGGATTTCTTGTACACCACTGTATTCCTTAGACCCTAGAACAGTGCCTGGAATATTTAGGGATGGAGTGAGCATTTGTCTGCGTGAATAGATGCAGCCAATATTGGGTGATCATCATGTGGAATCATAGATCAGAAAATTATGTTATGTGCTCATTACACAGTGCTCAAGAGAAATGGGAATGACTGCCCACTTCTGTTTAGATTTTAATCATTATGTGGTTTGTTTGTTTTTTTTGTCTTTTCTAGGGCCACACCTGCGGCGTATGGAGGTTCCAAGACTAGGGGCCTAATCGGAGCTGTAGCCACCGGCCTGTGCCGCAGCCACAGCAACGTGTGATCCGAGCCATATCTGCAACCTACACCATAGCTCATGGCAATGCCGGATCCTTAACCCACTGAGTGATGCCAGGGATCGAACCCGCAACCTCATGGTTCCTAGTCGGACTCATTAACCACTAAGCCACAATGGGAACTCCCCATTATGTGGTCTTTTTAAAGAAATGTGAGCCACATATTAAAGTGCTTTGTTTCTTATTCCTTGGCAAGTAACGAATGTTGGCTAATCCATTATCGCTGGATTGAATGTCTTATTTCAGCCCAAAGGAAAATATTATCTATTGAAAAAAATCAAGCACAATAGCCAAAAAGAAATGTTAGAAAATTACCTGAATTCAAAGCATAGTTACTGTAGTGATTAGGCAGTTGATGATATATTTGTGAATATTAAAGATATCTCTGATGCAGATGGCCAAGCCAAGAGAGCAGATCAGATCAGAAGGCATGTAAAAATATAGACAAATTTTTTTGCATCCATATATTTTACCTTTTTTTTTTCTTTTTAGGTCCACACCCGCAGCATATGGAGGTTCCCAGGCTAGGGGTCAAATCAGAGCTACAGCTGCTAGCCTACACCACCATAGCATGCAACATCAGATCCGAGCCATGTCTGTGACCTATACCACAGCTCACAACAACGCTGGATCCTTCACCCACCAAGCAACCATGGATTGAACCTGCAACCTCATGTTCCTAGTCAGATTCGTTTCTGCTATGTCACGACAGAACTCCTGTTTTACCATTTTTTAATTTTATAGTACTTCAGTAGAGAGAAGCATGGCGTATGTAATGGAAAGAACATGGATCTGGTACCAGAAACCCTACATTTGTGTTCATACTACCCTCTTACTAGTTCTGTGACCTGACGGTGTTACTGAGTCACCTTAAGGGTACTGATCATCTTCTTAGTAAGTGGTTACAAGGATCTCATGAGATAATATATGTGCACATTCGTTGTAAACTGTGAAGTGTTAAAACCAACCCTGAAAGGTATGTTGGGAGTTCTCTGATGGCCTAGCAGGATTAGGCTCCTGTGTTATCACCACTGTGGCTCTAGTTGCTGCTGTGTGGCACACAGGTTCGATCCCTGGCCCAGGAACTTCCACATTCTGCCCGTGTGGCAAAAAAGAAAAAAATTAAAGAACAAAACAAAACAAAGAGGATGTGAAATAAATTTTTCAACTCTCATTTTAAAAAACGAAAGAAATAAAGAAAGAAAGATATCTTTTGTCCTTCTTACTTAAGATTTCAATTTTTTTTTTCTTTTCTTTCTTGGCAGCCCCACAGCATTATGGAGTTCCTGGGCCAGGGATCAGATCTAAGCCTCAGTTTTGACCTATGCCACAGCTGCAGCAATGCCAAATCCTTTAACCCCCTATGCCAGGCTGGGGATCAAACCTGCAAACTGGCACTGCAGAGACTGCCACCGATCCCATTGTCCAACAACAGGAACTCCTCAGAGTTCAATTTTTATAACAATTTGGTTTCTTTATTTATTTAGTGGGAAGAATAATCATGATAAATAATTGGTCATGAGTTCCTTGGGGGCAGATCTTTGTTTTGTGTCCCATTGTTACTACCACAGAGCTCACAAAAGCACCCAGTATTTTTGGGATTAAAGAAGGGGCTATTGAAGACTATGTCAATTTCCTCTCTGAATCAAGCACAAAAGGAGGTGCTATCACTGAGTTACTGCTCTTGTCACAAAAATATACTGTAATCAGTTATCATTGATTATTTTCTTTAATGTAAAATTTTAAAGACCACAAACCATTATTATGGTATGGTTAGTTAATGTACTGCCTTTTCAATACATGGATGAATTTGATTCAACACATATCTCTTTCGCTGGCCAACTATAGTTTCTTTTTTCTCATTTCCAATAAAATGTTTATGATTTTATTTACTTTTTTCTTTTTTTTTTTTCTTTTTAGGGCCACACCTGTGGCATATGGAGGTTCCCAGGCTAGGGGTCAAATCAGAGCTACAGCTGCTGGCCTATGGCACAGCAACAGCAACATCAGATCCAAGCCATGTCTGTGACCTACACCACAGCTCACGGCAACAGCAGATCCTTAACCTACTGAGCAAGGCCAGGGATCGAACCCGCAACCTCATGGCTCCTAGTCAGATTCATTTCTGCTGTGCCATGATGGGAACTCCTGTGATTCTATTTACTAATAGAAGAATTTTCCTGTCTTATATGATTAGAAGGATAACTTTCTATAGAAACAGAATGTTAGTGGCCAGTGCACTGAAGAAGTATGTTTAAAGAGCTTGACACGAGGCATTATATTTTTCTCTACATCACGTTTTTTTCTGTTGTAGAAAGATATAATTCCTCATTCATTTCATAGTTATTAAGTCAGAAACTATATCTGAAGAGTTTCTTATCTATTTAATTCCCTGTGGATTTTACAAAGAAAGGAAAACTGACAGTAAAAAAAAAAATCTCATATTATTACATTTTTTCATTTAAAATTATAATCTTTATTAGTTTTTTCTTTTTTGCATCAATCAGATTGATTCTTTTTATATACCCAGGTGCTATACTTGTATTTTTACCGGGACTAGCAGAAATCAAAATGCTTTATGAACAGCTGCAGTCTAATTCTCTTTTTAACAACAGACGTAGTCATCGGTAAGTTAATTGTTTTCTATGTCTTTAATCATCTGTTTAAGTTACATAAATAACCAGAAAGGTCTCTTTGATGGTCAGCACTCTCTTTAAACCCTGGTGTCACTCCTCAAGAACATGTTTGTTTATGCCAGTTAGGACCAGACTAACCACTTCGTTCCAGGAAATCAATCATTTCCATCCCATTAAAAAAAAACAAAAAACGTTTCTCTTTACATAGTGTAGTAACTCAGCAAAATTGCACATGTGCAGTTAACCTTGGAACAACACGGTTTTGACCTGCACAGGTCCACTTATACACAGATTCTTTTCAATGGTGAGTACTATAGTATTACATAGTCCATGGGTGCAGAACCACAGCTACACAGGACCACGTACACAAAGGGCTGACTATACATTGTACGTGGATTTTTGACTGCACAGAGGATTGGCCCTCCCTAATCCCCATACTGTTCAAGGGTCAATTAATTTCAGTTTCCAAATACAGGGGATTGGAGAAGCCTGTATTAATATCAGAGAAATGCCATCATTTTGAGAGAAATAATTTTCAGTGGTTCCTATACCAGTAGCAAAACACACTGAGTATGTCTTCATCTCTTAAGGGACAACTGCCGTGGCAGGTGAAGACCCTCTAGAAATATAAGAATGAAGTTTCTTAGCATACATAACTGTCTCTCCTCTCTTTCTTTGGGTTTAAAGGTAGGGGGGGAAAAATGATTCTTTGCTGGCTCGTGTGCTCCAGGCTTGTTACTTGTAGTAGAGTATCAAATATTTAGTCCTTTTGATTATTTACTACTGAATTAAACTCTAGTTTTTCCCAAGCTGATGCAGGTTTTTTAGTTCATAGAACTGAGTAAATATTTTGTGAGGCTCGGAAAGAACCTTCCCATTTAGAAAACCTGGACTTTGAGAACAGGTTGTGGAGAAGCTGCTACTTTGGGGAGTCATATTGTTAATTTCAATGGAAATTCATGCATTACAACCCGATTTCAGTGTTTTGTGCTAGAACACTAAATGTATTTTTATTTTCTTTCAGATGTGTTGTTCACCCACTTCATTCATCTTTATCCAGTGAAGAGCAGCAGGCTGTGTTTATAAAACCTCCTATGGGTGTAACTAAGATTATAATTTCCACCAACATTGCTGAGACATCCATAACCATCGATGATGTTGTGTATGTCATCGATTCTGGGAAAATGAAAGAAAAGAGGTAGTCTCTTTTGGTGACTTGAGAGAGGGGCTAAAGATGCCTCATTTGGAGCAACACAGCTGTTAAAGGCTAATGCCATTAAGCTACATGGATTACTGTTTGAAAAAGTACTTTATGAAGACCGTTTGTGGATATTTGAGTGATTCCATAGCTAGGGCCATAAACCTTAAATTCAAATGGAGGTGGAAAGTTTAAAGTTCTAGCTTAGAAATAATTATTGTTCTTCTTTTTCTTATATGCTTTACATGTACTTGAATGAAAAAGAGTTGGCACAGAAGGTGATGCATATGTTAATTACCAAATAATTGGTAATCATTTCACAGTGTACAAATATCAAAACATCACATTGTATACCTTAAATATATATAATTTGTATTTGTCAAAAATAATTTAAAAGGAAAAAGAATTTTTTTTAAAAAGCTAAAGAAACTGCATGTAGTAGCATTTGATAATATTTAAATTAGCACTAGGTGCTCCCACCAGGGACTCAATAATCCCGGAACACCTGAGACACTGTCCTTCTACCGAAGTAGGATGAGTCATCTATTCTGTCCATGGTTAGTGAAGTCTTGGGCACTTTATTTCATAGAGTAACTTTCTTTTAATTTTCTTTTACTTTATAGATATGATGCCAGTAAAGGGATGGAAAGTTTAGAGGATACTTTTGTCTCTCAGGCCAATGCCCTGCAAAGAAAAGGTCGAGCAGGTCGTGTTGCATCTGGGGTCTGCTTCCATTTATTCACCAGCCATCACTTCAGTCACCAACTTCTAAAGCAGCAGCTACCAGAAATACAAAGAGTGCCATTGGAACAGCTCTGTCTAAGGTACATCTTGATCTTTGTGTTCTGCTTCCAAAAGGTCCCAGTGTTTCTCACCCTAAGTTCCATGTTTTCTTTTTCTTAGCAGACGTTTTGCTAAGACTGGACTTGGATGAACTAATTCATTTGCAAAGAAAGAACACTTCAGAGTTGTCTTTACCATTCCTTTTAACTTTCCACACATAAAGATCTCTTGCATTGCAGAGGAGGGGTCTAAAATAGAGCTTAAGAATGCAATTATAAGTCAGGGAAATAATCTAATTTACCAAGAAATTTCTGCTAGGGCAAGCCCATATTAAATCATCATGGGGGAAATTCTGCATCCTCATTATCAGTTAGAACAAAGTGAACAAAAGTAACTTGAAAACCTATTATTTACCTAATGAACAAATAAGAACAAATATCATTAAGTAGGATTTAATGAATGAATGATTAAACTCATTGAAGCTGGGGAACCTCTAGTTCAGCCTTTCTGAAAATTTGCATAATGTTATATAAGAATTCTAAAAATTATCCATACCCTTTGACTGAGTCATTATTTTCAAAGAGTATGCCCATAAAATGTTAACCCAAAGGGAAAAAAATTATTTGTACAAAGATGTTCTTCTTTGATCCAGTAAGTATATTTTGAGTCTTCCATTGCATTAGTAAAAATGTAAAACTGTAGGTTTATAGATTTACAAATCAAAAAGGAATTCTAAGGGAAATAATTTTATATAGATTAGATTTTTCTCTTCTGAGAATTCCCTAAGTTCATAATTTAAAACAGCTTTTCAAGAGCTGCCACAAGGTAGGACGTGGTGCCGATTAATTTTATAAACAATTATTGCACCATCTCAGATGTGGAAAAGAGAGGAAATGGGTCGTTTGAACTTTATTTAATGATTTGAACCCACTGTTATAGAAAGAAGTATTTAGGAAATTTATAGAGAGAATTTATTCTGAATCTCAGTAAATTTCAGAATCATAAAGTATTTCTGCAATATATTGCTAGGAGAAGTAGAAGAGATTTTTTTTTAATTTATTTTATTGTTTGGTTATGAAAGCATGTATTTAGAACACTATAAATTATCTTCATTCAAGGAAGAAGCTCACTCCTTTGTGTCATCCCACCAGAAATAAAAATGACAAATTATTGTTGTTTTCTTTTTTCAGAATTAAAATTTTAGAGATGTTTAGCACTCATAACCTCCAATCTGTGTTCTCTCGGCTCATTGAACCCCCGCACACTGATTCTCTCCGTGCCTCAAAAATCCGATTACGAGACTTGGGAGCCTTAACTCCAGATGAAAAACTGACCCCTCTAGGATATCACTTGGCCTCTCTGCCCGTAGATGTGAGAATCGGCAAACTAATGCTGTTTGGGTCTATCTTCCGCTGTTTGGATCCTGCTCTCACCATTGCTGCCAGTTTAGCTTTTAAGTCTCCTTTTGTAAGTAAACAGCATTCATCTAAACTGGAGTCTAGAGGTCTCTAAGGGACTATGGGGGCTTCAGGGTTAATGCGAGCCCCCTAAAACTTTTCTTGTATGTTATATGTGAATCATTCAGGGCGCAATGACTATAACTTTTATCTGATCCTTAAAGAAAACCAGGCCCCAAATAAAGATTCAGGACTAGAGATCAGACTATTTAAATCATCTTAATGTGCTTTTTATATATCTGCTTTATTTGTTCATTATAGAAAAATCAGAAAAAACAAGCAAGCAAAAAGTGCCCCTGCATAATTTTAAAAAACAGTAAATACACTGGACTTTCGTTTTTTTTCTGGCCACACCCATGGCATATGGAAGTTCCTGGTTCAGGGATTGAATCCAAGCCAGAGCTACAACCTCTGCCACAGTTGTGGCAACACTGGATCCTTAACCCACTGCACTGGGCTGGGGATCAAAGCAGCAACCCCACAGAGACAAACCAGATGGTAAACCCACTGCGCCACAGTGGGAACTCCTGGACTTTGTTTTTTGAACAGCTTTATTGAAACATAATTCACTCATTTATGTACAATTTGACATTTTTATTATCATGCAGTCATTACCATAGTCAGTTATAGAACATGTTTATCACTTCGTTAGAAAAACGTCTTAGCTATCACTCTGTTTCCCTCCAGTCCCCTCATCCACTCTAGCCCTAGGCCTCTATTAGTCAATTTTCTGTCTTCATAGATTTCCCTCTCCTGGACATTTCATGTTAACAAAATAATATATAGTCTTTTGTGATTGGCTTCTTAGCATAATGCTTTTAAGATTCATCTACATTATAGCATGTAATCAGTACCTCATTCCTTTTCCAGCCAAATAATATTCCTTTTTCTTTTTTTTCTCTTTTTTTTTTCTTTTTGTCCTTTTATGGCCTCACCTGCAGCATATGGAGGTTCCCAGGCTAGGGGTTGAATTGGAGCTGTAGCCTTTGGCCTACGCCAGAGCCACAGCAACACCAGATCCAAGCCGTGTCTGCAACCTACACCGCAGCTCACGGCAATGCCATATCATTAACCCACTGAGCAAGACCAAAGATCAAACCTGCAACCTCATGGTTCCTAGTCGGATTCGTTAACTGCTGCACCACGACAGGAACTCCCAAATAATATTCCTTGATATGGATGTACCACATTTTGTTTATCTATTCAGCACTTGATAAACACTTGGGATTGTTTCCACTCTTGGCTGTGAACATTCATGGACAAGTTTTTCTGTAGATATATGTTTCCATTTGTCTTGGTTATATACCTAGGAATGCAGTTACTGGGTCAAATACTTTATTTGGTACTAAGTCTTTAACTAACTTTTTGAGGAACTTCCATTCTCTTTTCCAGAGTAGCTGCATATTACATTCCACCAGCATTTTATCAGGATTATAATTTCTCCACATCCTAACACTTGTTATTATCTGACTTTTTTATTATAGTCATCTCATAGGGGGATGAATTTGTAGTTTTGATTTTTATTTCTCTAATGGCTTATGATATTAAACATCTTTTCATTTGTTATTGTTCAAGAATGCCTATTTAGGGAGTTCCCATTGTGGCTCAGTGTGTTAAGAACCGTGACTAGTATCCATGAGGATGCAGGTTCTATCCATGGTCCTGCGGTCCTGCTCAATGGATTAAGGATCTGATGTTGCCAGAAGCTTCAGTGTAGATGGCAGGTATGGCTCAGACTTGGTGTTGCTTTGACTGTGGTGTAGGCCCGCAGCTGCAACTCCGATTTGACCCCTGGCCTAGGAACTTCCATATGTCATAGGTGAGACCCTAAGAAAATTAAAAAAAAAAAAAAGAATGTCTATTTATATAGTTTGCCCATTTTTAAAATTGGGTTGTCCTTTATTATTGAGTTGTAAGAGTTCTTTATTCTGGATATAAGGTCCTTACAAGATACATGATTTGCAAAATATTTTCTCCTGTATTGTCGGTTGTGTTTTTCACTTTCTTGATATGTTCTTTGGAACACAGAAGTTTTTATTCTAATGACTTCCACTTTATCTAGTTTTGTATTGCTCGAGCTTTTGTCTTCATCCAAAGTCATGAAAATTTATCCCTGTTTTTTTTTCTTTTTTTATAATTTATTTTTTATTTTTTTGCATTATAGCTGGTTTACAGATTTCTGTCAGATTTTCCAACTGCACCGCGTGGTGACCCGGTTACATGTACATATATGGATTCGTCACATGTGATTAGATATAGTTCCCCGTGCTATACAGTTGGATCTCCTTGCTTTTCCATCATTAAAGCACTAGTTATCCCCATTCCCTCCCACTCCCTCCCCCGCCCCCTTGGCAACCACAAGTTTGTTCCCCAAGTTCGTGATTTTCTTTTCTGTTGAGATGTTCATTTGTGCAGTGTTTTAGACTCCAGTTGTAAGAGATTTCATATGCCATCTGTCTTTCTCCTTCTGACTTGCTTCACTCAGTATGAGGGTTTCTAATTCCATCCATGTTGCTGCAAATGACATTATTTTATACTTTTTTATGGCTGAATAGTATTCCATCGTGTATATATACCACATCTTCCTAATCCAGTCATCTGTCGATGGACATTTGGGTTGTTTCCATGTCTTGGCTATTGTGAATAGTGCTGCAGTGAACATGCATGTGCAAGTGTCTTTCTCAAGGAAATTTTTGTCTGGATATATGCCCAAGAGTGGGATTGCTGGGTCATATGGTAGTTCTTTGTATAGTTTTCTAAGGTACCTCCACACTGTCTTCCATAGTGGTTGCACCAGCTTACATTCCCACCAACAGTGCAGGAGGGTTCCCTTTTCTCCACACCCCCTCCAGCATTTGTTGTTTGTGGACCTGTTAATGATGGCCATTCTGACTGGTGTGAGGTGGTATCTCATGGTAGTTTTGATTTGCATTTCTGTAATCATCAGTGATGTTGAGCATTTTTTCGTGTGCATGTTGGCCATCTGTATATCTTCTTTGGAGAAATGTCTATTCAGGTCCATTGCCCATTTTTCAATGGGGTTGTTGGCTTTTTTGCAGTTGAGCTGCATCAGTTGTTTGTATATTTTAGAGATTAAGCCCTTGTCAGTTGTGTCATTTGAAAAAATTTTCTCCCATTCTGTAAGTTGTCTTTTAGTTTTCTTTTTGGTTTC
>PVHT021183518.1:22703766-22767994 GCA_004024745.2 Catagonus wagneri | reverse complement strand
TATATAATTGTGCACATATGTATTATATTATTTGTATACTTGTGTATTATTATATAATTGTACACACCTATTTAATATATACTTGTACAATTATATATAACCATATAGTATATAACTGTACACTTATATAATGCATTATATAAGTGTACAATTATAATTGTATACTTATATATAATATAATTGTACTTATATATAATTGTACACTTATTGTACACTTATGTATAACATATAATTGTACAACTGTTACATAACTGTACACATATATAGTATATAATTGTACAATTATAAATAATACCATATAGTATATAATGTATGCTTATATATAGTATATAATTGTACATACACATATACTATAATATACATATATAATACCATATAGTATATAATTGCACAAATATATATAATTGTACACATATATAATTGTACACTTATATAATTATACCTATATATAATGTATAATTGTACAATATAGTATAAAATTGTACACATATATAATATATAATTGTACACTTCTATATATAATTGTACACATACACATTGTACACATAATTGTACGTTTGTGTATATTAAATGTACACATATAACTGTACACTTGCATATATTAATAAATGTACACATATATTGTGAACATATATAGTATATAATTGTATGCATATATAATGTATAACTGTACACTTATATATAATACCACTGTATATAATGGTACACTTCCATATACTACATAGCTGTACACTTATGTATTATGTATATAATTGAACATTTATATATATTATTCTACACATATATGGTATATAATTGTACCATATATAGGATATAATTATACACATATACCATATAGCATATAATTGTACACTTCTATATATTAAATTGTACACAAGTAGTAATAATTGTACTTAAATATAATGTAATATATAATTGTTCACTTATATGTATTTTAAATTTTGACATATGTATAATTGTACGCATATATATTACATATATAGTTGTACACTTATAGATACTATATAATTGTACACTTATATATATTATATAGTTCCACACATATATATAATTGACAGATAATACATATATAGTTGTACACAAATACAAGGTATTATGTAACTGTACACTGTATTATACAATTGTACACTTATGTATTATGTATTATATAATAGTACACTTACATATATTAAGAATTGTACATGTTTTATATCATTGTACACATGTATTACACAATAAACTTGTATATTAGGTATTATATAATTGTACACATATAGAAAATGTACACATATATAATTGTACACTTATATATAATGTACACATATATGTATTGTATAATTGTACATGTATTATATAATTGTACACACATATAATGTAATGTTGTACTTATATAAAATTTTATATATAATTTTACAATTATGTATACCATATAGTATATAATTGTACTTATATATTGTATTACATATTTGTACACATATATCAAATTGTACACATATATAACTGTACACAATGTATTATATAATTGTCCACATATTATATAATTGTACACTTTTATATTGTGTAGTATATTGTGTAGTATATAACTGTACACATATATAATTGTACACATAATTATGTAATTGTACACTCATATATAATATATAGTATATAATTGTATGTTGTATATATTGTACACATAATTGTACACATATATAATTGTGGACACAGTATCTATTGTACACCTCTGGATATTAAATTGTACAATTATAGTATATAATACCATATAGTATATAATTGTATATATATGTATTATATAATTGTACTTACATGTATTATGTAATTGTACACATATATAATGTATTTTATAATTGTACACATATACAGTATATAATTGTGCACATATATATACCATATAGTATATAATTGTACACATATATTATGTATTATATAATAGTACTTATATATAATGTATAATTATACACATATATGATACCATATAGTATATTATTGTACACTTTATACAATATAGTATATAATTGTACACTTACATGTAATATATAATTGGACACTTATATACAGTACCATATAGTATGTAATCTTACTCTTCTATATAGTACCTACTGTACACATATACTACCATGTAGTATATAATTATACACTTATATATAATAGTACGCTTATATACTAATAGTACACTTGTATGTATTAACAATTGTACACATATATAGTATAAAATTATACACATAATATTGAATTGTTCACCTATAATACCATATAGTATATAATTGTACACATTTATATATTAACAATTGTACAAAAATATTGTGCACATATATAGTATAATACTAATTGTACACGTACATATAATAGTACACATATACCATATAGTATATAATTGTACTTATATATAATGTATAATTATAAACATATATACCATATGGTATGTAATTGTACACTTGTATATATTAATTTTACACATATAAAGTTATACACATATATACTATATAATTATATGCATATAAAATATATAATTGTACAGTTATGTATTATATAAGTGTACACATATATGGTGTACAATTGTACACTTATATATAAAGAAATATAAAATTTTACACATGTATTATGTAGCTGTACACATATGTATTATACAATTGTACACGTATATAATTGTATGCTTACATTTATGTATATTAATTGTACACATATATGATATTTGTACACTTACATATTACATAATGTATAATTGTACTTATATGTATTATATAACGGTACACTTATAGGTATTACATAATTGCACACTTATGTATTATGTTATACACATATATTAAATTGTACACATTACTATATAATTGTATACTTATATATAATTGTAAACATATAAAATAGTATAAAATTGTACTTATATACTATGTATTATATAAATGTACACATATATTATAATTATATACTTGATATATACAGTATATAATTGTACATAGTTTATAATTGTACACTAATTGTACATTATATAATTGTACTCTAATTGAACACATGTATTATACAATTGTACATATATTATGTATTATACAATTGTACATATATTATGTATAATTGTATACATGTTATATAATTGTACACTTAAATGCATTATACAATTGTAGACATATGTATTAGATGATTGTACACATATATACCATATAGTATGTAATTGTACACTTTTAGGTATTGCACACTTACGTATTATATAATGGTACACATATAATAAATTGTACACTTTAATATGTAATTGTATCCTTATATATAATATATAATGGTACACATATATAAAATAGTATATAATTGTACACATATTATAGTTGTCCACTTATATCCAGTATATAATTGTACACTTATATATAGTATATTATTGTACACTTATATTTAATACCATATATCTAATACCAAATAGTATATAATTGTACATGTATAATGTATAATTATACACATATATAATACCTATAGTATATAATTGTACACTTGTATTATATAATTGTACACATATATTTGTACACTTTAATATATAATTATACACTTATATAATGTATTATGTAATTGCACACATGTATAATTGTACACAATTATATTACATAATTGTATACACATAGATAATATATAATTGTACACATATACAGTATATAATTATACACATATATACCATATAGTATATAATTGTACACATATATTATGTATTATATAATAGTACTTATATATAATGTATAATATACACTTAAATATAATACAATATAGTATATAACTGTACACTTAAATATAATTGTACACTTATATGTAGTACCATATAGTATGTAATCGTACTCATATATAGTACCTAATGTACACATGTATTACCATATAGTATATAATTGTACACTTATATATAATAGTACACACATATATATAATAGTGCACTTATATATACCATATAGTATATAATTGTACACTTGTATATCTTAATTGTAAACAATTGTACACATAGTATAAAATTGTACACATATATTGAATTTTACACCTATAATGAATACCATAGTATATAATTGTACACATTTATATATTATGAATTTTACAAAAATATAATTGTGCACATATAGTATATTATTGTACACTAATATATATAATTGTATACATATATCATATATAATTGTACTTACATATAATGTATAATTGTACACATATATATACCATATGGTATATACTATACCATATGGTATATAATTGTACAATTGCATATATTTTTATACACATAAAATTGTACATATATAGTATATAATTATATGCATATATAATATATAATTGTACACTTATATATACCGTATAATATATAATTGTACACGTCTGTATAATTGTACACTTATGTATTATAATATGTGTACACATATATGGTATATAATTGTACACATATATGAAATATAAAATTGTACACTTATAAGTGTACAGCTACATAATACATGTAAGTGTACAGCTACATAACATATATTATACAATTGTACACTTATATATTATGTATTATATAATTGTACACTTATGTATATTAATTGTACACATATATGGTATATAATTGTACAATTATATATACCATATAGTATATATTTGTACTTATAATGTATAATTTTACACTTATATACTGTTATTAATTACCCATATATACCATATAGTATATAATTGTACACTTATTTGAACACTAATATAATTATACACTTACATAATGTATCGTGTAATTGCACACTTATATGTATTGTATAATTGTACACATATATATAACTACACTTACCTATATAATTATACACGTATAATACCATTTGTACACTTATAATATAGTATATAAGTGTACACTTATGTATTATAATTGTACACTCATATATTATGTAATTGTACACATATGTATTATACAACTGTAGACTTAAATGTATTATGTAGTTGTAGACTTATGTGTATTATATAACTGACATATGTATTATATAATTGTAGACTTATGTGTATTATATAACTGTACCTATATATTATGTATTTTATAATTGTTCATTTATATATAGTATATAACTACACTTATATATAAATTATAATTGTACACATATACCATATAGTATATAATTGTACACTTCTATATTGTATAATGGTACACTAATATGTATTACATAATTGTATACTATATGTATTATATAAATGTACATAATTTTGTACACATATAATTTACACATAGATAGCATATAGCATAATTGTACACATATATAATGTATTATAACTGCATTTATATTACATAATTGTACTTATATATTGTTATATAATCGTACATTTATATAATTCTACACATATATAATTGTACACTTATGCCATTTGTACACTTATATAATACCATATAGTATACATTTGTACATATATATAATGTATTTTTTTTTTGTCTTTTTGCCTTTATATAGAGCCGCACCTGCGGCATATGGAGGTTCCCAGGCTAGAGGTCTAACAGGAGCTGTAGCCGCCGGCCTTCGCCACAGCCACAGTACCGCGGGATCCGAGCCGCGTCTGCAACCTACACCACAGCTCCCGGCAACGCCGGATCCTTAACCCACTGAGCAAGGCCAGGGATCGAACCCACAACCTCATGGTTCTTAGTCTGATTCCTTAACCACTGAGCCACGAAGGGAACTCATATATATAATGTATTTTATAATTGTACTTTTATTATATAATTGTACACATATATATTGTACACTTATATATATTGTACACATATATATTACTGTATGCTTATATAGTATATAATTGTACTTATATAATTGTACACATGTCTACCATATAGTATATAATTCTACCCTTATATGTATTATATAATTGTACACATTATATAATTGTACCCAGATATATAATTGTACACATATATGGTATATAATTGTATGCATATATATAACTGTCCACTTATATATAATACCATATGGTATATAATTGTACACTTCTATATAATATATAATTGTACACTTCTATATAATAAATGCACATGTAGTTATATACACTTACATATAAATATATACTGTATATAATACAAATATATAATTGTATGTAGTATATAGAATTATATATAAATATTTAATACATATAAATTATATATTTATATAAATTATATAATATAGAATTTCATATCATATAATTGTGTATTAATATGTAATTATAAAATATATACTGTAATATAATTATATATGTGTTTATTATATTTATGTGTAATATAGAATTACATGTTGGCTTTTCTGAAATTTGTTAATTTCTATGGTATGATTTTTGTCTGCTGGTCTGTGTAAGAGATCAGCTCTTTTGTAAGTGAACAGGTAAGAATGATACCTGTTTGATGAACCCACATGATCCTCATTAAATTTGTTTTTGTAATCATTCTTACCTTTGACGTGTTGACACCCCTGCTTAAAGGCTTTTTCCACTTCTTTCAGGAAATGGCCAGCCTGAAACGACAATTCACCGAACTGTTATCAGATATAGGCTTTGTAAAAGAGGGCCTCAGAGCAAGGGATATTGAGAGAAGGGCCCAAGGTGGAGGAGATGGTATCTTAGAGGCCACAGGCGAAGAGGTAAAAAATGTGTAGTTAGTTTTTATTTCTCATTAAGTATCACATGCATAGCGTTTTACTTCAGGAACATTTGCAGGCATTCTTCATTTAAGGCTTACAAACAGTGGCTTAGTGGCATTCTTGATTTTCTTCTTTCCACAGATAAATGTCAGCCCACAGTCATAAAAACAGAAGGGTTTTTCTGTTAATTGTTGCATCTGGTTTTATTTTTAAATTTTCACACTGGTTTTTGGTAAGTTCATCAGAGGGAGAGTGGACTTTCCAATAATGTCTTAAGTCAGACCTTTTTCCAACCAAGGGCAGTTTTTTATACAACTACTATAGGAAGAACACTTCAAGGTGAACCTGATGCCACTCTGTATAAGTGCTGTTAGTACTTTCTGGAAATTGTGAACAGAATCTCACGAACCAGAATCTTTCTCTCCACTGATCCTTAGGAACACTAGCTTTGTAACTGCTTTGCAAAGATCTTGAAAGTTAGTGTGGGCTTCTTGGCATTGGTCTTATGCGGATATAGGTCTGGCAGATTTTTTTAAACTTAGAAATAATTTTTCTAGCAAAGTGATAGAAATCAAAAGAAGTAATAGTAAAATTCCAGGGCACAGACAGAAATAGCTACATCACTTGTAAGATTAATGCTGTATTTCTCTCATAGGCAAATTCAAATGCTGAGAACCCTAAGTTGATATCAGCAATGCTGTGTGCTGCACTGTATCCAAATGTAGTGCAGGTAAGGAAGCATTTTTCCTGGGTCCTCCCACTTTGTTTGATTTGAAGCCAGGACATGTAAGTTATGTACATTAATTATCTTAAAAATATGCACATACACTGCTTTTTAAACTTAGTATACATTTCTAATCCTTCAGTTCCCCAGATGTGTTTAGATACATCATTCAAAACCATCTGTTTTCGAAGTTCCCTTCGTGGCTCAGGAGAAACGAATCTGATTAGCATCCATGAGGATGCAGGTTCGATCCCTGGCCTCACTTAGTGGGTTAAGGATATGGCGTTGCCATAAACTGTGTTGTAGGTTGCAGACACAGCTCGGATCCGGTGTGGCTATAGTTGTGGTGTAGGCCAGCAGCTACAGCTCTGATTGGACCCCTAGCCTGGGAACCTCCCTATGCCGTGGGTGCAGCCCTAAAAATAAATTTTAAAAAATACATTTATTGTATGAAATAAGGTACATTTCTAATCCCTGACATTATAACATTCCAAAAGTTAAAATGGACATAAATATCACTGGCAGCCAGTCTGTGCATAACTAACCTATGTTGGATAGAAACTTGATCTACTACAATTTCCCTTATGCCCTCTACTTTAGACTAAAATTAGATAAGAACAAAATCAAAACAAGTCAGTACTTTGCCATGGGAAAATATCCTGCATGACACCATAATGGTGTACGTGTCATACGCCTGCCCAAACCCGTAAAATGTCCAACAACAAAAGTAAACCCTAATGTAAACTATGGACTTTGGGTGACTGTGATGTGACAAAAATTTTTTAAAATGAACACTCTCAATCTTGGTAAGAATATAAATTGATACACTCTTTCTAGATAGCAGTTTCATTTCTAAGGATTATTAGGAAATAATTGCATATATGCATAAAAATACAGCTAGGAGAATGTATGCAATTATGAACAGCACTAGAATGAGAAATCTAAAATTCTAATAGGAAATTTACTGGTTAGATTATTATATATCATTACAGTCAAATACTATACTGCCATTAAGAACTGTTTTAGGAAAAGTAGTTAACATGGAAAAATGTTCAATATATTGTTTAAGAAGTTAATTATTCACAACACTGTAAATCAACTATATGGCGATTAAAAAAGTACAAAGTAGATTATAGAAAATGATCCTGGTTTCCCGCTGTGGTACGACGGGATCAGCAGCATCTCTGCAGTGCTGGAACACAGGTTCAGCCCTCGGCCCAGCACAGTAGGTTAAAAATCCAGCATTGCCATAGCTGAGGCTCAGATCTGATCCCTGGCCCAGGAATTCTATATGCCACGGGGCAGCCAAGAAAGAAAGTCTGCTTATACTGTCTTTTACTAGTTTGTTTTTTGTTTGTTTGTTTGTTTTGCTTTTTAGGGGCACACCCGCGGCATATGGAGGTTCCCAGTCTAGGGGTCCAATCAGAGCTGTAGCTGCCGGCCACAGCCACAGCAAGGCGGGATCCGAGCCACGTCTGCAACCTATACCACAGCTCACAGTAACCCTGGATCCTTAACCCAGTGAGTGATGCCAGGGATCGAACCCACAACCTCATGGTTCCTAGTTGGATTCGTTAACCACTGAGCCACGAAGGGAACTCTGGTAACTCTTTTACTAGTTTTAATACATACATTCATATTGTTTGATTTTCTCCATTTCTATATAAATCTTCATTTCTATAGGTATAAATCAGAAAACTAAATTGATATTAAATATTATTTCCTAATCATACAATTATTTTTTCCTACTTTTTTAATTGAAGTATAGGTAATTTATAACAGTGTTGGTTTCAGATGTAGAGCAAAGTGATTCAGTTCTATTTTTCAGATTATTTTCCATTATAGATTATTACAAGATATGGATATTATTCCCTGTGTTATACAGTACTGTTATTTTCCACAATGAACATGCAGGTCTTTGTGTACATAGCTTTTCATTTTTTTTCAAATGGAATAATTTGTTTACTCATAGAATTTTATCACCTTTTTTTTTGGCCACACCATGACGTGCAGAAGTTCTGGGGCCAGGGATTGATCACGTACAGAGTTGCAGCCTGTAGCACAGCTGCGCAACACTGGATCTTTAACCTGCTGTGCCACCAGGGAACTCCTTTTTCATGGTTTTGAAAGAAATTCATTTGGAAATATTGGACTGGAATTGTCAGGAGATTCCTGCTTGGTCCAGTATTGCCAGCTGGATCTCTTTACCTGATAAGAGTGTGGACCTGAAATAGCCACATGGTTTCTCTCCTGTGTGACTAGTATGTGGTATAGTCACCAGAACTTATATCCACACTTGTTTGTGGTTAAAAAAAAGGAAACAGGGAGTTCCTGTCATGGCTCAGTGGTAACAAACCCACGTAGTATCCATGAGGACGTGGATGGCCTCCCTCAGTGGGTTAAGGATCCAGCATTGCCATGAGCTGTGGTATAGGTCACAGACACGGCCCACATCTGCATTGCTGTGGCTGTGGCATAGGCCAGCGGTCACAGCTCCGATTTGACCCCTAGCCTGGAAACCTCCATATGCCTCAGGTGTAGCCCTGAAAAAAATAGACAAAGAAAGAAAAGAAGTGTGCTTATATTGCTTCCAAAAGGAAACTGAAAGAAACAGAGGAAAGAACCAGCAAAGGTATTCAAGCAAGGTATTTGGTGTCAGGGGATACAACTTATAATAGAAATACATACACATACACATATTTATATATCTGTTTTTACAAATACCTGCTTAGGTGAAAAGTCCGGAAGGGAAATTTCAGAAGACCAGTACCGGAGCTGTCAGAATGCAACCAAAATCAGATGAGTTGAAGTTTGTCACCAAGAATGATGGATATGTACACATTCACCCTTCATCAGTGAACTATCAGGTCAGGACGGCTGGGTATACTTACAGTCAGATTCAACCAACTGTGGGTTGTGTAGTACTGTAGTATTTACTATTGAAAAAATCTGAGTTTAAGTGGACTCATGCAGTTCAAACCCTTGTTGTTCAAGAGTCAGGTGTATTTACGTATGACAGGTCCTGGAGTGAGAAACAGTCCCTTCAATTCAGCCAAACCTTGTTCTCTCACTTGATGTCTTTAGCAGCACTACTGACTTAGGCAAGGCTGAATAAGCACCAACATAATGGAAATTGAACCACTAAGCCTGCTTTCAGATAAAGTTGTTTCTTTGTGGTGATGACCTTTTAAGAGGTCATGATGTAATCCTATCACTACATCTGTCTTCAGAGACCAGGACACATACTTCCTGATCCCACCTTCCTCAGCTCTCATTTTTCTTTCAGCCTATTGCTGGGAGGCATCTGCCCCCACCACTCCACTAAACCCCTCAAAAGTCATGCGTATCCTCCTAAGTTGTCAAATCTAACGAATTCCCTGGTTCTCATCATTCTTGACTGATGAAGTATTTGACATTGCTGGCTTCCTGCCTCCTGACACTATCTCTGATCATTCACCTCTATCTCTGTTACTAGGTTCTCTTCCCTTGCTCTGCAGTAGTGATTCTGCCTTGCCCTTATTTTCTTGCTCTAGTGTACATAAGCTTCCTGAACCACCAGAGCACAGCATCGTGGTTCTAACTGCCTCCTACATGTTGACACAGACCCCAAATCTGTCTCTCTCTAGTCCTGGGCTTTTTTTCAGAGCTCTCTAGTTCAGATCACCATCTGGATGCCTTCTAGTCACCTCCAACTCAAAAGCTGAAAAAATCAAACTCATTATCTCCAAATTCATTTTTTTTCCCTGTGTTTCCTGTCTTAGTGAGATGGCACTATCCAGGTCAGAACACTGGAGTCACGTAAACCTTGATTTTCTCCTGATGCCAATACAGTTGGTCACCAGGACCCAGAAAGTCCACCTTTATGACATCTCTCAGATTTGCCTGTTCTTCTTAACTCCACTGACATTTCTTCAGTTCAGACTTCAAATATCTATTTCTGGCCTGATGTACTAATCTTACTCCTTGTGCTTTCTCTTTCCAACTTTTGACACTACTGCTGTCAGACTCATCTCTACAAAACATGCATTACGTCATGTCATACCCCTGCTTAAAATTCTTCATCTGTGTAGTCTACTGTAAACTCTCATATGACCCTCCACATCTAGCCCCTTTTTAAACAATGTTCCCTCCCTTCCAACTCTCTTCCTCTGCCACTCTTTAGCTCCAGCAATGCCTGACAACCAGCAGTGTCCCCAAATGCCGTGACATAGGACACACTGTTCTCTATGCCTGGAATGGCAGTCTCTTCACCAGCAGGCTACTTGCCTTTCAAGCTCCCATTATGTGTCACTTTCCCAGTGTCCCTCCCCAAGCTGCTCCTTACTTGTCCCGCCACCATGTAGTGCACATTTGTCCGCTGTTGTATTTAGCATGCTATTTTATGTTTTATATTGTTTCATTAGTGGAATAGTGAAATTCCTAAAGATAGGAATTGAGTTTTATACAGTGCTACATTCTTGATATCTTTGCATGATGCCTAGCCTGCATAGCTGAAAGCAGATGCCCAATAAAGCTTTTCGGAGAGATGAAAGAGAAGTGGAAAGGAGAATAGAGGAAGAAAGTAAACTGTTAGGGCTAGTTAGTCCCTGGAACTACTGAGTAAAGTGTCAGCAAAGCATGAAAAAAATCTTAAGCTCAGAATCTGAGGACCAGGAGGTCAGCCCAGCTGTACTCTCAGCTGCATGTGTACTTAGGAGCCAGGAGCCCGAGTTACCTCTGAGTTTACTACGACATTTCTGCAATGAATCCAAGTCATTCATGCATCCATTTAATATCTGCTAATACATCCTCTGTGCCAGGCACCATTGTAAGACCATGGAAGACAGCACATGAGCTAGGGAGACAAGGTCTCTGCCCTCTGGAAGTTTATATTCTGCTGGGGAAGACAGGCAAGAAATAAGTAAACAAAGAATCTCAGGTTAATGACAAATGTTATAAAGGAAAATAAAATAGTAAGGGATTGGTTGACAGGAAAAGGGCTTTTTTTTTTTTTCATTTAACTGTAGTCGATATACAATATTGTGTTAGTTTCAGGTGTATAGCTTCAGATTTGTTTCCATTATAGGTTCTTACAAGATACTGAATACACTTTCCTGTGCTCTACAGTAAATTCTTGTTTATTTTTATTTATGGTGGTAGATATCTATTAATCCCATACTCCTAATTTATCCCTGCCTCCCCCCAGGGGCTATTTTTACATAGAGTGGTCAGGGAAGAACTCTGAGAAAACAATTGAGAAGATCCTAAATGAAGTGAAGGGCAGGTAATGCAGATATCTAAAGAGAGAATATTCCAAGCAGAGGAACTAGTGCAAAGACCACGAGAGCATATTTGGTATGTTCCAGGACACTAAAAAAGGCGGCCCATGCAAACGGAGGGGATGGTTAGCAGTGAGAGTGGCAGATGAGTTGGAACAAGCAGGCAGGGCTCAGGTCATGTAGGACCTTGTACTCCATGGTAAGGATTTGAGATTTTACCCTTTGGAAGTCTCTGGAGAGTTATGAGAGATTGTTTTTAAAAGATCACTGTGGCTGCTGAATGGAAAAGAAACTGTCAAGACGCAGAGGGCAAGTACATAGGAAGCCACTGCTGTGGTCTTTGTGAGATTGAGGGTTTATACGAGGTGGTAGCTGTAGAAGCGGTGAGAATATGTCAGTTCATCATGTATTTTGATAACAGAGCTGACAGGACTTAGGGATGATGTAGATGGAGTGAGGGAAAGAGAGCAATCAAGAATGGCTCAAAATTTGGGCCTTGAGCAACTGGGTGAATGAGAGACAGTGAACTTACAGAGCTGGTGACCACCACAGGGAGGGCAAAAATCAAGAATTCCTTTTGCACACAAGAAATTTGAGGTGCTCGTTTGCTGTCCAGGTGAAACATCAAGTAAGCAGTTGCACATACAAGTCTGGAGCTCAGGGGAAATGTACAGGCCAAAGATCATTTGAGGATTCATTGGACAGGTGATAGTTAAAATCCATGGAACTGCCGGAGTTCCCCTTATATTGCCAGTGACATCACTGTCATATGTTCCAGGTCAGACATTTTGACAGCCCTTACCTGGTGTACCACGAGAAGATCAAAACTAGTCGGGTATTCATCCGAGACTGCAGCATGGTGTCTGTGTACCCGCTGGTCTTGTTCGGAGGAGGCCAAGTGAACGTACAGCTCCAAAGGGGAGAGTTTGTCGTCTCTTTGGATGATGGCTGGATCCGTTTTGCAGCTGCTTCCCACCAGGTAAGGGATGGTGAGTCTGTCTGGCGAAGCTCAGGCATGGGGGTGGGCTTGATAATACAAAGTATAAGGGATTCCTTCAGGACCAAGGACAGCAGAGATGATTCAAAGTGAATGATGGGTCTGCGGAAACAAAGACTGAGACTGAGGTGAGGCAGGGTGGAGCCTTGCTAAGAGTTCAGGAAGCACAGTGGGACAGAAGCTGTGGGTGAGGTGGTGAAGCTTAATTGTTATACAAATATATGTTCAAAGAAATCAGAAACTATAAATGAACAGAAAAAAAGTGACACTGATTCCACAACTATCGTTAAAAAAAAAATTAAGGTAATGGGTCTGAATTTTGTTATTCTCAGGTCTCAGTTATTCACTATATGGAGTCTCTAGAAGACATTTAAGGGACAGGGTTTTTGGGGGTTTTTGTTTTTTTTTTTTTTTTTGGTCATTTTAGGGCCTTATCTGCGGCATATGGAGGTTCCCAGGCTAGGGATCAAATCAAAACTGTAGCCACTGGCCTACACCACAGCCACAGCAACACCAGATCCAAGCCGTGTCTGTGACCTACACCACAGTTCACGGCAACGCCAGACCCTTAACTTACTGAGCGAGGCCAGGGATCAAACATTCATCCTCATGGATACTAGTCCATTGAGCCATGACAGGAACTAAGGGGGAGTATATTTAAGAAATAAAAATTTATTTTAACATTTGCATCTGTTGGAAATTCTTACACGAAGCAGAAATATGAACTCACAGATGATACAGTTAAATATACCAAGAAATTCCCTTTAAAGTCTAAAGCAGCACAGTCCAATAGAAATATGTCTGCCATATGTAATATTAATTTTTCTAGTGGCCACATTAAAAAAGTACATAGGTGACTAACTTTAATATATTATATGTTTTATGCTATAAAGCATAAAACACCTAAAGTTTTAATTTCAACATGTAATCAACATAAAAAATATTTTATATTCCTTTCTCATAATAAGTTTTCAAAATCTGCTGTGTTTTTTATACTCACAGTACATCTCAGTTTGGACCAGCCACACTTCATTTGGTCATGAGCTTAGCTACATGGGACTAGTGCTACCATATTGGACAGTACAGGTCAAAAGGGCCAGGCAGGGTTGGTTTGATTCAGGTGCTTAGCAATAGCAGAAGCCTGGCTGGCCTTGTGGTAGCAGGATGCTAGAGTGGCTCTTGGCCTCACATCTGTGCAGCACACTGTCCAAAAGGAAGACAGAACATTCTTTCCCCAAAGTTCCCTCAAACTTCTCCTAAACTATCCCTGTCACTGGAGGGATGTCATAGACTCTAAGACCTGAATTACCTGAGCCATTCACTCTGGGAGGGTGCGTGGCATGAGCCTATTTTATTCAGATCGGAGTTCACACCACAGGGTTACTGAATGATAAAAGAGCCAAACAGATGTTGGCTAGGGACCCCCACCGTGCCACTGTATCTGCATAAGCCAAACACCACGAAAAACGTGGGCCTGTCTCCCACTCCCCACCCTGCCCTCAACAAAAGCATTTTTATGCTTCCAAAGTTTAAAGAGTTTTTTTGGTTTAATATCCACCATTTGGGGTCACACCCAAAGCATGCAAAAGTTCCTGGGCCAGGGATCAAACCATGCAACAGCAGTGACAAAGCTGAATCCTTAACTGCTAGGCCACCAGGGAATTCCTAATATCCGCCATTTTTAATTCTCCATTCTCCTGCTCCTCCTGTCAGAGAAAATTGTAAAAGTTAACCAAGCTTTAATACTACAAGAACACTACATAAAGGCCATACTTCTGACTTGTAATAGAGGAACCTTTTTATAATGGATCCCATTTAGTGTATTACAGAGCTGACACTGAGTGAATGTTTCTATAATTATATCAAGAAATTTTAGAAAAATGTTTAGTTCCCCTCCCATTGGAATTAAGATTAATAGCAGAGGAGTTCCCGTTGTGGTTCAGTGGGTTAAGAACCCGAGTAGTATCCATGAAGATGTGGGTTTGATGCCTGGCCTTGCTCAGTGGGTTAAGGATCCTGTGTTCCATGCTGTGGTATAGGTCATAGAAATGGCTCAGATACGGTGTGGCTGTGGCATAGACCAGAAGCTACAGCTCTGATTAGACCCTTAGCCTGGGAACTTTCATATGCTGCAGGTACGGCCCTAAAAAGAAAAATAGATAAAATTAATAGAAACCTGGAATAATGATAGTCACGACTGGAGAATTTCCTTTGATAATTTTTCCTCCCCTGTTTACATGGCAACTTTCATTTAGGTGGCTGAATTGGTAAAGGAACTTCGTTGTGAACTTGACCAGCTCCTCCAGGATAAGATTAAAAACCCAAGCATAGATCTGTGTACCTGTCCTCGAGGGTCACGGATCATCAGCATGATTGTGAAACTTGTTACCACGCAATGAAGCCCAGTCTTGGGCTTGCTACTTACCTGCCTGCTTGCTCACCTGGGAAACAGCAACAGCCCCTCTACCTCGAACTACAGCTCCGGCCAGGGCTGCCCTGGTGAAGGAGCCCAGGGCAGGCACTGCTGAAGCAGCTGAGGCAACGCACACCTCGAGGGAGATTTTCCAGAATAAGTATTTCTAACCAAGCAGTGGGCACTCCCAGCACAATTTGGAGTGCCGATTGAGACAGTTTAGAAACCAGCTTGCCTGTCTTTCTCTGTGACTGCCCTGGAATGAATGAATTTCATCTGATAATACAAAAGTGAATGTTTAATAGAATTCTGTTTTAACATATGTACTCTTTCTCCTGCTTTTTAGTAGAGTGAGATATGGAGCATGAGGAGAAATATCAGTTTTTTTCTCTCATAAATGCTAAATGGAGAGAAGTCAGAACAGAGAAGAAAAACAATTATGTGAGCAAGAAAATTTAAATTTCCTTTTCAGCTATAGGCCATTATGTAAACTTCACTTATGAGGGATTTTTATTTTTATTCATTAAAGTTCGGCTTAAAAAAACAGTGAGCTCTTGTTAAAATGTGAGCTGATTTTATCCGTAACACGCTTATTCCTAAAAGCAGAATAGTCCAGGTGTTTCCCTTCTCTTATAGGTTTTCTATTCAAGAATCTTTACTCTATCTGGTGAACTCATCCATATCTAATGGTCACATTTCATATTACTCGAAGGATAATTTTTTTTTTTTTTTGGTCTTTCCTAGGGCCGCACCCGCGGCATATGGAGGTTCCCAGGCTAGGGGTCGAATCGGAGCTGTAGCCGCCAGCCTACGTCAGAGCCACAGCAACGGTGGATCCGAACCGCGTCTGCAACCTACACCACAGCTCACAGCAACGCCGGATCCTTAACCCACTGAGTGAAGCCAGGGATCGAACCTGCAACCTCATGGTTCCTAGCCGGATTCGTTAACCACTGAGCCACAACGGGAACTCCCCGAAGAGGAATTTTAAGGTATTCTCAGAGCAGGGTTGGCCTGGCTGAGGTAGAAGAGGTTGCCATGCTAGTGTCAGATTTTCAGCCATAAAAATACCTTCTATGTGACTGCTTATTTTCAACCACTGCTTGGGTTAATGGAGCCACTAGCATTTTGGGAAAAAATATGAATACATTTCTACTTTCTCTGGACATTTATCAGCAGGGCCAAGAAGAATCCCAAAAAACTGAGTGGAAAAAATATTCTAGTACTTGTCTAACTCTCAGGTAGAGAGTCACTCCAGGTTTCACACTATAGAGAGATTTCATGCTAATACAACAGAACTACCTCAGTGAAGGATATTCACTTTTCAAGATATTATTTTAATTAAGTTTTTAGGAAACCTCCTTGGCTCTCCGAAATCGTCATTATCAAGTGTGTTTAAGTTTCAGTGCATTTTGAAGAGCTTACACTCTAAGCAGTTGTTTGTTTTTTGGTTGCACCTGTGGCTTACACAAGTTTCTAGGCCAGGGATCTAACCAAGCCACAGCACTGACAATGCCAGATCCTTAACCCACTGCACCACAAGGGAACTCCTAAGCAGTATTTTTTTTTTTCTTGTTCAGCCATGCCCATGGTATATGGAAATTCCCAGGCCCAGGATCAAACCCAAGCCAGAACTATAACCTACACCACAGCTGTGGCAATGCTGGGTTCTTACTTAACCCACTGTGCCATAGCAGGAACTCCCCCTAAACACTAATTTTTAAAGGTATTCATTCATGTCAACACTCTAAATAAAAACATACACACGCATAGCACCCACAGTATCCAAGTTCTGACTTGCTACTGAAATTACAGAACTGATTAGGCTGGGACATTTAAGAGAAATGGAGAAAACTGCACTAACCCTCTAAACAAGTTTTTTTTTGTTCTTTTGACCAGTTTGACTCGGCACTACAGCAGAGTTCAGGCTGCCCTGGCTAGAGCCATCTGCCCTAGCAGACCTGCAGCTTTGAGGTCTTTCCATTCAGAGTGCTGAGACATAGCTCCCTCATCAGGGAGGCCATATGCTAGTGCTGGTTACCTGAGGCCACGTACAAATGCACAAACGCTATCATTCTCTAGATATGCCAGAATGCGAAAAGGGTTGAGAAGCCTTGACCAAAGGCATTCCTGAGAAAATTCTCACCGAAAACTAAATTTATTGAGATCACTGAAATTATGAAAGAAATGAAATAGCATTACCCCTTTGTGATTAAAGTCAGAATGCAGTATAATATTTTAAGGTGAAACAATTTCTAAGCCCCCCCAAAATGGTCAGCATTTAATGTTAATTTTATGGAGAATTCCATAAATGATTCCTTAAATATTTGTCTTTTATTGGAATTAGGGAACAGTATTACTGAAATACTCACTATGAAATTAGTCTGCACTGCTATTTTTGTTTTTTTGTTTTTTTTTTTGGTCATTTTTTAGGTGCTGCACCCACAGCATGTGGAGGTTCCCAGGCTAGGGGTCTAATCAGAGCTATGGCTGCTGGTCATGGCCACGTGGGATCTGAACTGCGTCTGCAACCTACACCACAGCTCACGGCAAGGCTGGATCCTTAACCCACTGAGCGAGGCCAGGGATTGAACCCGCAACCTCATGGTTCCTAGTTGGATTCGTTTCCACTGAGCCACAAGGGGAACTCCTGCACTGCTATTTTATACTCTAGTTGTGAAGTTCTCAGGAAACGAAAATAGCTAAACACTCTGACAGAAATGGTCAGATTGACAGAACGTTAGCTTTGTCTTCTCCCTCCTCCAGTTCCGTATCTGAATAATACAACTCAAACTCCCCAGCAAGTAATGAACTTTGGTCTGTATCCTCCTAATCTATTATCTGAGCAGTTTAAATCATGTATCAAAACATGCAGCCTGTGGATCTGTAGGCACACGGTAATTCTTTTTTCCTTTCTAGTCAATGGTCCTAAGAGATTATCATAAATCATCCCTGAGAGATCATAAAATAAGGTCTGTGAAAGTACTTTATAAAATTAAAATACACCTAATATCAGCAAAGTAGGACTGAGGGTGTGGTTCTGGCTGGCTCTGTGGGGACAGCATTCTGTGTTGTGTTCTCCCAACTCCTGGGCTGAGAGCTGGTGAGTTCAGGCCTCACACCCTGGGAGTGTCTTGGGGGTGTCACCCAGTTGCCATATCAATACTGGATTCCTGGGGCAGCAGAATACGCTCACGCTGCCATTACTATGTGGAACAAACCTAGGCAGACAGTGACTCTTTCCTAAATCTTGCTAGAATTAAGCATAATTCCTAGGGTTTATTTTCCCCCAAATGCAAGGAGGAAATTTGCTTAAAATAATAAATACAAAGTTAGCTGTTGTTTTCAGAAATTAGTGCTTGATCATGTATATTACCAACATTTGAGTGCTCGGAGCAGAGTGCCTCAAGTACATAATATAAAAATAGCTAGTTTCAGACCATTCTAGAGTGACAGGCTTCTTCCATGTCTAAAACTGCAATGAATGGGTGAACAGTTAACTACAATAAGTCATTAACACGAAGACTTCTTGCCATTTCTAAGTTATTGCTCCCAAATGGTATATCAAAGAGATTGGCTTAAAGAAGAATTGCAGCCAATCAGTAATCCTTAAGGTATTTTAAAATCTTACATAAAACAAACTATGAAAATATCTAAAACCAGGAAGAGTTCTTTTGGAGAACTCAAGCCCTGTATATGAATCACCAGGAAAAAATTAAATCAACATTTCACAAATATACAGGACAGTAACTCAAACTTTTTCCCATAGTTTGGCCTCTGTACCCCATCTTTGCCAGATGTGGACTGACCCAGGTCCACTCCTGAGTCAGTTCCTAACCCAGCTGCTTGGGTAAACCAGTCAGAACACAGTGCCAGTGAGAAAGCTATGAGGAGAATGGCTTAGAATCAGCTGGCTGGGTTTTCACTTCTATTTCAACTTTTTTTCCTCTCTCTTTTTAAGGGCTGCACCCAGGGCATATGGAGGTTCCTAGGCCAGTGGTCAAATTGGAGCTGTGGCTGCCAGCCTATGCCACCACCACAGCAACACCAGATCCGAGCCATATCTGCAACCTACACCACAGTTCACGGCAAGGCTGGATCCTTAACCCACTGAGCAAGGCCAAGGATTGAACCCACAACCTCATGGTTACTAGCTGGATTCATTTCCACTGATCCACTTGGGAAATCCCTATTTCAACTTTTTGAGAAGGGAAAAAATGACAACAAAAGCCAGTATGAGAGGGGTTTGTTTGCAAAAGCTACTACCCAAGGGTGGTCTTGGAAATTCAAACAAATCCCATAACTGCCAACAAAGAGAATCAGTGTTTAGGATGATGACCCTGATATCTCACAAATACAATATTGCTAAAAATGGTTTAACAGGTGTGCTTAGCAGTAACTAATCTGATCCTTGAGGATACTGGTTCGATTCCTGGCCTCACTCAGTGGGTCAGTGATCAGGTGTTAACACGAGCTGTGGTGTAGGCCAGCAGCTGCAGCTCAGATTTGACTCCTAGTCTGGGAAGCTCCATATGCTGCAGATGTGGCCCTAAAAAGACAAAGAAAAAAAAATATATATATATAATTAATAAATACACAGTACTCAATAATTTGAGGAAAATGTCATGTACAAATGAGAAAAATCATGCACAGACAGGTAGGAATATCTATAAACATGTTCTGCCATCAAACTTTAAAAAAAAATCACTTGTTTTAAAAATGTGAAAATAATCAAAACATATTTTATTCCTTTTTTTTTTCTCGTTTTTAGGGCCTCATCCATGGCATAAGGAAGTTCCCAGGCCAGGAGGTAAATCAGAGCTGCAGCTGCCAGCCTACGCCACAGCCAGAGCAATGCCAGATCTGAGCTGCATCTGCAACCCACACCACAGCTCACAGCCACACTGGATCCTTAACCCACTGAGTGGGGCCAGGGATCAAACCTGCATCTTCATGGGTGCTAGTCAGGTTTGTTACCGTTACACAATGGGAACTCCAAAACATACTTTTTGAAAATATGATTTATATATGACAGTAATACTGCTAGCACTTTCCACAGCAAAACTCAAGTTCTTGTGCTTAGGCTCACATTAAAATGTTTAAAACACACACAGACACACACACACACACACACACCCTCAATTATCTTTGTATTATTTGAACAGAGTCCAACCTAGTGGACTTTAGCAAATAAGCTAAAATACAAATAGGGTTAATAAAAGGGGGGATGGGAGTATACAGCACTATAGCTGTATGACTGTAAAATGTTTAACATGAATCCTAATTAGGAACTATTATTTTCTGCTCGGTAACCCTTCTTCCCTGGTCTAAACTGGAAAAAAAAAAAAATTTTGTCTTAGGCCTTGATTATTAGTAAGATTTACCAGACTTGATGTCAAAAATGTGTTACATGCTGGAGTTCCCGTCGTGGCTCAGCGGTTAGTGAACCCAACTAGCATCCATGAAGATGTGGGTTCGATCCCTAGCCTCAGTCAGTGAGTTAAAGATCCGGCGTTGCCGTGAGCTGTGGTGTAGGTTGCAGACACGACTTGGATCCCGTGTTGCTATAGCTCTGGCGTAGGCTGGCGGCTACAGCTCCAATTGGACACCTAGCCTGGGAACCTCCATATGCTGCAGGTGCGGTCCTAAAAAGACCAAAAAATTTAAAAAAAAAATGTAAATGTGTTACATGCTTTATAAGACAGACAACTTTACAAATCAGAGGTCGTGCTGTATCATGGACACCAAGGGACTATCACATCAAGAAACTAACCCACCAATTATAGACGCAGCACAAAAGAATCAGTAATTTACAGACACTTCAGTTAATGCTGCCCTTTTGTCTAAGTTCACTTGTGCACTTTCACATTTAAACTTTAGCTGTCCCCATTATTTCTAGCTTAGAAGTCATAAACCATGATTTTCCACAATAGCTAAAACTAGATAAATATTAAAGCATGTGATCTGATTAGTTAACAAGAAGGTTGATTGTCCACTTTACAACTAATGTGTGCTATGTGGCTAGTTTGAAATCTATATTAGAGTTGCAGAAATTCCTCCCACATTTGTGCTCACAAGTTCAATATAACCAATTTTGGGGGGTGCTGCACCCACAGCATGTGTAAGTTCCCAGGCCAGGGACTGAACCTATGCCAGTGATCGGAACCACAGCAGTGACACCTGACCCTTAATGCACTAAGCCACCAGGGAACTCCTACAATCAACTTACTTAATCAGGTACTATATGCCAATCATCTTAGGAACTCAGGATACAAAGATAAACAGGGACACAGGAGGCACAGAACAAGAAGGAAATAAAGTTTACTAGAATAAATTCAATCTATTACATAATTTACCCCTTGTAAGAGCCTCCGAAGGTTCTATGGAAACTGGATGCCTGAATGTTGAAATTAAAAGAAAGGGTACTATGGCTTCAACCTCTTAATTCTGCTTTTCAAGACTCTTAACTCATTCAGCAGTTAGCTGTGCTTCTTTAAACATTGCGAGCAACTTCTGCATATCAAGAACATGTAGGGAGTAAATTTATGGCCTACTCCCTTTTCAAAATGTATTGGGTGTTGTTAAGTAAATAAAGAGGAACTCTGTATATGAGACAACTGAGTTCGGCAAGGCCATGGGATATAAGATTAATGTACAAAAGTGAGTTGTTTATATACAAGAACAATCAACAAGTCACAACAAAATTAAGAAAGCAATTCCAGGAGTTCCTCTTGTGGTGCAGCAGAAACAAATCCAACTAGGAACCATGAGGTTGCAGGTTCGATCCTTGGCCTTGCTCAGTGGGTTAAGGATCTGGTGCTGCCCTGAGCACAGACATAGCTCAGATCTGATGTTGCTGTGGCTGTGGTGTAGGCTGGCAGCTATAGCTCTGATTTGACCCTCTAGCCTGGGAACTTCCATATGCCAATAGGTACGGCCCTAAAAAGACAGACAAAAAAAAAAAGCAATTCCATTCACAAAAGCATTTTAAAAACACCAGGAATAAGTTTAGCAAAGTGGTACAAAACTTGTACTTTGAAAACTATAAAACCCTGTAAGAAAATTAAAGATCTAAATAAGTTAAGAGACATTCTAAGTTCATGGAATGGAAAACTCAGTATTAAGATGACACGTTTCCTCAAGCTAAGGTATAGATTCAACACAATCCCTTTCAAAACCCCATAGGCACTTTTTTCAGAAACTGACAATCTCATCCCAAGTTTATACGGCAATGCAAAGGAGCCAGAATAGTCAAACAATGTTTTAAAAGAACAAAGTTGAAGGATTTATAGATATCAAATCTTATTGTAAAGCTATAGCAATTAATACTAATCACTATAGAATGTTACTCACACTAAGGACACACAAATGGATTGATGGAACACAACTGTAAGCCCAGAAATAAACTTTTATAATTTATGATCAACTCATGTTCAAAAGTGCCAAGAAAGTTCAATGGAGAAAAACCTTTTCAACAAATGGTACTGGAATAACTGGATCTCCTTATGTAAAAAGGTTTAGACCTTTCCTGAGACCTCACAAATATAAACTCAAAATGTAGTATAAATCTAAGTTTAAAAGTGAATTGAGATCCCTTCGTGGCTCAGTGGTTAACGAATCCGACTAAGAACCATGAGGTTGCGGGTTCGATCCCTGGCCTTGCTCAGTGGGTTAAGGATCCAGCGTTGCTGTGAGCTGTGGTGTAGGTTGCAGACACGGCTCAGATCCCGCGTTGCTGTGGCTGTGGCAAAAGCCGGCGGCTATAGCTCCTGTTAGACCCCTAGCCTGGGAACCCTCCACGTGCGGGTGCGGCTCTACATAAAGGCAAAAAAAAAAAAAAAAAAAAAAAAAAAGTGAATTGAAACATTTAAAAGATAGAAAATCTTTGTGACCTTGGGTTAGAATTCTTAGCCATGACATCAAAAACATGATCCATAAAAGAAAAAAATGTGATAAATTGTACTTCATTTTAAAAAATGTTTGCATTTCAAAAATATCATTATGAAAATCTAAGATAAGCCACAAATTGGGAGAAAATATTTGCAAATCATATCGGGTAAAGCACTTGTATCCAGAATATATGAAGAACTCTTACAACTCAAATAGTCAATGCAATTTTTTAAATGGTCAAAAATTTTAGTAAACATTTTAAAGAAACAAATGGCTTAATAAACACTGACCAACACACAACATCTTTAGTCAGTAGAGAAAAGTAAGTTAAAACCACAGTGAGATACTACTTCATAACCACTAGAACCATACACAATAACAAGTGCTGGTAAGGATGCAGAGAAAATAAGAACCCTCATATTGCTGATGGACTATAAAATAGCACAGCCACACTGGAAAATAGTTTAACCATTTCTTAAAAAATTAAACATTAAGTAGGGATCGAATCAAGATAGCAGAATAGTAGGACATGGAACACACCTCCTCCCACAAATACATCAAAAATATATCCACAGGGAGTTCCCATCGTGGCTCAGTAGTAACAAACCTGACTAGTATCCATGAGTATATGGGTATGATCCCTGGCCCCACTCAGTGGGTTAAAGATCTGGTGCTGCCATGAGCTGTGGCGTAGGTTGCAGATGTGGCTTGGATCTGATGTTGCTTTGGCATTGGCTGGCAGATGCAGCTCTCGATGAACCTCCATATGCCACAGGTGCAGCCCTTAAAAAAGAAAAAGAAAAATCTACAAATGGAACAATTCTCACAGAACACCTACTAAACACTAGGAGAAAACTTCAAACATCTGAAAAGACAAGAAAGGTACCCACATAACCCAGGTAAAACAAAAGGAACAAAAAAAAGAAGGAAGCAGGACAAGACCTTCATCCCCGGAAGGAAGGTGAAGGAGAGGAGTGATTCCCTCACCCTGAGAAGTCCCCTGACAGGAAGATCAGCCAAGACCAGAAAAGAACATCAGAAGCTCAGAGGAGAACAGAACAACGGGGCATCGATAGGCAGAGCAGAGAGACTACACAGACGGTCTGTGGCACCACCTCGAGCACCCCAGCCTGAGACGCATCTGCTGGTACAGGCGAGGGCTAGGTGTTGGAACTCAGGGTTTAGAGTGAAGTAAGAGTTTTAGCCATGGGGCACAATGCCCCCCTTGCCTTTTCAACTGTGCTCGTCAGGGTACCACGCTTCTTGTAATTATGTAGCAACTATAAGCCCTATGTCCAAGCCAACAGCCCTAGTAATCGTGTTCCCAGCGTTACTTATCAGTTTTGCTTCTGTAACCTTGCTTGCTCAGCTTCTTAGACGAAACACTGCTTGAGAAAGGGGGAGGTCTGGGGATGGTTACAAGACCCTGTATTATATAAAAGTTGCTGAGAACAAAGACCTGGTGCTCAGACTTTGGAGGTGACTCCTCTGAGCCCGCACCGGTGCTGAATAAACCTTGCTATTCCACATCTCCGAGTGCCGTTTGTCTCCTTCCACTGCCACGGTTTCTGCAGTTTCTGCAACAAGAGGACAGACATGGTTCTCGCTGAATACAGACAGTCTGAAGGGGCTAGAGTATGATACGGCTACATCCAGGAGTGGTCACAGTAGAAGCCCAGGCCCGCCATAGAAGTAAAGTACTATGGTTAAGTGGTATGCAAAGGGTGGGGCCGGGGGGTGTTACCACAGTAACCTCTTTCTCCACATGTAGGCATCCTTCTCCATGAGCTCCAGGAGAGGGTGCCCCAGCCACCGCCTTGACCAGGCCCAGGAGCCAGTGCCAGTGGGTTGCCTACACACAGAAGTGGGGATGAAATCACAGCTGAGCCCTAGGGGCCACACAACTTAGGAAGTAGGGCTGAAATCCCTCTCTGAGGCTGCATGAACTAGCTTTGTAAATTCAGTGTCTACAGGACATCTAAATGGACAGTGAGTGATCCCGAAGCTGGGACAGGTCTGGCCTTAGTAGCTATGGTCTTTGTGGGCTCATGCACACAGGGGCCGGGCCAGGCCAGGGTCTGAGCTGACTCCAAAGCTCCCCCAGTTGGTCCAGGTACGCTACTGCTGCAGTCCTGGGACCTGACTTCAATGGATCTGAGCTGGTGGCCTTGAGAAAACAATGACTGGATGACACAAGAGCTGATTACCAGCATTCCTAGGGTTGATGAGAGGCCAAGGGCAGTGCCAACAACAGTGTACTTTGTGAGACTGCCAAAGGCAGTGCCAGTAACATTGTAATTTGTGAGACCGTATAACAGGTGAAAAGTGACACAACAGAGCAGCACACTCACCACTGAACAGCTCAAGTGGAGTAATATTCAGTGGTTCCTCTCCCAGTGGGAGTGCTCCAATTCTGCCTACCTCATACTGCAGCTCAGAAACACAGCTCAGAAACAGCTCTGGTGGCATCTATTCTAACAACTACTGAGCAGACACTGCCCCTGACAGTGGGAGGTGACAACCACAGAGCAAAGAGGAGGCCCCACTCAATATCCAGTGCAGGTCCTGGTCACCACAACACCAGTCACATCTCCCATAAAGGGAACAATGGCCAGCATTCACTGATGAAAGAAATGACAAGCATCCAAACTAAAACAGCCCTCAGCACCAAAAAATATCAAACCCACACAGGCTACACAGAGATGCTTCCACATAAAAACAGCCCTCCAAGATGATGGTAGATAATTGTTTCTCCTAAACTTGTAGAGCAAGAGAAATAAGTAAAATGAAGAAACATAGGCACCACTACCAATTAAAGAATCAAGAAAATTCTCCTGAAAAAAACTACGAAATAGATCTCTTCAGTCAAAACCACACTGAATTCAAAAGGAGATAATGAAAATATTGAAGGAATTAAGGCTATTGACAAAATAGAAATTACTGTTAAAAGGAACTAAAAACTGTAAGGAGGAGACAAAAAATTAAAAAATTTACAGAGATGAAAGCTGAACTAAAGGCAATAAATAGCAGAATGAATAATACAGAAGAATAAGTGATCTAGAAGACAGAATAATGAAAACCACCCAATTAGAACAGCACACAGAAACCCAAATGGAAAAAATATTAAAGCAATGTAAGAGATGTATGGGATAATAAAAGCATGCCAATATATGCATAACAGGGATCCCAGAAGGAGAAGAAAGAGACAGGAAATTGAAAATGTATTTGAAGAAATTGTGGCTGAAAAGTCCCAAACCTAAAGAAAGAAACATATATCCAGGTATAGGAGGTACAGAGGGTCCCCAAGAAGATAAACCCAAATAGACCTACACCAAGAGATTATAATAAAAATGGCAAAAAAATCAGAGAATTCTAAAGCCAAGAGAGAAAAAAGAGTTAATTACAAGGGAACCCCCATAAAGCTATCAGCTGATTTCTCTACAGAAACATTGCAGGCAGAAGGGGTGGCAAGATATATTCAAAGTCCTGAAAGGGAAAAATCCACAATCTAGAATACTCTACCCAGCAAATTATCATTTAGAATATAAGGAGAGATGCAGAATTTTTCACACAAGCAAAAACTAAAAGAATACAGCAACACTAAACCTATTCAAAAGGAAATATTGAAAGGCCTTCTCTAAAAAGAAAGAATCTATAGAAAAGAGAATATCACAACTGGAAAATAAATCACTTAAATAAACGAATACACTTTTTTTTTTTTTTTTTGTCTTTCTGCCTTTTACGTAGAGCCGCACCCGTGGCATATGGAGGTTCCCAGGCTAGGGGTCTAACGGGAGCTGTAGCTGCCGGCTTTCCCCACAGCCATAGCAACGCGGGATCCGAGCCGCGTCTGCAACCTACACCACAGCTCACGGCAACGCCGGATCCTTAACCCACTGAGCAAGGCCAGGGATCGAACCTGCAACCTCATGGTTCTTAGTCAGATTCGCTAACCACTGAGCCACGAAGGGAACTCCTACACCTTTTTTTTTAAAGGTGAAAAAATTTCTGTGAAAGTGAGGATAACTACAATGAATAGCAAAAGAATGAACATGAATATGTAAAAACAGGACACCAAAAAATGGGAGAGGAGAGTTCTAAAATGTATTTGAGCCTTTATGACTACTAGTCTAAAGCAGATAGATAAAGGAAAGGGTTAACAAGCTTGAGAAAAAAAAAAAAAAGCAACCACAAATCAAAAATATACAATAGATTCACAAAAGCCAAAAAGAGCAAACATAAGAATATAGAACAAAATCAAGCCACACAAAGAAAAACAGGAAAAAGGAAAAAGAGAAATAAGATCAATGGGAAATCAAGGTTTAAAATGGCAATACATACATATCAGTAATTACCTTAAAAATCAATGGACTAAATGCTCCAATCAAAAAACAGACTGGAGGGTGGGATCAAGATGGTGGAGAAGGAGTTCCCACTGTGGCTCAGTAGTAACAAACCCGACTAGAATCCATGAGGACACAGGTTCAATCCTTAGCCTTGCTCAGTGGGTTAAGGATCTGGCATCACTGTGAGCTGCAGTGTAGGTCTCAGAAGTGACTCAGATCTGGCATTGCTGTGGCTGTGGCATAGGCTGTTGGCCATAGCTCTAATTCGACCCCTACGCCTGGGAACTTCCGCATGCTGCAGATGAGACCTAAAAAGACACACACACACACAAAAAAAAGTAGAGGAATAACACGTTGTGCTCACCTTCTCCCACAAACACATCAAAAAAACCCATTAACATGTAGAACAATTCACACAGCACATCTACTGAACACTGGCAGAACACATTAGACCTCCATTAAGGGCAAAAAACCCTCCACATAACTGGGTAAAACAAAACGAAAAAAAGAAAAATAGAGAAGTGTGGAAAAAAGGAATCAGCACAGGACCAGTACTCTTGAGAGGGAGCTGTGAAAGAGGAAAGAAAGCTGCATCCTGAGAGGCCACCTAACTGATGGGGAGGTCAGCTGGGAGAGAAGGAGAACCTCAAAGCCTCACTCCCATAGGTGAGTCTCTGTAATACAGTTACTTTCCAGTCTGTGGGCAACCCACCCAGCTAGTATGGGAAAAAGAAAAGGCCACAACTAGAAACAAAAAATATTACAAATAACAGGGCTCACCAGTACAGACATACATATAGTAATGATAGGAAATCATCCACATACAAATATGCTACCAAAATCAGAAATCATGAGGAGGGTACAAATGCAGGACATTGGAGATGCACTTGCAATTAAAAGACCAAAAATTTTAAATAATCTTGTATATATATAGACTCCTATACCAAAACTTCAGGGTAACTGCAAACCAATAGATACACATGCAAATAAGAAAAATCAATCCAAATACAACATCACAACATTAAAGACAGTCATCAAACCACAAGAGAAAAGAACAAGAAAAAACACCAACAAAAACAAATCCAAAACAATTAATAAAATGGCAATAAGAACATACATATCAATAATTACCTTAAATGTAAATGGACTAAATATCCCAACCAAAAAACAAACTGACCGAATGGATACAAAAACAAGACCCATGTATATGCTGTCTTCAAGACACCCACTCAGTTCTAGGGACACATACAAACTGAAAGGAGGAGGACGGAAGAAAATATTCCATGAAAATGGGAATCAAAAGAAAGCTGGAGTAGCAATACTCATATCAGAAAAAATAGATCTTGGAGTTCCTGTTGTGGTGCAATGGAAATGCATCCAACTAGGAACCATGAGGTTGCGGGTTCAATCCCTCGCCTCATGCAGTGGGTTAAGGATCTGGCATTGCCACAAGCTGTGGTGCAGGCCGCAGACACAGCTCAGACCTGGCATTGCTGTGGCTGTGGTGGAGGCTGGCAGCTACAGCTCCGATTAAACCCCTAGCCTGGGAAACTCCATATGCTGCGAATGCAGTTCTAAAAAAGACATACACAAAAAAATAGACCTTAAAATAAAGAATGTTACAAGAGACAAAAAAGGACATTACATAATATCAAGAAGAAGACACACAATTGTAAATATATTTGCACCCAACATAAGATCACCTCAATATATAAGGCAACTGCTAACAACCTTTTAAGGTAAGAAATTGACAGTAACACAATAATAGCAGGGAAATTTAACACCCCACTTACAGCAATGGACAGATCATCTGGACAGAAAATCAACAGAAAACACAGGCCTTAAATTATATATTAGACCAAATGAACTTACTAGATATTTATAGACCATTCCATCTAAAAGCAACAGAATACGGAGTTCCCTTCGTGGCTCAGTGGTTAACGAATCAGACTAAGAACCATGAGGTTGCGGGTTCGATCCCTGGCCTTGCTCAGTGGGTTAAGGATCTGGCGTTGCCGTGAGCTGTGGTGTAGGTTGCAGACACGGCTCGGATCCCACATTGCTGTGGCTGTGGCGAAGGCCGGCAGCTACAGCTCCTGTTAGACCCCTAGCCTGGGAACCTCCATATGCCGCGGGTGCGGCTCTATGTAAAGGCAAAAAGACAAAAAAAAAAAAAAAAGCAACAGAATACACATTCTTCTCAAGTGCACATGTAACATTCTCTAGGACTGGTCATATTCTGGGCCACAAATCAAGCCTCAAAAAATTTAAGAAAATTCAAATCATATCAAGCTTATTTTCTGACAACAATGTTATATGACTGGAAATCAACAAGAAAAAAAAACTGCAAAAAACACAAACACGTAGAGACTAAACAAACATGCTACTAAACAACTGAAGGACCACCGAAGAAATCAAAGAGGAAATTTAAAAATATCTAGAAGAAAATGACAACAAAGACACAACAATCCAAAACCTCTGGGATATAGCAAAAGCAGTTCTAAGAGGGAAGTTTAGAGCAATATAAGCCTACCTCTAGAAAAAAAAGCTCAAATAAAGAACCTAACTTTGCACCTAAAGCAACTGACAAGACCTAAAGTTAGCAGAAAAAAGAACAGACAAGACCTAAAGTTAGCAGAAAAAAAGAAATCATAAATATCAGAGTAGAAATAAATGAAATAGAAATGAAAAAAATCATAGGAAAGATCAATGAAACTAAAAGCTGGTTCTCTGAACAGATCAACAAAATTGATAAACCCTTAGCCACACTCATCAAGAAGAAAAGAGGACTCATATCAGTAAAGTTAGAAATGAAAAAGAAGTTGCATGGGACATCACAGAAATACAAAGGATCATAGAGATAATTAAAAGCAACTATATGCCAATAAAACAATCTAGAAGAAATGGACAAATTCTTAGAAAAGTACAATCTTCCAAGACTTAACCAAGATGAAATAGAAAGAGATGAATGGACCAATCACAAGTACTGAAACTGAAACTGTGATTTTAAAACTTTAAACAAACAAAAACGCAGGACCAGATGGCTTCACAGGCAAATTCTATCAAACATTTAGACAAGAGATAACACCTGTCCTTCTGAAACTATTCCAAAAAATTGCAGAGGAAGGAACACTCCCAAACTCATTCTATGAGGCTGCCATCACCCTAATTCCAAAGCCAGACAAAGATACCCCCCCAAAAGAGAAAATTACAGGCCAATTTCACTGATGAACATAGATGTAAAAGTCCTTAACAGAATACTAGCAAACTGAATCCAGCAATATAGTAAAAGGATTGTACACCATGTTCAAGTGGGATTTATCCCAGGGATGCAAGGATTTTTCAATACCCACAAATCAATCAGTGTGAGACACATTAACAAACTGAATAAAAATCATATGATATTCTCAAAAAATTCAGAAAAACCTTTTGACAAAATCCAACACCCATTTCTGATTTAAAAAAAAAACCCTGAAAGTGGGCATAGAGGAAACTACCTCAACATAATAAAGTTCACATATGACAAACCCACAGCTAACATCATTCTCAATGATGAAAAGCTGAAAGAATTTCTGCCACGATCAGGAACAAGACAAAGATGTCCACTTTCACTACTGTTATTAAACATAGTTTTGGAAGTCCTAGACATGGTAATCAGAGAAGAAAAAGAAATAAAAGGAATCCAAATTGGAAAGGAAAAGTAAAACTATCACTATTTGCAGATGACATGATACTATACCTAGAAAAGCCTACAGACACTACCAGAAAAATGTTAGAGCACATCAATGAATTTGGTAAAGTTGCAGGATACAAAATTAATACACAGAAATCGACTGCATTTCTATATGCTAACAGTGAACCAGAAAGAGAAATTAGGGAAACAATCCTGTTTACCATCACATCAAAAAGAATAAAATACCTAGGAATAAGCCTACCTAAAGAGACAAAAGACCTATACTCTGAAAACTAAGACACTGATCAAAGAAATCAAAGATCACACAAACAGATAGAAAGACATACCATGCTCTTGGATTGGAAGAATCAATATTGTCAAAATGACTATACTATGCAAAGCAGTCTACAGATTCAGTGAAATCCCTATCAAATTACCAAGGGCATTTTTCACAAAACTAGAAAAAAAATGTTTTAAAGTTTGTTTGGAAGCACAAAGACCCGGAATAGCCAAAGCCAACCTGAGAAAGAAAAATGGAGCTGGAGGAATCAGGCTCCCTGACTTCAGACTATACTATAGAGCCACAGTCATTAAAACTGTATGGTACTGGCACAAAGATCAGCGGAACAGAATAGAAAGCCCAGAATTAAATGGACACACCTACAGTCAACTAATCTCTTACAACAATATACAATGAAGAAAAGACAGTCTCTTCAATAAGTGGTGCTGGGAAAACTGGACAGCTACATGTAAAACAATGAAATTAGAACACTTCCTAAGACCACACCCAAAAATGAACTCATAATGGAATAGAGACCTAAATATAAGACTGGACACTACAAAACTCTTAGAGGAAAACATAGGCTGAACACCCTGACATAAACCACAGTACTGTCTTCTCAGGTTCATCTCCTAGAGTAGTGACAATAAAAACAAAAAAATAAATAAATGGGACCTAATTAAACTTAAAAGTTTTTGTACAGCAAAGGAAACCCTAAACAAAATGAAAAAACAACCCACAGAATGGGAGAAAGTATTTGCAAACTAAGAGACCGACAAGGGATTAATCTCCAAATAATTCCTAAATATATAAACACATCCCACAGCTTAATACCCCCCAAAAAACAAACAAACAAAACAAAAACCCAACCCCACCAAAAAATGGGCAGAAGATCTGAACAATCCTCCAAAAAAGACATAAAGATTGTCAAAAAAAACACATGAAAACATGTCAACATCCTTAATTATTAGAGAAATGCAAATCAAAACTCCTAGGAGGTACCACCTTACACCAGCCAGAATAGCTATCATCAAAACGTCTACAAACAATGAATGCTGGAGAGGGTGTGAAGAAAAGGGAACCTTCTTACACTGTTGGTGGGAATATAAATTGGTGCAACCACTATGGAAACAGTACAGAGATTCCCCAGAAAACTAAAAATAGAATTACCACTTGATCCAGCAATCCCATTCCTGGGCATCTATTCAGAGAAAACTGTGACTCAAAAAGATACATGTACCCCAGTGTTCAGTTCAGCACTATATACATGGAAGCAAACTAAATGTTCGTCAACAGAGGAATGGATAAAGATGATGTGGTACATTTACACAATGGAATATTATTCAGCCATAAAAAGGAATGAAATAACAGCATTTGGAGCAACATGGATGGACTTAGAAATTATCATGCTAAGTGAAGTTAGACAGTGAGACACCGATGTCATATGCTATCACTTATATGTGGAATCTAAAAAAAAAGGATACAATGAACTTCTTTGCAGAGAAGACACTGATTCACAGGCTTTGAAAAAGTTATGTTTTCCCAAAGGAGACCAGTTGTGGGGTGGGGGAATGGGCTTGGGGTTTGGAATGGAAATGCTATAAAATTGGGTTGTGATTATCACTGTATAACTATAAATGTAATACAACTCATTGAGTTAAAAAAAGAACAAAACAATGCCATTTGCAGCAACATGAATGGAACTAGAGATTCCCATAGTAAGTGATATTAAGTCAGAAGGAAAATGACGAACACCATATGATATCACTTATATATGGAGTCTAAAATATGACACAGATGATCTATCTACAAAGCAGAAACAGATGATGGCCAAGGAGGGCAGACTTGTGCTTGCCAGGGGGGAGGTGGGAGAAAGGGACAGATAGGGAGTTTGGAGTAGGAAGATGCAGGCTGTTACATTTAGAACTGATGGGTGATATGGTCCTCCTGTACAACACAGAGAACTGTGTCTGGTCTCTTGGGTTAGAACATGATGGAAAATGAAAAAAAAAATCTCTGTGTATGGGTGGCTGGGTCACTTTGCTGTACAACAGAAATTGAAGGAATACTGTATATAAACTATACTTTAAAAATTGTTTTAAATAAAGATATATATAACATCTATAGACAATGAAATATTACTCAGCCATTAAAAAGAATGAAATAAGATCACATGGATGAACCTAGAGATTATCATACTAAGACAGACAGAGAAAGACAAATACCATATGATATCACTTATACGTGGAATCTAAAATCCAACACATGGAGTTCATTACTGCTGAGCCTCAAAGGGAACTCAGCTAGTATCCACAAGGTCACGGGTTCAATCTCTGGTCCTGCTCAGTGGGTTAAGGATCCAGCATTGCTATGAGCTGTGGTGTAGGTCGCAGATGCAGCTTAAGTTTCCGTGTTGCTGTGGTGTAGGCCAGCAGCAGAGGCTCTGATTAGACCCCCATCTGGGAACTTCCATATGCCACACGTAGGTCCCTAAAAAGCAAAAAAAAAAAAAAAAAAAAAAAAAAAAAAAAAAAAAAAAAAAAAAAAAAGGAAATAGACTCATAGAAAAAGGAATACATTTGTAGTTGCCAAGAGGGAAGAGGGGCTGCGGAAGGAAAGGTTTGGGAGTCTGGGATGAGCAGAAGCAAAAACTATTATATAAATGATGGATAAACAACAAGGTCCTACTGTATAGCACACAGAACTATATTCAATATCCTGTGATAAACCATAATAGAAAAACATACAGAAGTCATATATATCAAACATACTTCGATTTTAAAAAATACAGTTATATAATCCAGCAACTATTCCTAGATATTTCAACCAAGAAATTATGAAAATATGTATCTAAAGACTTGTCCCAGGAGCATTATTCATAATGGCCAAAAACCATAAACAATTCAAATATCCAACAAGTGGTGAGTGAATGAACAAAATGTAGTATATTCATAATGGATTATTATTCAGTAATTAAAAGCCACTTATATCCTACAACATGGATGTCAATTTCAAGATTTAGGGGAACAGTTTAATAAGTTGTGGTTCAACAACACAATATGGTGTTATCTTAAATATTTTATAAGTGAATAAGTAAAAGGAGGCAAAGACAAAAACCATATTTTGTATGTATTTATATTAAATATACCAAAAAATAAAATATACAGACACATAAAGTAGATGAGTGATAGCCTGGGGCTGAGGGTGGGAAAGGGAATTGATTACAAATGGAATAGGGGATCTTATGGGGATGGTGGAAATGTTTTTAACAATTAGACAATGCACGTATATTTTCAAATTAGAGAATTTTCTGGATCGATGCCCAGGAGTGGATTTGCTGGATCGTGTGGCAACTCTATTTTTAGTTTTTTAAGGAAACTCTATGCTCTTCTCCATTGTGGCTGCACCAATTTACATTCCCACCAACAGTGTAGGAGGGTTCCCTTTTCTCCACAGCCTCTTCAGCATTAGCTATTTTAGTACAGCTTTATTATACATTTCAGTGTTGACAATTTTGACATTTTTTTGCCTTTTTTTTTTTTTTTTTAGGGCCACATCCACAGCATATGGAGGTTCCTAGGCTAGGGGTCTAATCGGAGCTGTAGCCACCGGCCTACGTCACAGCCACAGCAACACGGGATCCGAGCCGCGTCTGCAGCCTACACCACAGCTCACAGCAACGCCAGATCATTGACCCACTGAGCGAGGCCAGGGATCGAACCCACAACCTCATGGTTCCTAGTCGGATTCGTTAACCACTGCGCCATGACAGAACACCTTGACATTTTTTAATTATAGTTGATTTACAGTGTTGTGACAATTTCTGTACAGCAAAATGACCCAGTCATACTCATACATATATACAAAAACACACTCCTGAAAATGTGGATGCTACTCAGCCATAAAAATGAATGAAATAAGGCCGTTTGTAGCAACATGGACAGACATCAAGATTATCATACTAAGTGAAGTTGGACAGAGAAAGATAAATACAATTTTAATGATAAATCACTTACATGCAGAGTCTAAAATATAACAAATGAATTTATCTGAAATGGAAACAGACTCACAGACATAGAGAACAGACTTGTGGTTGCCAAGGGGGAGGGAAGAACTGGAAGTTTGGGATCAGCAGAAGCAAACTATTATACATAGAATGGATAAACAAGGTCCTACTGTATAGCACAGGGAACTATATTCAATATTTTGTGATAAACCATAATGGAAAACAATGTGTCTGTATATATGAAAATCATTTTACTGAAGAGTAAAAGTTAATACATTGAAAATCAACTATACTTCAATAAGTTAAATAAATTAGATTATAATGATTGCACAACTCTAAATGTACTAAGAATCACTGAATTATACACCTAAAATGAATTTTGTTAATACCTCTATAAAGATCTTTTTAGAAATATGTATAAAGATGCCTTCAATTACAAAAAGAAAAAACTTTACAGTGGCAAAACCTGATAGATACCACCTTAACCAAGGAATCACAGTTAACGTCACCAAATATAGGACAAATCAACATCATATGTCTCCTGATATGACACACCAAGAACTGTCATTTCCAGGGTATTTCTACCCAAAAAATACATATCATACTAAATCACAGGGAAATAACAGACAAACCCAAACTGAGGGATATGCCACAAAATAACTGGCCTATATTTTCAAATATCAGTGTCATGAAAGTCAAAAGATTAATACTCCAGAGTGAAAGAAACTAAAGGGACTTGACAACTGAATGCAATACATGATCCAAGTAAGTCTTTTTTTGGTTTAGTGGACAATGATACAAAAGGCAAAATCTGGATAATGTCTCTATTAAATCATACTACTGTATTAATGTTTCCTGATTTTGCTAATTATACTGCAATTAAGAAAATTTCCTATTTCCATCGTGTCCACAATTTATTCTTACACAGTTCAGGGGAAAATAAACACATTCATACACATGCACAGAACAGGTAAAAGTTGTGAACATTTGCTGGATAAAGGCTATATGGCAACTCTCTGTCCTGTTCTCACAAATTTTCCAAAAGTCTAAATTTATGTCAAAGTTAGAAGCAATGTGTCTATAATTACAGTTGCTTTTAACACATATATCCTTGTGAGTAAAAATTATAAACACAAACAGATACGACAAGGTAATGAGAATACAGGGGGAAAAGACCCTTCTTGAAAATGAAGGGTCTTCTTAAAAACGTAAACCAGAACAGTTCCCGTTGTGACACAGCAGAAACAAATCTGACTAGGAACCACCTGCAGGTTCGATTCCTAGCCTTGCTCGGTGGGTTAAGGATCTGGTGTTGCCGTGAGCTGTGGTGTAGGTCGCAGACACGGCTAGGATCCTGCTTTGCTGTGGCTGTGGTATAGGCTGGCAGCTATAGCTCCGATTGGATCCCTAGCCTGGGAACCTCCATATGCCATGGGTTTAGCCCTAAAAAGCAAAATAAATAAAAATTAAAAATTATTGCAATTCTCCCTTTAAAAAAACAAACCAGAAAATTCTGTGGCACAGCAGGTTAAGGATCTGGTGCTGTCACTGCAGCAGCTTGGATCCCTGGCCTGGGAACTCTCATATGGCACAGGTGCAGCCAAAAAAATAAAAAGATATCAAACAGTTCCCATGTTGGAAATAAACACATAGGGAAAAGTTAACAAATACAAGTTAAAGCAACTTTACAACAGCATTTTGTGTTTAGTTGTAAAAATTATACAAAATATTAACACCCTAAGGGTATAATGAAATTTGTATACACACTATTGTTCTTATCAACGTAAAGCAGCACAAACTATTTTAAAGAGGGAAAACCTACATGTGTTCATACTCTTTGACATAGTACATTTCTAGGCACTAGTTTTTGATAATAGGAATACATGAATGTATATCACACCATAATCTATCATAGCAAAAAGAATAACATGTCAGAAATTTGAGACCTCTTTTTTTTTTTGTCTGGACTGCAGCACGCCCTAGTTCCCAGGCCAAGGACTGAACCCATGCCACAGCAGTGACATCAGATCCTTAAACCACTAGGCCACCAGGAAACTCCCAAAAAGTGGTCGTTTCTTTTTTTGCAACAACTTGATATGGGATTTCAGTTCCCAGGCCAGAGATTAAACCCCAGCCATAAAAGTGAGAGTACGGACTCCTAAATAGACCACTGGGGAATCCCTAAAGAACTGTTTTATAAGTCTTAGTCCATAATACAATATAACATTGTCTTAAATAAAAATATTAAAACTACTGAAATATAAACATTAATTAAACACTTTTAAAATACTAAAAGTAATATGCAGAAGTTTTTTGTATTTTGGGTCATGGTATAATTTTAATAAAAAAAAGTCCTTTAACGTAATGTTGTCTGAAATAAACCAAGTGTATAATATTAAATAAAAAAGGCAGGAAAACCTGAAGGTGATAGTGACAGTTTCGTGGATATATGCTCATCTCCAAACTCAAGTTGTATTCATTAAATACATAGTTTCTGGATATCCCACTGTCGTGCAGTCGGTTAAGAACCTGACTGTGGCCACTCAGGTTGTTGCAGAAGCTAGGATTCGATCCCCAGCTCAGCATAGAGGGTTAAAGGATCTGGAATTTCTGCAGCTGCTGCATAGGCAGCAGCTGCAGCTTGGATTCAATCCCTGGCCCCAGTAACTTCCGTATGCCTTGGGTATGGCCATTTAAGAAAAAAAAGGGAGTTCCCATTGTGGTGCACTGGAAATGAATCCCACTACTGTCCATGAAGATGTGGGTTCGATCCCTGGCCTCGCTCAGTGGATTAAGAATCCAGCATTGCGTTGAGCTGTGGTATGGGTCCCAGATGCAGCTCAGATCCCGAGTTGCTGTGGCTATGGCATAGGCCTGCAGCTGTAGCCCCAATTCGACCCCCTACCCTGAGAACTTCCATATGCTGCAGCTGCAGCCCTAAACAAATGGCTTTTTATATGCTATTTTAACATCAAAGTGGTTTTATTTTTGACCCCACCCACAGCATGTGGAAGTTCCGGGGCCAGGGATTGAACCCATACCACAGCAGCCACCCAAGTTGCTGCAGTGACAAGGCCAGATCCTTAACCCACTGCAGCACAAGCAAACTCCAAGTGGTTTTAGAAAAGCCAATTGTATTTGGCAATGGGGGCAACTGAGTACGTTCAATTATAGTCCTTCACTGCTCTGATTTATTCCAAAACTACAGTAATACTTAGATTCTAGAATGCGAGGGACAAGTCTAATTCAATAGGCATTATGGGAGTTCCCTTGTGGTGCAGCTGGTTAAGAATCCAGTGTTGTCACTGCAGGGACTGGTTGCTGCTGTGGCACAGGTTCGATCCCTGGCCTGGAAACTTCCATATGCCATGGACATGCCCCCACCACACACACAAAAAAAGGAAAAGAGGCATTACGAAAATACCACCAGTTCTCAAATAATTTCAATCGCTTAAAATTTCATTAATAATTTTATTGAAAACAATTCACAGAAAATAGTTTGTCACAGCAAATTTGGGAGAAGGCAGAGAGATTTAGAAGTCAGGTGAACAGTGGGATAGCAAGACAGCACAGGAGTTGGAAGCTTTGCTCCAAGGGGATCAAAAATTACTCAGTGAAAGTCATAACCTTTTCTTCTGAAAAAGTATTCTTGGCACCACACATGTTCTAAGACAGTCCTAGCTACTGCCTCTAGCTGGCAGCAAGCAGAGACAGCTTTGGAGAGGGACTCTCCCCCTCCGCCCCCAATCATCCCCCCTCTTCTACCCCCTGGAATCTGGAACCAGAGGAGGGATCAGAAACGCAAGTTAAAACTCCTGGGGAGAATCTTAGGTGGGCAACTGGCTGGCCCAACTCCCTAAGCAGGCAGCTTTCCAGGGCTGAGCCAGACTAAGCACCCTCTTTAGCACTCAGGTTTTGTTCACAAGACAAATTATTTAAACAAGCAGAGGACTCCATTGCCAAGAAAAATCTGCTTCCAGCTCATTAGTCTGACAGCAAATAGATCTACCAACACCGGAGGCTGTGGATACTTTCCTACATTTCCACTTAATTTGTCCTTACTCTCCCTTCCCCTATTTGCAGGCTGAAGACATTCCAAGATGTGAAGGGGAGCCTTCTAGTCACACGGAGAAAGGCTATGGGCTAAATTTCATTTTTATGGTCATGGAACTTCAAAGTTGTGAGGAAGGACTTTTTTGCTTTTTAGGGCTGAACCTGCGGCATATGGAAATGCCTGGACTAGGGGTCGACTCAGAGCTACAGCTGCTGACCTCCACCACAGCTCAGGTCAATACCAGATCCTCAACCCTCTGAGCAGGGTCAGAGATTGAACCTGCACCTTCACAGGTACTAGTTGGGTTCGTTTCCGATGAGCCACAGTGGGAACTCCCAGGAGGGACTTTCTATTCCCCAAAGTTTCTCAACAGCTTTTCCAGGTATGATCTGGGAGTTTGTTACAAGTTCGTGGTCCCCTACTGAATCAGAATAGGTTGCTGAGCTCTGCCAGTAATTTGTGCTGACAAGACCTCCAGCTGATTGCTTTTTGCAGAATTGCAAGAAGCAGTAGGTAACATCCTGCTACTTAACATAGCTTGTTATTTTCTGCATAGTTGTCAGAGTTTTCAAAGAACCCCTAAAACCTGAATATTCAAGTATTTCTTTCAAGTACAAGATTTTTTGTATGGATGACTAGGGACCTAACATAGGTCAAACGTGACTTAGAAAGACATTCTGACCCCTAATAGTTCAAGGATCTCCTAGGGCAAACTTTACGGTAAAGAGCTCTATTTTTCTATAAGCCATGTAGTTTGTTAATACTCAACTCTGCCCAGCATGGAAGAGGAAGGAACAGAAAGTACACAAACTAGTGTACAAACCAGGGTACAACTGTGTTCCAATAAAACATTAAAAAAAAGAAAGACAGCAGACATGATTTAGTCCCAAGAGCCTGTAGTTTGCTAACCCCTGTTCTAGGGAGTCAGGGGCTTGGGGTTTAAATCTGATATGGGAACCCTAGGGTCACTGTTGATGTTCCCCTGCAAAGACCCTGTTGCACTGGACCCCAAAGGCTTGCAAGCCTTGCCATCCAACCTGAAGTCCAGAAAAAAAAAAAAAAAAAAAAAAGAGAAACCATGACATCAGTGCGTTAGTAGATGAGGGGATCTTACCCATCTGAAGCAACGTCCTGGAGCAGCACTCTGTGCGGCCAGCAGCAGTCAGGATATGGCAGTAGAACTCCCCACCCAGGGGAGGAGGCGGCTAACATTTACAGGGGGAATTGACATGAGGTTGGCTCATCAGTTACCAGAGAAACCAGCACCAAGGCACAAGCCCTTCAGGTCAACCATCATCATGAGGGCAGATGCTCCCCTTGAATAAACTAGCAGGTGGAGCTGCTCTGGCCTGAGGGGCAGGGAGCAATCCGGAGCAAGCACATGCACGTGAGTAGGTCATAGGTCAAACGGGCTGGTCACGCAGGGTGATGTACGGAGAACAAGGGAACAGCCATTTTGAGTGGCCCGATCATACACTCCAGCCCTACACCTGCCCGTCTTATGTAGATAACCCAGGTCCTTGCATTTTGTCTGTATTCACCAGCCACCCCCCTGCAGTCAGATGAGCCACAAGCATGGGGCTACTACTTTTAGTCACCCCACCTCCCACAACTGAGGCATGTGTAGTTCTTGGACCAGGGACCGAACCCTCACCACAGTTGCAACCTGCAGCACAGCTGTAACAAGACCAGGACCTGATCCTAAACCCACTGAGCCACACGGGAACTTACCACGGGAACTTTTTAAACCTGAAAAAGACTGGGGTGAGGTTATCATCTACATAATGAGAGAGAAGAACATCTTTCATGGAAGTCGGCTGCCACAGAGCTCCACGTGCTAGTGGGTGGCCACCTTGGGACTCCCCCAGCCCCCACCCCCACAACTTTCCATTGCCCTTTCTCATTTCCTACATCTTGGCACTCACGGGAGTTTCCTCGGCCTCCTGGCCATCTTGTCAGTTGTTGGGCTGCACCCCGGAGGTCTGCAAGCCTTGTGGATGCTCAGCCTCAAGACCAAAGAAAGCCTGGAGACAGCAACAGAGATATTAACAGCCTACTGGACAGAGAAGCTTATACATCTGAAGCAGAGTCCTGGAGAGACACCCCAAAGGCCCGAAGTTGCCTAACCTCTGTTCTAAGGAGTAAGGGGCTTGGAGTTTTAATCCGATGTGGGAACGCTGTGAGCCCTATAGATGTTCTCCTGCAAAAACCCTGTGGCTCTGCACCCCACAGGCCTGCAAGCCTTGTTGTGCAGCTTGGAGGTCAAAGAAAGAACCCAGAAGTAGCGACATCAGAGCTTTAGTAGATGGGGGGAATCTTACACGTTTGAAGCAAGGTCCTGGAGCAACACTTCACTGCACGCGACTGAGGGCGAGCAGAATACGACTACGAACTTCCCCACCCAGGGGCGGAGGCTACCATATATAGGGGGAATTGACACCAGGTTGGCTCATCAGTTACCAGGGAAACTAGCATCCCTCAAATAAACTAGCAGGTGGAGCTATTCTGGTCTAAGGGGCAGGCGGTAAACACATTCAGGTGAGTAGGGCGTAGGTGAAGTAGGGGCTGGTCACGCATGAGGATGTAAAGACAGCAAGAGAACAGCCATTTTGAGTGGCCTAAACTAACAATCTAGGGTGTCTTCGTGGGCCCAGAAACCTCCCTGACTGACTTCCAAGTGGTACGATCAGGTGTAGTGAAGGGTACTTCCTGCATTCTCTCCCCTCAGTGAAGCCTGACCGGGGAGTGGAGACTATAAGCACAAACCACTGTGACTCAGAAGTCTGGGCCAAAGCCACCAGAAAAAGAACTGGGTTGAGCTCAGCAGCAAAATACCTGTCACACTTACCTTTTTCCTCAGAGATATCAGTCACTGCTCACTTTTAAGGCTTTGAGAGTTATAAGGCTTATGTTAAGATTTTACCAGCAGTCAAAACTTTCAAGTTTCAGCCAAAAAAAGCATATAGTCTAATCAAAAAACTATTTTATCGATATATAAACAACTTAAAAAAATAACCCTTTTAAAATAGACACATTTAGGAGTTCCCACCGTGGCTCAGTGGAAACGACTCTGACTAGCATCCATGAGGACACAGGTTCGATCCCTGGCCTCACTCAGTGGGTTAAGGATCTGGTGTTGCTGTAACCTGTGGTGTAGATTGCAGACACGGCTCAGATCTCATGTTGCTGTAGCTGTGGTGTAGGCTGGCAGCTGTAGCTCCGATTCGACCCCTAGCCTGGGAACTTCCATGTGCCACACGTGCTGCCCTCGAGACAAAATAAAATAAAACAAGACACAGTGCAAAGGAAGGTTATAACAAGACTGTGATTTTACCTTTGAATTTTATATCAAATTTAACATGTTGCATCTTTTCTGAATACATTTCTTGCCTAACAAAAATGGAGGTGTATCCCCATCACGAGAAAAGACTCCCATTTTAGTTTTGTCTGAGGTGCCATCCTGCCCAGTTTACTTATTAGCATTCATAATCCACATCTTTTATTTCAGCAAAAACAACAAGGACTTTCCAAAAGAGGAAGTCTAATTTCAGTCAGTGCATCTATAGTTCTTGGCCTCTCAGTGGGAAGCTGCAAGATGTCCTTGAATAAGATCCTGAACACGGGACAAAATAATCTCATTAGAACTGTTGCAATTTTCTGGACCATATGGTGGGTCTATAGTCAAGACCCCAGCCACACAGAGAGTCCTTCGTGAATCACCCTGTTCAGTGATGGGGATGTGGTTCTTCTCCAGCCATTTCTTCAGGCTGCTCTTTCTCTCTTCCAAATCCTCCGGGCTGTATGTCTTACAGTCTCCAGACATGAACAAATGCATCAGCTTCTCTCTCACGTTATGGTCCCCTTCATTCACAATTTCAACAGTCTGCACACCATGTCCCATGATTCCGGTCACAGACATGCTGCCATCTTCAAGGAAGTTCACGAGGACAATACTTAGAAGGAAAAGTAAGTTCAGGGCATAGTTGCAAAAGAAAAACCTAAAGACCCATAAAACTATGGGAGAAGCCATGCAATGAAAGGCAGCATAACCCCCAACAGGTCACTAGGATAATAGGGAATGCTCTTCCCCATTTTAAATTAATCCTTTCTCCACAAGTGTTTTCACTTGCTCAATACAAATTCTCCGAGGGTCCTAAACACCTAAATCTTTTGCCCAGCCTACAGCTAACCACTGTGGGATGTAGTTAAAGCATTAAGGAGTTGTAAATGCTTTAAATGTGTATTAGGAAAGAAGACAGGGTACAGATTTAACTTTCAGAGTTAAAAAAAAAAAATTAGTAACTACCCTTCAGAGCAGATGGAAGAAAATAACAAAGCACAAAATTAATCAAGCAGAAAACAAAGGCGTCAATAACAGAATCATCCAAGCCTAAAGCTGGTTCTTTGAAAAGGATATATAAATTTCATGAAACTCAGGCAAGATTAATAAAAAGAGAAAAAAAGGCACATACAAATAATATTAGGAAAAAGGCAGCAAAAATTAATAGTATAAAATATTAACAAATTTAGGCCAGTAATTTTGAAACTTAAAACAGAAAACTTCTTAGAAAATAGAAATTTCTACCACTAACCTAAAAAAAGAGAAAGTAAATATTCCTATAATCTTTAATAAAAACTGAATAACCAGTTTAAAATCTTCCCATGGTGGGGGGGGGAAGGCCCACATAATTTTACCAGCATGTTCTATAAAATTTTCAAGGATCAAACATTTCTATCCAACCAAATTGTTCTAGAGAATATAAAAGGGAGACTATGTCTCAGCTTATTTAGTGAGGTTAATATTACCTTGATATCAAAAGCAGAGGACAGGGTTAAAAAATAAAACTACAGGAGTTCCCGTCGTGGCACAGCAGTTAACGAATCTGACTAGGAACCATGAGGTTGAGGGTTCGATCCCTGGCCTTGCTCAGTGGGTGAACGATCCGGCATTGCTGTGAGCTGTGGTGTAGGTCGCAGACGGGGCTCGGACCTGGTGTTGCTATGGCTCTGGTGTAGGCCGGCAGCTGCAGCTCCGATTCAACCCTAGCCTGGGAACCTCCATATGCCGTGGGTGCAGCCATAAAAGGACAAAAGACATAAGTAAATTAATTAATTAATTAAAATAATTTCCAAAAAAGTGTATGTGTATTACCACCTTTAAAATGTACTTGCAAAAAATAAATCTGATTCTAATCAAACCTCTAGATACGTATGCCAGTTTATAGGAAATAGAAGATAAAGGAACATGTTAAATTATACCATGATATTGCAATGAGCTAAATCCATAGTGTGTTCAATTTATTTATTTTTTTTTTGCTTTTTAGGGCCGCACCCACGACACATGGTGGTTCCCAGGCTAGGGGTTGATCAGAGCTACAGCTACTGACCTATGCCACAGGCACAGCAATGCCAGATCCGAGCTGCGTCTGCGACCTACACCACAGCTCATGGCAATGCCGGATCGTTAACCCACTGAGCAAGGCCAGGGATGAAACCTGCAACCTCATGGTTCCTAGTTGGATTCATTTCCACTGCTCCATGACGGGAACTCCAGAGTGTTCAATTCTATAAGACCAATGATTCCATTTCTTCAACAAATAAATGATATGGAAAACCAAAGACAGAGAAAGTACAGAGTTATAGATTAAGATTCTTAAGAGACATAACAAATTGATAAACCAATATGAAAAGATACTTTGTAGACAATCAGGAAAATCTGAACTCAGACTAGGAATTAGCTAATTTTTTATTAGAGTTATTTTTACTTTTGTTGAGTGTTATAATGGTATGTGGTTACTTTTTATTAGAGCCCTAATGGGCTAAGAGCTATAATGAAGAATTTATGACCAAATCATTAAAAACTATCTCTGGGAGTTCCCTTTGTGGTTGAGTGGTTAACGAACCCAACTAGCATCCATGAGGATGCGGTTCGATCCCTGGCCTTGTTCAGTGGGTTAAGGATCCTGCGTTGCCATGACCTGTGATATAGGTATAGGTCGCAGATATGGCTCTGCTCCCACTTTGCTGTGACTGTAGTGTAGGCTGGTGGCTACAGCTCCGATTGGACCCCTAGCCTAGGAACCTCCATATGCCTCAGGTGTGGCCCTAAAAAAAAAGACAAAAAAAAATAATAAAAATTATCTCTGTAACTGGCCTCAAAATATCTGGGAGAATAAGATTAGTGTTCATTATACTACTCTCATTACATTTATATATATCTGAAACTTTCCAATAAAATGTAATAAAAAAAAGGAGTGTCCCATTTTTATGAACTTGGCTGGTCTGACAGAATTTTATACTACGGGTATTCTATACTATACTATATATAGTATATTCTATAAGAACAGCACTTAGATTCAAAGGAAATTAAATTCTTATGTGGGAACAATTAGCCTTTCATTTATCTGCTTCTTAGTATGAATATAACATATAGACAGTACAAAGGGGGATTTCTGGAAAGCAGGACCCATACTCACTTGGCAGAGACTGGGTCTGTAGTTAAAACCCATCCTTTATACTCCTTCTCACTGGCTGTCACTCTGACTTCTTTGTAAGTGTAATCTTGCCATTCTAAGGGGCCTTTCTTCATCCATTCATTCATGGCTGCCAGTTGGCTAGATCTAAAACAACCACCAGTTCGGATTAACATGTATGTTCCATCCAAGCAAACGTATTACCCCGATCGCCACACTAACGGAGAAAGAGAACACCTGCAACTTGCCTAAAATCCCACATCAAGGAAACAGTTAAAATTTACTATACAGTCTGAAAGCCAAGGGGACACCGAGTTGCCCCGGGTCCGTCTGGAGCAACTCATCTGGAACAATTCTATTTCACCCCCCAATCCCATTCCTGATCCTTCGCGCTGGCTCTGATCTCCGATCTGCAGATGCACAGACCCTTTAACCTTGCTCTCCTTCGATCAAAGAAGCTCACTCCACACACTATTAGTCAAAATTGAAAAAGAAAATTCCTCTCATATCCACACATTTCCTCTCTAGCTCTGTTTCTCTGCTGGATCCCGCTAGGCAGAGGCCTCGGGAAAGAGACAATTTCAACTTAAAATTTGTTTGCAGGATGCGTTAACGAAAGGGCAGCAGCTAGGCTCTAGAGCTGATTCCCTGGCCTAACCCGTAACGGCATGATTCTCAGAGCCGTACTCAAACCAGGAGATACTTAACGTTTGATCCTGACAGACGAGGAAAATACCAATTAAAACTTCTAGCAGCAGCCTGTACTGAGCAACCACGCCGGGAGGAAGGAATCTCTTGAGCGGAGCCCGCCCGAGTCCAGTGTGCTTTGCGCCATGTCGTCACTTCCTGCCCCCAGAATTCCCCATTTTGTAGTTCTTGGCCTTGGTCACAGAGATCTGAGAGTCTGGGGGTCCTGGAGGGATAAAAGCAGGGTGCAGAGTGCGGGCAGGGCCTGAGTTGTTGTTGTTGTTGTTGTTGTTTTGGAATGATAATAAGACTCTTTGTTCACCAGGGTCACCTCTTCACTGCCACTGTGGACATTTCAAAATAAAAATTTTAAGAGGGAAGACTTGTGCCACCCCTTCCTTGGGAGTAGAACTGGATTTCCACTTTTACGGTGAATTCAAAGCACATGAACCCTCCGGGTCAATCCTAAAGCTTTAGAGGTGTGAGGTGACAGTGCCTTGGAAAAGAGCTACAGAAGCAAGATATTTCTTGTTTGGCTTGTGTAAAGGCAACTAAGATGCCTGGTCCTTTGGGATGTGCCCTTGATACAGTCCTGCAGGAGGTGCAGAAGCTGGAAAGAAAAGCAAAGGATTGTGTTGAATAAATGCTCCTAGCCCCCGAGGGGAAAAACGCACAAATATCTGGTCATATATTTAGTTAGTTTCTGGCAATGGTTCAGAATTTTTTCCAGACTATGATCCTGAAAATTGGTACAAGATAAGAAATGTTGAGTTCCCGCAAGTGTGAACACCAACGGAGATTTACAAATAACTGGATTAGGGGGACTGTCAAACCATGATATAGAGGAGTTCCCTTGTTGCTCAGGAGGTTTAGGATTTGGTGGTGTCACTGCAGTGGCTTTACCACTGACATCGCTTGGGTTCATTCCCAGGCCTTGGGAATTTCCACATGCCAGGTGTAGCCAAAACACACACACACACACACACACACACACACACACACACCAATATAGAACACATCTATAGTCAATCATCTTTTCCCTTATTACTTGAGATTTGAGTTCCATATAATCCTTGAAGTTTATTGTTTCTCGTAATGTCATCATTTCAAATAATCTTTCCCCAAACCTTCACTTGTTGAATGATTGGCTGATTATATTAGTGTGGCTTTTGTAGATTAAATTAGATTTGGCCAGATAAGTCCTCCATAAGTCCACAAAGACCTAATATAAATGCCAATTGTTACTGTGTTGTAAAGGAAAATATTTGACCTCGAAAAATTCAGTCCAAAAAGGCTACAATCTGAGTTCCCATTGTGGCTAAGCAGGTTAAGAACCTAACTAGTATCCATGAGGATGCAGGTTAGATCCCTGGCCCGTCTCAGTGAATGAGGATCTGGCAGGTGCTGCAAGTTGCAGAGAAGGCTGCAGACTTGGCTCAGATCCAGCATTGCTGTCGCTGTGGTGTAGGCCAGCAGCTGCAGTCCAATTCTACCCCTAGCCCAGGAACTTCCATATGCCACATATGTGCAGCCCTAAAAAGAAAAAAAAAAGAAAAAGAAAAAGCTACAACCAATTTGTGACAACTGGTTATTTGCATTTTAAGACTACTATCTTCCCTGGTCAACTCCTACACTTGGTCTCTAGGTGCTTCCTTCACCCCTAGTAGGTCCCTTCTCTCCTCACATTCTCTACTCTTCCCCCTCCCTCTCCATCCATCTCCTTCCTAATGTCTACCTCCCCCTCAAACTGCGTGTGTGTGTGCATGTGCGCGTGCGCGCACACACTTAACCCTTTCCTCTGCCAAGACCAAATTGCTTATTTTAGATTTTGGAGTGCATTTAATTTAGCAAAGAAATATATTTTAAAGAAATTTTTCTTGAATGTCCTGAAGAAAATCAGAAATTAAAAAAATTGTCAATAGTCTTATTCTGTCTGCTATTCTTTACCACAGTGCAAACATAAATCTGCCTTGCCCTGGCTAAACTATCACAAATTTCCACTCACACTGTTGGGTCTGAAAAATAGGTTAAAAAATGAAGTGGGGGTGGGAGTGGTAATTTTACTAAGTATATTCATGAAAGGTAAGGTCAGAAAAAAAAAATAAAGTATTTTGGCCTAAGATTTTTTTTAGTGTTCTTGCTTGCATTCATTAAGTAAAACCCATTAGAAATATCCATTCTTTGTCTGTTTATTCATCAAGTATACATCGTATACCTATGCCTACTATGTTTCCTGTTAACAACTAGGAATTCAAAACTAATTTAAAAAATGTTTTGCCTTTGGGGAGTTGATGTCTTCTTGTACTTGTAAACAGGTAAGCTATCATTCTACTGGAGGTGGTAGTAAATGGCAGGAGTTAGGAAAGGGGTTCTTAGAAAATCTTCTTAATCAGGTAGCCCTTGAACTTGATGTATAGGCAATAAGAAATACCCACAAAAAATTCTTCGCCTATGAGATTCGGAATCTGATCAAAGGAGATGTGGGCTGGAGACAAAAATAGTGCACAGGGAGTTTTAGCAACCTTGGTTTCAATTTGGTTAAATCTGTAGTGTCCTGGTAAACTTCTTTGCCCGAAAAAAAGAAAGCCTGACTTGTACCATTTGGTGATAACTTTGGTATAGATATTCCCACCGTGGCTGATTTCAAGGTTCCAATGATTTAACAACAGGCTCAAAAAATTCAACAGGCTCTTCTGAGCCATTTTAAACTGGCTCTTGCACACCACTGGATGTACTCCTACCAGCTTCATGATTTTGGAAGTCATTTGCCTTCTCAGATTTCAGTTTCCTTATCCACAAATGAAAATATGGGATTAGATGACCCAAGATCCCATCAGCTCTAAATTTTCATGCCTAAGACATACAGAGTCACTTAGTAAACACGGTAAACTCTCAGGGCAGGGGTCATATCTGTTTTATTTGCTACCATATGCCCCACCTCTAGCATATTGCTCGGTATATAGTTATATGCTCAATTTGAATTGAATTTTTCTTATGTAATTATGTAGCACCTAATATGTGTCAGGCACTATTCAAAGCACTTTCAAATATTAACTAATTTTGTAAGTGAATAAAGAGACCAAAGAGAATGGTAGAAATGTGAGTGATACAATGACATGATTGGTGTATTGGAAAGGATGCAGAGAAATTAGATGTGAAGAAAATAGAGAGGTATAGAGCACATACAGCACAAAACTTTATGTGAACTTTAACCTCTATTCTCAAACTAAGCAGTAGTAACAGGGGGAAATTTTTTCAGTACCACTTTCCAAATGGAAATTCAGTTTTCAGGAGGCAATCTCTAAGTTGATTCACTATCTACCCAGCCAAGTCCTTTCAAACCCAGACAAGCCCTGCCCAGCCCTGCCCAGCACAGAGAGGAAGATTTGTTTCCCTAGCTGTAGAGTGAAGACAGAATTGTTTTCCTATGATAAAAATACTTTGAACAGACTTTGTGAACTCTAAACAAATGTAAAGCATGAAAGGTTGTAGCTAAAAATAAGTGCATGGAGTTCCCGTCATGGCTCAGCAGTTAACGAACCTGACTGGCATTCATGAGGACACAGGTTCGATCCCTGGCCTCGCTCAGTGGGTTAAGGATCCAGCATTACCGTGAGTTGTGGTACAGATGGCAGACGTGGCTCAGATCCCGTGTTGCTGTGGCTATGATGCAGGCCAGCAGCTACAGCTCTGACTGGACCCCTAGCCTGGGAACCTCCATATGCTGCAGGTGCAGCTGTAAAAAAGACAAAAAAAAAAAAAAAAGAAGAAGAAGAAGACTTTACCATTTCAGTTTTTCTCTGGAATTGCCTTGGAACAAAAAATAATGCTCATTATTGAGTTCCTAAGGACTACTGCAATAGTCCAGATAGGAAATACAAAGTCCTAGCCTAAGCTGATAGCAGTACAAAAGAAAAAGAGAGGGGATAAAAGGATAGATTCAACAACTATTTCAAAGAAGAGATGAAGGGATTTAGTGACTGATTGTATTGGGCAAGGGCACACTGAGAACTTTGACCCTAGGCTTTTAACGGAAATTCTCTTTGTTCTTTTATTCGTTCATAACCCCCTCTTCCTTTTGATTTTTCCAGTATCTCAGGCCCCAAATATTTATCTACTAAATTAGATAAGAAATTTTATCGTTGAATAAAAAATGCTCCAACAGCACTTTATCTGTGTTTATGGCACGGGAAGACAGCAGTAAGGAAACTTCGACATTAAGTAAAACGGGTATGACAGAGCTAGAATACAAGCCCAGGCAATCAGGCTAAAGCCTGCCCTCTTAACCATTATCCTGTACTAACTGAATAATGGGGAATGACTCAAGCATGGTTGTTCACTTAAAAATCTTTTTTTTTTTTTTTTTTTTTTGCTTTTTAGGGCCTCACTTGTGGCATATGGAGGTTCCCAGGCTAGGGGTTGATTCAGAGCTGTAGGTGCCGGCCTACACCACAGTCACAGCAAAGCGGGATCCCAGCTGCATCTGCAGCCTACACCACAGCTCATGGCAATGCCAGATCCTTAACCTATTGAGCAAGGCCAGGGATCAAACCCGCAACCTCATGATTCCAAGTCGGATTCGTTTCCGCTGCACCACGACAGGGACTCCCTTAAAAGTCTATTTTTAATTAATGAGGAATATATGCATCAAGGTGAGCATTTCCAGATCTGAAATACCAGCTCCTCGTTGTGCTCCAGTTGGTTGTTCAGACAACCAAAGCATTAAGATAACATGTTTCAGGAGTTCCTGTTGTGGTTCAGCCATTAGCAAACCCAACTAGCATTCATAATGACTCGGGTTCAATCCCTGGCCTTGCTCAGTGGGTTAAGTATCTGGCTTTGCCATGAGCTGTGGTTTAGGTCGAAGACACACTCAGATCCCTAGTTGCTGCGGCTGTGGTGTAGGCCGGCGGCTATAGCTCCAATTGGACCCCTAACCTGGGAACCTCCATATGCCTTGGGTGCGGCCCTAAAAAGACAAAAAGACACATACACACACACACACACACACACACAGAAGATAATGTGTCTCACCCAGGTGTTCTAGCAAACCAAACTCTCCCAACAACTTCCATCTCCAAGAGTGACTGCAAGGAGAAAACACTCAACCAGACCTAATGGTCTGGAAATTAGGAATTGATTTTATCCCTAAAGCAGGTAAAACAATATAAAGTCCCATTCCTACAGCTGCTGTTTACTCTCAGATTAACCTATTAAGAATGGCAACAGGAGGAGTTCCCGTCGTGGCACAGTGGTTAACGAATCTGACTAGGAACCATGAAGTTGTGGGTTTGATCACTGGCATCGCTCAGTGGGTTAACAATCTGGCATTGCTGTGAGCTGTGGTGTAGGTCACAGACGCAGCTCAGATCTGGCGTTGCTGTGGCTCTGGCATATGCTGGCAGTTACAGCTCTGAATCGACCACTAGCCTGGGAACCTCCACATGCCGCGGGTGCAGCCCTAAAAAAAATGACAAAAGACAAAAAAAAAAAAGGACTGTGCTTGCTGTAACTAAACTCTCCATCCAATAGCCCAGTCCTTTCCCCCCCCCCCCCCCCCCACCCAGGGAATCTATCCTATTGTCTTCCTCCAACTATCTTCAAAAGGTTTCTCTGTGTGGAAGGGAGGCCTCTTTCTTCTCTATTCTGTAGCTAATTATAGACCCAGATTTGAGCTTCCTAATGAAAAAGGGTAAAATATATCACTGATCATACAGAGGAAGATATCTTCTTTGGTATAAAGAGCCAATAAAAAGTATCGTGTATGAGGGAAAAACTTTTAGAGTCTATGTTGTTCGGTGCATCATTGTTTTGAAATGTCAGTAAGACCTTAAGTCTTTTCTTTTTTTTTTTGCCTTTTGTCATTTTATGGCCGCGGGTTTATGGCTGCACCCGCGGCATGTGGAGGTTCCCAGGCTAGGGGTCTAATCGGAGCTGTGGCCACTGGCCTGCGCCGCAGCCACAGCAACGCAGGATCCGAGCCGCGTCTGCAACCTACACCACAGCTCGCGGCAATGCCGGATCGTTAACCCACTGAGCAAGGGCAGGGATCGAACCCGCAACCTCATGGTTCCTAGTCGGATTCGTTAACCACTGCGCCACGACGGGAACTCCAAGTCTTTTCTTTTTTTTCCCTGCACCCGTGGCGTATGGAAGTTGCTGGGCCAGGGACTGAACTTGTGCCACAGCAATGACTCGAGCCACTGCAGTGACAACACTGGATCCTTAACCTCCAGCACCACACAGGAACTCCTCTTTTTTCTTTAACAATTAAATAAAAACATGTTCAGGGCACTGGGATTCCTAGCATAGCTACTTTCCCTATTTTATTTGTGAGCTGCACATGATCCAGTAAGATGTTAAAAAATATTTTTTGAGTTTTAAAAAAAATCTAACCTAATCGAGAAATACATAACATATATATGTATGTACAAAGGAGCCAGAAAATTTTATAATGTACATCATTCACCTTTTCTTTTTCAAGAAAGTGCATCACTCCATTTGCCAGTCTAAGACATTCCATTTTATAGGTATGGAGAAGGAAAGAGAGAAAAGTAACAGCCAATTCCTTTCTTCCTTGTTACTGGTCACATTCTTAGCAGCTGCCTCTTCTTGGATTTCTTCCACAAAGAAATTATTTTTGCAGCTGTTAATTACCTTGCTGATTGTAGACATTTCACTCATGAAAAAACAAAACAACACTTGCGTCTAAATCATTTTTCTTTAGCTATATGCTCAAGGGCCACATGAGCCCTAAACTGTAATCGGGCTTCCATGGAATAATCTTTGTAGTTTTTTATGTTTTCTAGGTTTTTCATTGCACTGGAATAATCTCCTTTAAGGTAGTATAGGATACCCAGTTCATAGTAAGAATATGGTACCAAATAGTGGTCATATTTTAACAATTTCTCCTTTTGAATTACACGGTTAAAGCAGTCCTCAGCCATTGAAAAATTTCCCAAGTATTTTAGGCACAGACCTTTCAGTAAATTTAGCAAACTTATGTCATCAATGCCATACTCTTTATTTGGATTTTCTCGTAAGAGCTCTTCTCCTTTGTCAATTATTGATAGCCAGGTGGAAATAAGTTCTAGCCTTTTGCTCATGACTCGGAAACCACTCCAGGCATACATGAATTCCAGAATTGGCTGTGCTGTAAACCAGCTGGCAGTACTACCATAGCGCTGACCCTTCTCAGCAACAAACTTTTCTATTGGCACAGAAGTTCCTAAAATTCTGATTCTCAGGTTATCCACGTTTAAGAAGAGAGAGCTCATGTCTTCACTTACTGATTTCAAAAAATCAGAAGGAAGCACTGCCAGTAGTGAGGCCTTTGCGAATGAATATATTGCCTTGGACCATCTGCTGTTTTGAAACAGTAGATCAGCATAGTGGTAAGCTTGCCTCCATTCCAGCAGAAAAATGTGGCAACACATGAGTTCCCAGTAACACAGGTGATGAACCTGCTTCCATTCGTTCTGAATAAAAATACACTCCTCCAGTGTTAACTGGGCATGTTTAAAACTTCCTTTCAGCATACTAAAACGGGCATGAAAAAATTTAAGTATGACACAGTTTGGAAATTTATGGAGGTAGATTAGAGAGAGATTCTCTATGGCAGAACTGTGGTCTTTTTCAACACAAAAAGTTACAGAGATATAATTGTAATAAAAGAGTAGAGTCAAAACGCTTAAGATATTATTTATATGGGATTCAGATGCACTCTCATGAAGCAAAGTCAAGCCTACCTCTCTATCACCAGAATATCCAACAATGTTGAGTAGTTTAAGTGTCTTTGGTGGCACAAGTGACAGCATCAAATTGAATGCACCAAGTCCAAATTTTATGCCTCCAACCAGATGTTTGTAGGTTTTGCTTTGGTAATTATGTATCTGTGTTAGTACCTGTTGACAGTCTTTGTATATTTGGTAACTTAATCCAATGTTGATCCCACTTTTAAGAAAACTAAGCACACTGTCATCCTGTATAAACATTACAGTGGATTTCAAGATCAAACACTCAGCGTAGCAGACTTCTGCATGCAATTCCTCTTCTTTGATAGCCTTTATGCCCTGTTTAGTCACTATGCGAGACAAACTCATCATCCTAGATTTTCTGCGGAAATTGTTACAGGTTCTCAAAGCTTCCTTTGCGGCAGTCATCCCAATCTCTATATCCTGTGGATCAAAAGTCAGGATGGCCTTTACAACCATAAGGATGCTATAAATTAGAGCATGGTATATGCTGTTTTTTGACCAGGGATAAATGAGATTTATGGCATCTGAGAATCTGTTATTTAGAAATAAATACAATCCAGTTGTACATTCTTCCAGGGAAGATACTAGATCCATTGTTATTGCTGCAGGGATCATTTCATAGGCATCTTCAAACTTTTCCTTTTTATCATTTTCTCCTTTACTAAATGATGTAAAGTTGTCCTTATTATTTTCTCTTCTATTCAGAGTAAGTGACATCTTTGTTTCCCCACTTCAGAGATGGGAAATATCTGAGGTGGAATATTTGGGGCTGCAAAAATGGTAGCTCCTGCTTTCCTGACTGGGGTCACTTCTTCCACGGCCTGAGCTGTAGCTGTTACAATGGAGGCAAACAAACTAATAGCTGTGAGGTGCAGCATTTGGATATTCCCATCTATGTCAGACAAAGAAGGAAAAAAAGATAATTTTATTTACCTAGAAGATATATTTCTGCAAAGGTCAAATCATTTGGAATGTACTAAAGAAAACATGCTCTTTGAGAACACTGTGAAGGAAATCCTTTGTAAACTGAGGAATTCTTTTGTTGACCATCCCTTCAACCCATCATTCTCATAAGAGCATTCTTTTGTATATTTGTGCTGTAGAACCGTACTATGATAGCTGTACAAAGAAAATGAATTCTCTATAGGAAGGCCTTGGGGGCAGGAATCCGGCTGGAAAGAAGAACATATTTGAACAGGTCTCTAGTTAAGACCAGAAGAAAAGGTAAGTTGTCCAGACCAAAAAATAAAGGTTATGGGAATGACAATCCATCCCATTGCTATTCTTAGTAATACTTCTCTGCTTACATATACTTTCACAGACAACTAGATCTTGATAAAATATTGTGGCTAGTTGTACAGGACTTTGGACCTGGAAAGTGCTGTGTAAACTAGAAAGATTTCCTTGCATTGTTGCAATTAAGAAAAAAATTCAGGAGTTCCTGTCGTGGCTCAGCGGTTAGTGAACCCGACGAGCATCCATGAGAACGTGGGTTGGATCCCTGACCTCGCTCAGTGGGTTAGGGATCCAGCATTGCCGTGAGCTGTAGTCACAGACATGGCTTGGATCCCGAGTTGTAGCTGTGGCATAGGCTGGCAGCTACAGCTCCAACTGGACCTCTAGCCTGGGAACCTCCATATGCTGTGGGTGTGGCCCTAAAAAGACAAAAAAAGAAAAGAAAAAAATTCAAATGCTACAGTTTTTATCACAGCATTACTATAGTATCTTGGTCGGAAGGTGGGGTGGGGGTGGGCACAATGGAAAACCAATTCCAAACAACAATGTATGCATAGTAATAAAATAGCTCCAATTATTCTTGTTTTTAAAAATGGAAACCACAGCCACAATACTTCAATAGTAATTATTACAAAGCTTTACAATTACAAACATAGTTTAAAATGTAGTTTAATACTTTATTTTTATATATTAAAAGATGGGAAAGTAAAACAGGAGAATAATCAAAGGTAAAGAGAGAAAAACAGAAGAAAGACATGCAGATTTTTACACAGGGAAAATAAGTTATATATGAATGAAAACTAATGGAAGAGGACAGCCTCAAAGATATTATTTTGGCTAAATTGCTTGTTTTTACACCTTAAGGTTTAGTTATGTCTCAGCATTAGCAACTGTAATAATTATCCACTGAAAAGTCAAGTTAATTATATATACAATTATCTAAAAAGTTCAGCTCTGAGCGGAAAAGCTATGCAGCCCATTAGGAGGGAAATTATTCTTGGGGCTGCAGTAGTAGTGGGTAGATTAAGATTGGCTGGAGAAACCTAGATGAGGGCCAGATTCAACTCAAGGACAAAGTTTCTTTACCTCCGGCATAATGCTTTCAAATTATACTCCCTAGAATCCCTATACTCTATCCAAGACAGCTCAAATTTTACTTTTCCTGAAACCTTACGTAAGTATGTCAGCATAATCACTCTGATGGTGTTCTGTATCTCTATTAATGTTTTAGCTCACTGCATTGTACTGATTTATACACCTGATTTCACCACTAGCCTGGGAGCTTGAAGGCATGCTTTGCATTTAATTCAGCCTCCTATCCCATTTCTAGCACACCTCCTTGAACAAAGCAGGTATTAATAAATGGTTGCTAAATGAATTCAGGTGCCCGTAACATCTTTCTAGGAATTTCTTGAAAGCAAGTTGTGAACTCGTCTTTCTGCCACATAATCGCTAGGTTTGCTACTCCCAAAAAGGATATAAAGATATAACCATAATGAATTCTCTGTACCAGATTTACTTGTATGTTTTTCTCTAACACTTCGGGGATGGGGACTCTATTTTTCACTTACCTCAAGGATTATTACTTGTATAGTCAATAATATAAATTTTCAGAGATGTTAATGGGAGGATATTTTCCCTATTTTTCCCCTCAATTTTATAGAGGTAAAATTGATAAATTAAACTAGATATTTAAAGTGTACAACATGATGATTTTTTGGAGGGGTGAGAACATCTAAGTTCTACTCAGAAAATTTCAATTACAAAATACGGTGTTACCACTTTAGTCACCATTATACATTAGATTCTCAGAACTTACTCATCTTATAACTCAAAGTCCGTACTCTTTTCCCAGCCTCTCCCTATTTCCCTTATTCTCTATTCTTAATATTCCCGTAAGGGGACTTTTCTGCCAGAGGAATACTCCTTGCCAGTGGGCCAACTTCTGGCTGGGAGTTGACAGAGGGAATTAGGGAGGCAACCTTCTATACTTTCTGAATTCCTTCTTTTAGAACCAGCCTGTGCAAAGTCTAAAACAAAACAAAACAAAACAGTAAGAGTTTGTTTTCTGCTCTCTAACTACATGTGGGACCAGTACAATGTTTAATTAAGGGGCCCACTTGGCAGCACGTCTGAAATCATAGTAATCATCAACTTAAAGAGGTTATGTCTTGGTTTCCTTCTGCCTAACTCTTGCATCTATATTTCATTGGTTCTGAACTCAGGGAAGGAAAAGTGATGTTATTTATTGACTCCCCAAACCATCTCTTCCCCCCATTCCTCTTGTATCCCACCTAGATGGTTGATACCATGATTCACCTTAGACTCTTTTTTCTCCTCCCAAATCCATCAGTGACCAGACTTTGGCAATTCTGCTTTGCTGAATGAGGTGCCTCTCTCTTGTCTTCCAAATCACTCTGGGAATATTTCTTTAACGAGGCTTATTCCTAAGGTTATAAGATGGTAACATGCACAGACCGTGATGCTAGGCCAATAAGGTTTGAATCCTAATTGTGCCACTTGCTTGGCTTTACTGTGTGTTTCCTCATCTGCAAATAGCGAATAATAGTACTTCTACCAAAGGGCGTTTAGAGAATCAGGTGAATTAATACATGAAAGAGTCAGGACAGTATCTGGCATATATAGTAAATACTCTATACATTTATCTATACCGATTCCTCCATAGTCTGGCATATAGTAGGTGTTTTACTGAATTGTTTTAAATGGGATTTAGGATGTAGATGGCTTTTTTTGGAAGTCCCATATTTTTTGGTAAAAGAGGCAGAGTCACACTCCTATCTTATTTATTTATTTATTTTTTTTTTATGGCCGTGTTCGTGGAATATGGAAGTTCCTGGGCCAGTGACTGAATCTGAACCACAGCTGCAGCAACATCAGACCCTTTAACTGACTACACTGGGCCAAGGGTGGAACCTGCAGCATGGCAGTGATTCAAGCTGCTGCAGTCTGATACTTAACCCACTGCACCACAGCAGGAACTCTTCATTCTTTTGCTTAAAATGGTATGTCTGAAAAGTCTTCTTTATTTCTGTCTGTCTGTGTTTGGAAGGAACTATCTAGTGAGATTGGATTAGGGAAGGTTATTACTGAGCCAGGAAGATCAGTTAGGGAGCTTGACTAAGGTAGAGAAGGAGAGGTTGAAGATACAGAAAGGAAAAATTCAGTAAAAGGGAGGCAGCAGGAGAGGCACAGAGCACAGGTGAAGGGAGGGGCAGCCTAGGATAACTATGAGAGAAACCTCTTCCACTAACACAGAAGAGCCTTCCTTCCAGTCACTCATTCAATACATACTTAAATGGGCTCCTTGTACATGCTGAGCACTATTCTTGGTGCTGGGGATACAGCAGCAAACAAAACAAAGATCTGCTCTCATGGAATTAATTTTCTTAGGGGAGAGACATTATGGTGGGGGAGAGAAACAATAAATAAATGAATAAATAGCATGTGAGTTGTTGGAGTTCCCATTGTGGCTCAATGGAAACGAATCTGACTACGAACCATGAGGTTGCAGGTTTGATCCCTGGCCTCGCTTAGAGGGTTAAGGATCTGGCTGCCGTGAGCTGTAGTATAGGTCATAGATGAGGCTCGGAGCTGGCGTTGCTGTGGCTATGGCATAGGCCAGTGTGGGAATCTCCATATGCCACGGGTGTGGCCCCAAAAAGCAAAAAATAAATAAATAAAATAAAAACGCCGTCTAAAACAAAAAACAAAATTAGCATGTCAGTTGTAGATATATGCCAGAAGAAGAATAAAATTGGTTAGGGCAGAATAAGGAACTTAGAGAGGGGTGGGGTGTGAGGAAGTTGTTATTATATAGTGGGGAGTCATGGAAGGCCTCTCTGATAAGTTAAATGTGAGCAGAGAGTAGAAGATGTGAAGGTCTCTTTCTTTCTTCTTTCAGTCCAAGATAAGTGAACATCCTATATTTTCCCATAATGTGCTGTGCTTATCTCTATCACAGCCATGTTCTTCAAGGGCCTATCTTTTTTTTTCTTTTTCTTCCTCTTCTTTTCTTGGCGGCACCCACAGCACATGGAAGTTTCTAGGGCTGGGGATCAAATCTAAGCAAGCCGTAGCTGTGACCCATGCCACAGTCACAGCAATGCTGGATGCTTAACCCACTGCACTGGACACAAGGATTGAACTTGATCCACTGAAGAGACAACACTGGATCCTTAACCTGCTGCACCACAGAGGGAACTCCTCAAGTTTTTGTCTTCTTAATGTATCTTTGTATCTGTCTTTATCACAGAGTACAACGACTGGCACTTAGTCATTAAACTAAATCAATACTTATCACATGGTTCTGACAGTTTTCAATATATATAGAGAGAGATAAATTCAAGATGAAATAATTGATTAACTATTAAACTATGAGTCTGGAAAATTTTACAGTGAATACAAATAACTAAAGTTCTTACGGTTAATGAGATAGATTTGTCTCAGTTCCTCACAAAATTCGTAGGCTAGTATTTGTACTTCTTCCTATTTTATATAATTTCTGAAATCAACATGTTACTTACAATTAGAAAAAACGCTTGTATGGCTTTGCATGCAATATCTCATTTAATTCTCACAACTCTGTGAGATATTACTGTCATTTTTCTTTTACGGGTGAGGAAACTAGGTCTAAGTGAAGCTAAGTGGCTTGCCAAAACTCAAATGGTTGGGAACTGTTTTTCCTGTCCACCATATTCAGTAATGTATCAAAATTATATATTAATTAGAAATGTTATATCTGAGTTAGTGAAAAGTTAAAGGATATTTTAGAAGAATGTAATTTTATTGTTTCTAAATTTTATGTGCATATAGGCTATAAATACGTTTTATTAAAGATGGAAAAAAAGAAGTGACCAAGACCTGTGCCAAAAACGACTAATTACAAACAAAGGAACTAGACGGAAGATAACTAAGTGAATTAACACAATGTAAGTATACTACCAGAAACAGGAGCTTTGGCAACTACTGTATGATATCACTTATATGTGGAATCTAAAAAATAAAGCAAACCAATAAATATAACAAAAAAGAAACAGACTCAGATATAGAGAACAAACTAGTGGTTACCAGTGAGGATAGGAAAGGGGTTGGGGGAAGATAGGAGAAGGGGTTTAAGAGGTACAAACGTGGGAATTCCCTTCATGGTGTGGCGGAAACGAAACCAGCTAGAATCCATGAAGATGAGGGTTCGATCCCTGGCCTTGCTCAGTGGGTTAAGGATCCAACGTTGTTGTGAGCTGTGGTGTAGGTTGCAGACTCGGCTCAGATTCTGAGTTGCTGTGGCTATGGTGTAGGCCAGTGGCTTCAGCTTGGATTGGACCCCTGGCCTGGGAACCTCCATATGCCGCAGGAGCAGCTCTAAAAAAAAAAAAAAGGAGAAAAGAAAATAGGTACAAATGTATAAAAAAAATAAGACAACAAGGATAAATACTATAACAGGGAATAGAGCCAATATTTTATAACTATCAACAGAATATAATCTTTAAATATTGTGAATCACTATGTTGTACACCAGAAACATAATAATAATAAAAAAGGAGTTCTCTTACAGCACAACAGGTTAAGGATCTAGCATTGTCACTGCAGTGGCTTGTGTCCTGGCCAGAAGCCTCCACGTGCCTGAAGTGTGACCAAAAAAAAAGGAAAAAAAGAGATGAAGAAGAAAATAGTACCTTTGGAATTTAAAAGCACTAGGGGTAGGAAACAGAAAAACTAGGGGAAATATTTTATGAAAACTTTGACTAGGACTTAGAGCAAAATCAGGGTGAGAAATAACAGAATGGTTAATAGGAAAGAAGTGAGAATGTTATTAAATCTGAAACAATGGAATCCAAATCAATTTGGTTTTAAAGTATATATGTTTTTGTACGCTTGTATCCTGTTAAGACTTAAAGGTAAGGTTCATACATTTATTATCATTTTACCCTTGTGTTTAAGTACAGTAGCTTATATTTATTAAGTGCCTAATACATTCTTTTGATGAAGAAAAGATGAATGAAGCACACATATCAATACCATAATTCTAGATTAGGCAGTGTAAATGCTATGGAATGATGTATACCCTCCTCCTAGTCTGAAAGCAAAAATCCACAGATATTGAAAGTTTTCCTTTCATGGAAGCTGGAAGGCTCCTATGGAAAGCAAAAGTGGTCCTCATTTGCATCTCATTTGAAGATACTTAACTGTAGCAATACTGCCTCCTTGAAATCTGAGGTGACCAAAAATCAAGAGGGCTTCCAATATTGTACTAGAATAAGTGTAACTAGCAGATGTCAAGAAAATAATTTGATTCCTTACACCTAGGAAGACTAGCACAGCAAAATTATCTCCATCACAGGGATTTTAACTTTGTAGCAATGTACTTAACTGTATGAGAAACCTTGAACCCACTGCACTGAATGGGAGAAGGAAGAAGAAAGAGGGGCTAGGGGTATTTGTGCATAAAAATACAATAAACAACTTTTCATGGTATATAACCAAATAGAACAATACTATCCAAATTCTATTCCAAACCAGCCAAAGACATCACAAAAAAAGAAAATTACAGGCCAATATCACAGATGATCACAGGTGCAAAAATCCTCAACAAAGTATTAGCAAGCACAATCCAACAATACATTAAAAGGATCATATACAATCATAAGTGAGATTTATTCAGGGATTCAAGGATTTTTCAATATTCATAACACACTGAATGTAATATACACATTTACAAGTTGAAGAATTAAAAACCATATGATAGGAGTTCCTGCTGTGGTACAGTGGGGTTAAGAATCTGACTGCAGCAGCTTGGGCTGTTGTGGAGGCTCGGATGTAATCCCAGGCCCGGTGCAGTGGGTTAAAGGATCTGGCATTGGAGTTCCCATCATGGCACAGCGGAAACAAATCTGACCAGGAACCAAAAGGTTGCGGGTTTGATCCCTGGCCTTGCTCAGTGGGTTAACGATCCGGCATTGTCATGAACTGTGGTGTAGGTTGCAGACATGGCTCGGATCCTGCATTGCTACGGCTGTGGTGTTGCTGGCAGCTGTAGCTCCAATTGGACCCCTAGCCTGGGAAATTCCATATTCTGCAGGTATGGCTCTAAAAAGACAAAAAAAAAAAAAAAAAAAAAAGATCAGGAACAGACAAGGATGCCCACTCTTGCTACTTTTATTCAACATAATTTTGGAAGTCCTAGTCTTAGCAAATAAAGAAAAAGAAATGAAAAGAATCATAATTGGAAAGGAAGAAGTAAAACCGTCACCGTTTACAGATGACATGATACTATACATAGAAATCCTAAAAACATCACCAGAAAACTACTAAAGCCTATCAATGAATTCACTAAAGTTTCGGGATACAAATTAATATACGGAAATCTGTTGCACTTCTATACACAAATAATGAAAGATCAGAAAGGAAAGTTAAGGGAGTTTCCTGGTGGCCTAGCATTTATGGATCTGGTGTTGTCACTCCTGTGGCACAAGTTCAATCCCTGGCCCGGAACATTTGCATGCCATGGGTGAGGCCAATAAATAAATAAATAAATAAATAAATAAATAAAAACAAGATATCACTATCCTGTAATAACCCATATGGGAAAAAAACTCTGAAAAAGAATAGATGTATTTAAATGTAAAACTGAATCACTCCACTATACACCTGAAAGTAACACAACATTGTAAATCAACTATACTCCAATAAAAATTTTTTTAAAAAAAGAAAGAGAGGGGCATTGGATTAAGACGGCGGAATAGAAGGACTGGAGCTCAACTTCTCTCCCGAAAAACAGCAAAACTACAAACAAATGCCGAGCAGCCTTCAACCAAATGGACTGTAAACTTCCAAAAAAGATATTCTACTCCAGAAGACAAAGAGGAGACCATATC
>PVHT021183518.1:22681460-22702766 GCA_004024745.2 Catagonus wagneri | reverse complement strand
TTACATGTGGAAACTAAAGAGACACAATGAACTTCTTTGAAGAACAGACAATGACTCACAGATTTTGGAAAACCTTGGTTTTTCAAATAAGACAATCTGGGGGGTGGGGGGATGCACTGTGGGTTTGGGACACAAAATCTATCGTACTGACTTATGATCTTTGTACACCTATAACTGAAATAAAATTCATTGTTAATATAAAAAAATTAAAAAAAATAATAATTAGGGAATGGAGGAGACAAACTTTTTTCTATCAAGAAAACGCACAAGGGAGAGGAGTTTCCATTGTGGCTCAGGGGGTTAGGAACCCAACATAGTGCCAGTGAGCCTAGCTCATTGGGTTAAGGATGTGGTTTCCATTGTGGCTCGGGGGGTTAAGAACACAACATAGTGTCCACTGAGCCTAGCTCATTGAGTTAAGGATGTGGCATTGCCGCAAGTTTCAGCATGGGTCGCAGACACAGCTCAGATCCTGCGTTGCTGTAGCTGTGGTGTAGGCCGGCAGCTGCAGCTCCAATTCAACCCCTAGCCTGGGAAGCTCCATATGCCACAGATACAGACTTAAAAAGAACAAAAAGGAAAAGACAAGACATGAGGGAAGGATAAATTAGGAGTTTGGGATTAACATATACACACTACCATATATAAAATAATCAACAAGGACCTACTGTATAGCAGAGATAGCTACTCAATATCCTGTAATAACCTGCATGGGAAAAGAATCTGAAAAAGAATGTATATATGTACATGTATAATAGAATCACCTTGCTGTACATCTAAAACTAACACAACATTGTAAATCAAGAATACTCCAATATAAAATTAAAATTAAAGAAAAAACACATGGGATTAAAAAAAAATAATTCCTAGCATCCTTTCTTTAAAAAAGAGAAGGGAAAAGGATTTTAACAGAAAAAAAATGACATAACTACAGAAGAAAAGATTTTTCCTAAGAAAGAATGACTGGCAATAGTTTATATTTTTCTGAGATTGGAGAAATTTCCTTTTTTTTTTTTTGTCTTTTTGCCTTTATCTAGAGCCGCACCCGCGGCATATGGAGGTTCCCAGGCTAGAGGTCTAACAGGAGCTGTAGCTCCCGGCCTTCGCCACAGCCACAGCAACATGGGATCCGAGCCGCGTCTGCAACCTACACCACAGCTCACGGCAACGCCGGATTCTTAATCCACTGAGCAAGGCCAGGGATCGAACCTGCAACCTCATGGTCCTTAGTCGGATTTGTTAACCACTGAGCCCATGGGAACTCCAGAGATTGGAGAAATTTTCATCAATGCTCAGACTGATAGTCTTTGTAGCAGAATTTGGGACCCACTGCACACATCATGTGGCAATTCTTAAGTCTCCTTTGAAAAATGAGATGGTCAGTCTAGTGATCTAAAAACTTCCTCCTTGAGTTCCTACTGTGGTGCAGTGGGTTAAGAAAGAATGACTGCAGCAGTTTGGGTCACTGCGAAGGTGCGGGTTTAATCCTCCGGCCAGTGCAGTGGGTTAAGGAGCCAGTGTTGTTGCAGCTGTGGCGTAGGTTGCAACTGTAGCTCAGATTCAATTCCTGGCTCCTGGGAACTTCCCTATCCCACGAGTGTGGCCATTAAAAATTAAAATAAAAATGAAAAATTCCTCCTGTCTCTGAATTTCATGCCATTTCTTTCACATGCAGTCTAAACAATTATCTGACAGTTGTAGTATATGTATCCATTTATCATAGGCTTTGAAGTAGATTTCATTCCCCTTTTTGTTTTTTTGGTAGGGCCGCAGGTGAGGCACATGAAAGTTCCCACTCTAGCAGTTGAATCAGAGCTGCAGCTGCCTGCCTACACCACAGCTGCAGCAACGCCAGATCTGAGCCCCATTCTTAACCCACTGAGAGGGGCCAGGGATCCAACCTGCATCCTCATGAATACTAGTTGGGTTTTTTCTGCTGAGCCAAATGCGAACTCCATCATTCACTTTTTTAAAAAAGTTATACCTATTCTTATAGAAATTAGATTCCAAGACTAAACTTTGTAATAAAAAGTGACAATTTCCATACTGCTCATGAACACACATCTCCTCATTCTACAGGCAAATACTTTTGCATGGAATCCTCAAGAAAGTTTCAGTATTTGATTTTGGGTTCCTGGAAATTTACTTTTTATGAAGACAATTTCTTTTTTTTTCTTTTTTGTCTTTTCTAGGGCCACACCTACGGCAAGTGGAGGTTCCCAGGCTAGGGGTCTAATCAGAGCTGTAGCCAACGGCCTACGCCACAGCCACAGCAACTTGGGATCCAAGCTGCGTCTGCAACCTACACCACAACTCCCGGCAACGCCAGATCCTTAACCCACTGAGCGAGGCCAGGGATCGAATCTGAAACCTCATGGTTCCTAATTGGATTCGTTAATCACTGAGCCACAATAGGAACTCCGTTATGAAGACAATTTCTAAGTATTTGCATGTTACCTGTGTCAGAATGTTTTCCTCTCTGTGGACTGGGTAAAAAAGAAAAGTGACAATTTCTCATACTGAAATCACTGAGTAAAGAGGCAAAGATATCTTAGGAGTGTCCACTTAAGGCTGATCACCACCATGTTCCAGAGTGTAGTCCTCAGCTTTGCAGAAACTTCAATTTTGTGCCCAGCTCATATCTAATTTCTTTTTTAGCAACTGATAAAGGTTAGTCAAACTGCTGCTGCTCCTTCTGCTCCTATTATTAACAGCTAACATTTATTGAACACTCAGTATGTGCTAGACAGTGTGCAATGTTATATACTTAGTTTAACTCATGCAATCCTAACATCTCTCTGAGACAGGCAGTATTATTAAATCGCATTTTGCAGATGAGGAAGCTGAAGTACCAAGAGATTTAAAACTTGGTCAAGGGTAGTCAGCTCTTTTAATAGTGGAGCCAAGCTTCAAACCCAACTCTGTCACACTCCATGACATTTATGCTCTTCATCATTACACTATACCATCTCTCCTAAGGATTTTTGAACTAAAATTATTTTTTATTAAAGTATGGTTGATTTGTGCCAATTTCAACCACACAGGAAAGTGACTTAGTATATACATACACACACACGCACACACATATATACATACATTCTTTTTTTAAATATTATTTTCCATCATGGTCTGTCCCAGGAGATTGGTTATAGCTCCCTGTGCTATGCAGTAGGACCTTATTGTTTATCTATTTTAAATGAAACAGTTTGCATTCACTAACCCCAAACTCCCAGTCCATCCCACTCCCTACCCCCTTGAACTAAAATTATTTTTGTTAATTTACAGTAGAAGATATTCATTTCCAGGGACTAGTAATTCAGTAGCAAAATATCAAATAAAAGAAAGTCAACAGTCTTGCTCAGTACTTCTCTAAGTACAGCTGAGAGGTTTGCTCCTTCCAAGATAGTGCTAAGTGCTAAACTCTAAGCTAGTCTAGTTCTAATTAAGACATCAAGCTGACCAAGTCCCTTTCATTAATATTCTTCCTTTAGAGAAGAAACAACAAACTGATTAGTTTAGGGCTTGATGGCTTTACAGTTTCACACTTTTTAACACAGTCTTTTCTCAGAAAGTCTTGATCTTCTTAAGTTGCTTTATACTCCCCAACCACCCATTTCGGTTTCTATCAGTGGGCACTCTTGCATCACATTTTTCCTCTTCCTAGTTTTACTCTTGGTCAAAGCACTGTAATTCTTTTAACAGTAGCTCCCCTCTCTCTCTTACATACTTCAGTACTGATTGCAGTCCAGTATTTGGCTAGTGAGAAGTTAATTTCTTTATACGATATGAAAATAGTATAAACATGCTACTAAGAATTTTTCCTTCCAGAATTTATCAGTCTTCTTGAGGGAACAGAAGATTATGAAATGATGAAAAAAGAAAAGAAAGTTATGATTTGAATATAGCTGTTTGGATTGACCAAATATACACAGCACATGCAGTAATACATCTTAGAAGATGAGTGCTGGTAATACTTTTATAATATAAAGATGATTTTTATATTAAAAATTGATACATGTGCAAAAGCTCTAAACTTGTTTTTCTTGTTTTAAAGTTTTCACACCTAAGCCAAAATGGTGACAATGACTTAAAAGTGAAACTAAGATGGAGAATAAAGTAAGATAAAAAGTGGATTTTTCTTTAATATTTCTCTAGAAATACTGAATCTAGGAAATGTAAATACATTTTGAAAGCTGCAGTAAAAGGATTAAGAAATACCCCCCTTGGAGTTCCCGTCGTGGCGCAGTGGTTAACGAATCCGACTAGTAACCATGAGGTTGCAGGTTCGATCCCTGCCCTTGCTCAGCGGGTTAACGATCCGGCGTTGCCGTGAGCTGTGGTGTAGGTTGCAGACGCGGCTCGGATCCTGCGTTGCTGTGGCTGCGGCGCAGGCCAGTGGCCACAGCTCCGATTAGACCGGTAGCCTGGGAACCTCCACATGCCGCGGGTGAGGCCATAAACCCGCGGCCATAAGATGACAAAAGGCAAAAAAAAAAAAAAAAAAGAAATACCCCCCTTCATAAACTAATATTGTTGATATTTAACAACCATAACTTAAGAATTATTTAGTAGGTCATTTAGGAAATACTATAATATTTATTAAATTAAATTAAGTAACGTTCACATTCAAATTGAATCTGGGACTGCTGTCTCAATTTAACACGAAATTTATGTAGGTGAAACCGATTTCAAAAGAATCAGCAGAAATAAAAACAACTCTTAAAAAAACACTCCCTAATTTGGATTGACATTTAATTGGTTACATGCTCTTAAAGAAAGTGTTTAGTATAACTGTACAAAAGTAGTACACAGTACTGTTATTTTTTCACAGCAACCAGGTTAGCAAAGCTCAGCCTAGAATTGGCCCTCCTTTAATAGAGGTAAATAATACTTAGCTAAAGAGACAGGCAAGCCAGTTGGGGTTTTCCTTAAATGTGCTTGAAAGCAATTTGTTATAAGTTGGATAATTGCTTCTTTTCATACTGTTTACATTACTATATTCTTAGAAATTCTCTTTTTACAATAGACTTGTATTCAGAGTCAAAAAACATGTATTGAACTCTGTTAGGAGCTATGCACATAATAAGCACTCTCAGTAAATTACCTATGCCTTGTCCAACAGTAACTGTTACTAAATTCTTAACAGAAGAAAGTCAAATTAGTGAGGCTTTACAGAATTGATATTCTTTCTATATAAAGAATATAAAAAGGAGTATATAAAAGATCTTTATTGTCTAATCTTTTTGAGAACCCTGATAATTAAAAAACAATCAATAAGGTAGAACAAACATAAACTCTACAGAACTTCCATTTTCTTGCTAGAAATTTTCTTGACATAGACCAATTCCTTCCATAATTTGAAAACTAAAAAAAATATATAAATTCATAGCATTACCTGAGAGAATCCATACTTTATTCACCCAAATAAAGGCTTATCTAAGCCCTTCTCCTATACTCTGTATCCTATACCTATACATACATGCCAGGTGAAGTTAAGACAGATTAAAAAAAGATACAAATACCTAAAAATTTCCTCTTTTTTGTGGAACACTTACAACTCGTGTATCCTAAGTGTTTATAGTATAATGGCTTTTTTTAATGGATGGTAAAAAAAGAAATTAAATATGAATTTATAACTTTGGTGTCTGGCAAATACATTGCATAAAATCTAAAATGGATCTTTAGCGATTCTAACAAAGATTTTCAGGTATTTGATATACAGAGTGGTTGAGCAGCAAGGCTGCTACTCAGAAATGACTTAAGGAGGTCCCAGTCCTCACGATCTGAGTATTAGTGGATGATACAATACAAAGCAGACAGCATTAGAAAGGAAACACAAATATTATCCCCTGCTTTAAATGCAAAAAGTTTCAGAACTGCCATTACCAAAATGATTTAAGGATTTAAGGTTTTGTCACAATTTCAATATAATGGGGTGAAAAAACCCTGTCTTCCTTTGTCCCCCAGACTCCAAGAACTCGGACCGTGTTGGTGAAAACTGGTGGCTGGTTCTGAGGGGGCTGGAGGGTCGGTGAAGGGCAGGCGGTTGCCCCTTTTGAGGCCTATGGTTTAGAGACCAATACTCAGAACGCTGGGGTTTACAGAGTTCTCACCCTGGCTAAACTCACGATTACCTCTGACGAGCCCCAAAGATCAATGAGTAGCACTCTAGGCCAGGTCCCCCAGCAGAAAGGCGGCGACGGCTGCAACATCAGCGGTTAAATTTTACAGCCTTTCATAAGGCCGGTCTAGTGCACCTGTAGTAAGATTACTAGGGCCGAGAGGACGTATATTGGAGAAAATGAAAGGATGGAAGGAAAGGGAAGGAAAATGACGAGGGCACAGGGAAAAGGGGGAAGGGGGGCGGGACAACGAGGGGGAAGGCCAAGGGATTTAGGGGCGAGATCGAGGCGTTGCCATGGAAACGTATCCCTCCGCCCGTGATCCGCGTCTTGGCTGCCTCAGTTCCCTCCGCGCGGCTTCTCGGCTGTTTCCGCCCAGCTCCTTTGTGCCGCGCAGAACGTCGAGATGACGCATGCGCAGCGGAACACAGCCGCTGCATATATAAGTGCGAATCCAGGCTCTTCCTCTTAGTGCCGCCGGGACCGTTGGCTACTGTGCGAGCGTTGCTGCTTTTGTATTACTCGATCTCTGGGCACTGCGAGCTAAAGGAGCGGAGCTCGCGGGCCAGTCATCATGTCACGCTACGGACGGTACGGAGGAGGTAAGAGGCTGGGGCCCAGTGAGAGACGTTTCTGTGGGTGTAGTGAGTATTTAGGGGCCGTGGGGTTGGCGCGGCAGTTGGGAGACGGTTATTCCGCGTGCGTAATGGCGGCTTCGGCGCACACCATACGAAGCCGGAGGCGGCGGGGGCGGGGTGCAAGAAAGACAGGGGATGGCGGGGGTAGGTCTTGCTGGGGTTTTTAACAGTTCTTGGGCCTTCTTCTCTCGCCCAGCCTGAGCGGGTTGTTCCTCACAGTTTTGCTGTTGCCCTTCTCCGAGCCGCCCGCCCGTCCCCCACACCCCCCCGCCCTCGGCTGCCATTTTGCGCACATTGACGACCATGGTGGCGCATTTCCTTGGCGCTTTCCCGCCACTTTAGCAGACAGATGTGCGGTAAAATCAGGGGTGTATTTAAGACCGAGCAAAACTGGCAGCTTCGAGCTGCGCATTCTCGTCAGTCGGTGGAATTGTGGAGTGGGAATGGAGGCATAATCTTTTCGTCTGGCGGCTGGTTTGTTTTCTCTTTTAGCTCTTTCGAGCGCAGTTTATGGCTCTGGGGCGGGGAGCTGGAGTCTTGGGCGAGCCTGCGCCTGGGGCCCTTGCCGCGGAGGATGAGAGCCGGCGTAGCCCCGCTCTGCCGGTCCGGCCCCCGCCGGGGCCCGCCCGCCGCCGACGCCGCTGCTGCTGCCGGCCCGCGCGCTCCCAGCGCTCGGGGGCTGCCGGGACTCGGGGGCGGGGCCGGGGCGGAACATCCTACCACGCAGCTGCGCTTGTGTTTTGGAGGTTCCTCCTCGCTTATTTGAATGTGAAGAACTTTGTCGTACGCTTAGCTTTCCAGAAATGTACAGGCTTTGCTGGTTTTAAGACTAAATTCAGTCCTTGATAGAGCATTAAGCATGCTTTGCACAGTCTTAAGGATGGTGTCTTTTAAGGCAGAGGTTTCATTCAAACTTAAGCCACATTTTGCATAACATGGTTTTTTCTATTTACGTTTTTAAACAGAAACCAAGGTGTATGTTGGTAACCTGGGAACTGGTGCTGGCAAAGGAGAGTTAGAAAGGGCTTTCAGTTATTATGGTCCCTTAAGAACTGTGTGGATTGCCAGAAATCCTCCGGGATTTGCCTTTGTGGAATTTGAAGATCCTAGAGATGCAGAAGATGCAGTGCGAGGCCTGGATGGCAAGTAAGTAAGATGTCAGTTATGAAACTTAAATGTTAAACGAGACGGTTCCTTTGCTAAGCTTGGATTATGTAGTTTGGAGGAGATTTTAGATAAATAGCCAGCGAGGCATTTTATTAAGACAGGAAGGGGAGGGCAAAGAAAGCAGTTGTAAAGTTCTATATCTAGCATTTTTTTTTTTTTTTAGCATTGGAATTTTGTTACTTTTCTTTTTTTATAGAGTGATTTGTGGTTCTCGAGTGAGAGTTGAACTATCAACAGGCATGCCTCGGAGATCTCGTTTTGATAGACCACCTGCCCGACGTCCCTTTGATCCTAATGATAGATGCTATGAGTGTGGCGAAAAGGGACATTATGCTTATGATTGTCATCGCTATAGCCGGCGAAGAAGAAGCAGGTACTTATTTTAATAAAGGAATGGTTGATGTACTAGTTAATCAAGTAATTTTTTTATTAGCAAGGCAGAAAACTAGTATTTTTCTATAAACTTGAATGTTAATTGTACAGGTGTATTTTACAATTTTTGTTTAATTAAAGAAATGTTAATATATTAATAATCAACCTGGTCAAAACCTTTCAGGTTTCTTCGTTTGAGTCAGTCGCCTTGATTCAGAATGTCACGAGCCTTATGATATCATGCTGAGGCGCCTTGCAAATCCGACAATTAAGATCCTCCTAGACCTTGAGGTGATCAGCATAAGAGGCCAGATCCCCTCGAGTCATCTACACCTAGCTTCACCTTATTCTTTAAAGGGCAGAAAATTTGAGACGGTGATCGCCGTAACAGTAAATTTGGCTTACAATTGGGGCCCCCTCCGGTTTAGAAAGAGGAACACCAGATTGACCACATTCCCAACTAGAAAAATCTTCTTGCGTCAATCAAGCCTCACCTGGCTCATTTGGCTGTCAGTTTGATCGTCGTTAGATTGAAGAAAACATCTAGATGCAGCGATCGGCTATAGATACTTCTAGATCGTCTAGATCTACTAGACCATGGGCCAAAGAGGGTCGACCTGCAAACTTGCAAGGTTTATTTTAAATACACATTACGGTGTTTTATATTATGTAATTCTAAGATGTAATTGAGCTTTTTAACAAATCTTTTTTTAGGTAGTAAAAAAAAAAAAGACAACTAATAGGCCCAGAGTTTTATTTCCAAATGAGACACTAAATTTAAATAGTTTTGAGATTTGATTTCAGCAGAGGCACACAAACTCTAAAAACGAGTTACCATCTAACATTTTGCTCTTTTCTGACTTGAAAAATAGGTCACGGTCTAGATCACATTCAAGATCCAGGGGTAGGCGATACTCTCGCTCACGCAGCAGGAGCAGGGGAAGGAGGTGAGAGATGTTTTTGTTCAATTCCCTTTAATAAGCAATAAACTAATTGGAGGTGGACTTTTAAAGAACTTTGATTTAATTTTTAGGTCAAGATCAGCCTCTCCTCGGCGATCAAGATCTGTGTCTCTTCGTAGATCAAGATCAGCTTCACTCAGACGATCTAGGTCTGGTTCTATAAAAGGATCGAGGTATTTCCAGTATGTAACACTTTTTTTTCCCTCCTTATTTATATTTGATTGTCACGTCTTAATGACAGCAATGGAGTGGCATAAGGACATAACTGAAATGGAATGCCACAGAAAATAAGAAAAAAGTTGGATTATATACATAAAGATGAAGAAAAACCCTAATTAAAGATTTTTAAGGGCTGTTACAGAGGCTATGGTAGAGGAAAGTGCAAATCACAAATCTGTTCATTCCAGTGAACACTTGGGGTAACATGTTGAAAACTTGTCTGGAGTCAGATTATATCTGTTGTATATAGGTAAAAGAGCCTGAGACTCGAAATTTGTTTAGGGTAACAATGAATGATAGCCTGTTAACCAGACACTTAGGTGTTAGACACAGAAATGGAAAGTTTGAAGTCAAATTAGGTATGTCAGTATTTTTTTTTTAATTTCCTTTGTAGAAAGCCTTAAAAGGTTATAGAAATTAAATTCTAGATAATGTTATTCATGGTGAGTCAGTGATAGGGAATGGTACTGGGAGTTATGCTAATCAATAATAGCAGACTTCAAATGTAGGGATTTTAAAAGTTGGAGTCCATTTGAAAAAGCTCTGGACCCTCTCTAGATAATTTCAATTAATTTGATTGCAGAACTTTGAGATGTTTATGTCAGCTTGATTTGGCTTGTGTGACAAATTGGTGGTCCTGCATCATAGTGGATGATCAAAGAACAAAGCCTTAGCCAGTTATGACTTCACAGAGCTTTCCACCTGAAGAAATGAGGTTCAAGAGTCTCTGAGGGTCCAATCTTAGACTGATATAAGGCATTTTGCTCAGTTACAGCCCCTCCATTCCTATCCTGCCTAATAAGGTACTCAGTAGGTGTTTAAGGAAATTAACTCTTGTGGACTAATTGGTATAATTGTATTTCTGTTTTTATTAAGATCCCGGTCCAGGTCAAGATCAAGATCCAGGTCTCTTTCACGACCAAGAAGCAGGTAGGGTAAAAAATATCACTGATGTTCTTCCAGTTATATGGCACCAATATCCAAAGAGTTCAAAGTGTGTTTTAGTTGTTGAAATTTCAATTTTTAACTCTAAGCTTAGGTGTTAAGTAGGAACACAATACCTTATTAACGAATCAAACTTTAGAACTTCATTTTTACATGGCCCTTTCTGGCTGACGTTCTGAACCAAGGGCACCTCAACTTATAGTGAGAAAGAAGTTGGTGAACTTGGGTTATTAAGAGGCCTGTGTTAAAACTTGTAGATGCATGGAGAGTCATTCTGAGATAATTGTGCTTAAAGCAGGGTATAAAAGATTAATCATGATAAAGCTTTGTGAAGGAAAAACAGTTTTTGGAAGATTGGCTTTTGTTAGCAAAATTTGATAGGTTCTTTTTCAGTTTAATTGCAGCCTGACATTTTAAGCTTAGAACAGTTTGGGGGTTCATTTCATGGTATTGTGACTTAAGAGGGATTGGATAGTACTTTTTCTTAATAGAATTTCTCATGTTTTAACAGCCGATCAAAGTCCAGATCTCCATCTCCAAAAAGAAGGTAAGCTAAATAATTTGTTGCCAAATCTTAATTGTCAAGTGTGGCCTCTGCAGATGCAGAATTTATTGCCTACTTTGCAGGCTTTGAGCTCTTTGGAGAATTGGTGCTATATAAAAACACTAGATACAGTTAAGATGACCAAAATCTAGAGTTCAAGTAGTTGTTCTCTTTAAGTTTTATAATTTCATCAAAGAGGTCATTAATAAGCAGCCTCATGACATTTTTTAAGACCTGATGTAGTTAGTAACGTACTATCCTCGGCCACCTTTGAATTTGTTGAAACTTGAGTTTTGCCCTGACATGTGAGTTTTAAGTTTCAGTAGACACTAATTGGTTCCAAACCTCATGTTTTTCTTTTCAGTCGTTCCCCATCAGGAAGTCCAAGAAGAAGTGCAAGTCCTGAAAGAGTGGACTGAAGTTTTCAAGTTCACCTTTTAGGGAAAAGTTATTTTGTTTACATTATTATAAGGGATTTGTGATGTCTGTAAAGTGTAACCTAGGTAAGGGTATTTCAACCATCTAATCAAAATGGATCTGGACTATTACTCTGTAAATTCACAGCAGTAAGATAATATAAATTTTTGTTGAATGTATTAACATCCTATGGTCTGAAAATGTGGGTTTTTATTTGGCACATTTAAATAAAATGTTTCTAACTAGATTTTTGATTTGTGTTCAATATTGATACTCCTTAGTTTGATAAGCTTCAGAAGCATGTTGATACTGACTTAGATTCAGTTTAGTGGTGTGAACATCATTGACTAGAATACATGCACTTGGAAAATTGCTTTTTACCCTTAGAGCTTTGGGTAAGTGGATAAGAACTTAATGGTATGAATGACCATAACATATCCCTAAATAAATCTATGGGAGTTGGTGTCATATATCAGGCTAATGCTGTCTTCTGTGTCAAGCTATATGCCGTAAGTGAGCATAAGAAATGGTTGGACTTGATGATGGAGAATCTTAAGTTTTTCTGAATCCTATTTAAGTACAGAATGTAACAGGTTTTCAGGCTATTAGATGGTGTCAAATTAGGGCTTTCCATTTTAGGAAATTTCTTTTGTTTAGGATGTTTGTTTTCAGCATTAATTTCATACCAAAGTTTTGTATGTTTGAGGAATTGTCTGAATTTGGGACAAAACATCTTCATGTAAACCAGCTTTGCAAAATTTTCCAGCCCTTCAAACGAATTTTTTTGTCCCTTCAAATGAATTGCCTTATTCTGAGCAGAGAGAGCTATTAATTCCTAAGCTAGGTTTTTCAGTTCCCCAACACTAACATACTTTTAATCTTATTTTGCCAGGCTGGTGCAAAATAATTAAAGATGTCAATCAGAAATGTTAATGAGATTATATCAGTTTTGTAAATCCCACCTATATTTAGCAGCACCTCGTGTAGTTATTTTTTTGGTAGCATCTGGTAGACTGTAGAGTTACCTTTAGTAGGGCAGTAACAGTTACAGCTTTTACCAGGTATTCTCTAGTCTTGGGGAAAAAAAAAATCAATGCTGGTGGCACAGCTATCTGCCTTGGTTTCTTAGGCTTTTAAACAAAGTTATTGGATAGCATTTGGGAGTACTGATCTGCCTCGTTTATTTTAGTGGTCTGAATGATCATTAGGTTAGAAGTTTGGATGCTCTGTTTTTGGAATTTTGACTACTGGCTGCATTATATGGTTGGTATAAAGCTATGTGTAACCAGCAGGCTTATTTGTTGCACTTGGTCAGCTTTAATTGTTCTGTATTATATAAAGATAAGTTTATTGAACAATAAATCTATAGAGACTAAATAGTCCTGATCAATTTTTGGAAGTGGGAGTTCTAAGCTAAGAGTAGGAATCATTAATCCTCCTTTGGGATGGTTTACTGATTCATCCTAGGGATTACTATGAAAGGATAAACAGGATATGGGGTAGGGGCAAAAATGGTTTTAAGAATCAAGTATAGGAAATTTTATTTACCCTTATGGGAGAGGGAACACAGTATATAGGACAGCATTTTTGTACCCTTGACTGCTAACTCTACCTCTGTGTTCAGTATATTAGGACAACATTGGTGCCCCTTTTTTCTGTCTTTAGGGGTTGGGACTGCTAAATTGATCATGTGATTAATGAAAAGTCAGACTCAATTCCAGACTCATTCCTTCTAAATTTTAAACCTGACATTGATTGGTAGATGGTTGAATGTGTCAGACACTGAGTACTTTGGGCATAGACCCTTGTCTTGGTTCTCCTAGGTATAGCGAGGTAGGTAGTGCAAACTCGTGACTTGATTTTGGTAGTCCTCCCTTTCACTTTGAACTAAACTAAGTATCTAGTTATGTCCCCTCCCAGTTATGTCCCCTCTCCTGCCGATGATGAAAATCTGAGGGAGTCCTGAGATAGCATCAATTTGTAATTCAGGTTAAACGAATGGTAATGTGGAGGTTAAACAAATGGTAATGTGGATTGTCGTTTTTGTCTTTGTGTAGCCTATCTTGAAGGAACAGTGATTTCCAGAATATATTAAGCTAATTAGGAATTGGAAGCTCTAAAACTGAAATGTTGGCAAACAGTTTATCAGACCAAAGGAGCAAAGAATTGATTAGATCTGGCTCTGAGTGCTTGGAGAATTTGGCAGGGGAGGGCTGGCTGTACCTGATTCTATAGCTGGGACAACATGATAAAGAAGGTCAAAGTAACAAATATTAGGGACCTGACTGGTCTTGGAGTGTTTGGAGTGTGGTCACAAGCCAAAGAAATGAGGCAAAGATGCCTAGGTTTATGGTATGGTAGTATTAAACCTGTTATATCCAGAACTGTTTAAAGGATGGGAAGAAAAGCACTAGGCAGTTTCAAAGCCTGATAATTATTTTTTTCCACACCTTACTGGTTTACAGTTACTATTCTAGTAAAAATGTCAAAAGGACATTGTCACTTAATTCTCAACAAATGAGTACTGTTAAACTCCATCTCACAGAGAAGGAAGCGTGCTCAGGGAGACTGGAGATAGGAAAAGTTTCAATCATATCTATGGTTTCAAAACCTTAGTTTTCTTTTTTTGCTTTTTTAGGGTAGCATCTGCAGCATATGAAAGTTCCCAGGCCAGGGGTCAAATCAGAACGGCAGCTGCTGGCCTATGCCACAGCCACAGCAACTCAGGATCCAAACTGAGTCTGCAACCTTCACCACAGCTCACGGCAATGCCGGCTCCTTAACCCACTGAGCAAGGCCAGGGATCAAACCTGCATCCTCATGGATACTAGTTGGCTTTGTAACCCAGTGAGCCACAATGTGAACCCCCAAAAGCCCTAGCTTTTTAAGTCAATAAAGCACCTAGCTGCTCCCTTAAGACCACATTATGGAAAAGTCAAAGAACAAAATAAGGAGTTCCCATCGTGGCTCAGTGGTTAACGAATCCGACTAGGAACCATGAGGTTGCAAGTTCGATCCCTGGCTTTGCTCAGTGGGTTAAGGATCTTGCGTTGCTGTGAGCTGTGGTGTAAGTTGCAGACGCCTCGGATCTGCCGTTGCTAATGGCTCTGGTGTAGCCCAGCGGCTACAGCTACGATTAGACCCCTAGCTTGGGAACCTCCATATGCCGCGAGTGTGGCCTTAGAAAAGGCAAAAAGACCAAAAAAAAAATCCTTGATCCTACCCATCGCATTATACCATATTTAATAACTTGTCTATATTCTTTTCGGACAATGAGGAAACAGTGCTAGATAGGATAGTTCTGGAGCACGTGGAATGCAATAGCTAAATATTAAGTCCTCAAGGCCATTTCTCAAGCCTAATTATTTTTCTTCCATAGCCTGATGGCCCAACCTATTTTCCATATCACTTCATTTTTTGACTTGGTAATATACTCAAAAAGTGTAAACGGTGAGAAGGCTCCCTACTCCTGACCTCAGCCCCCCAGTTATCTAACGAAAGGCAACCACTGTCAGTTATATAGGCTGAGCAAATACACATATTTTCTCTTTTTTTCTTTTAGCACAAAATACATGTATACCTTGCTTTTCTCAATATCTTAAGAGAACTTTCATAAATAAAAATAGCACTTAAAAAGTCATTAGTTACTTAGTTGCTTGGATGTTGCATAATTTATGCAATAAACTTTTGTGCCCCTTCATTATGCCAGGTGCTAGCTTTGGAATACAGAAGTGAACAAAGTCTTAAGGAGCTTAAGTTCTGGAGAGAGAAATGAACAAATATCAGGTGGGTAGTAAGTGATTTGGAGAATGAGACAGGGATAGGGAGTTGGTTGCTGTTGTGTAAAGGGTGTTAAGAAGGCCTCTGATAATGACAACATTTGAGCAAGTGAGGGAGTCAGTGACCTAACTTGTGAGGGCACAGTAAATGCAAGGCCCTAAAGTATGAGTTGTAGGGTAACGAAGCCAGTAGGAAGTGAAGAGAGTGGGAAGAGATGGCATAAGAAAGGAGGGGGATGTAGGATATATATAGTATGCCTTGGAAAGGACTCACTATTTTCCTTGGAGAGTTTTTGAGCAGAGTAATAGGAATTGAATCAGTTCCCCACTGATGGACATGACGGTTGTTCCTAGTTAACTGTTCCAGTACTTCAGTGAATAACCTTGCACAATACATTGCACATGTGACCATGTATATCTAGGATAATTCCCTGAAGTTGAAATGCTGGGTCAAAGGGTCTTTGTGTTTATATTTTTGCTAGGTACTGTTTGCCCTGATGGGAATGTATAGGAGTGCCTGCCATTGCCCATTTGGTACACATGGTGTAACCACATAGTGGGCTGTCAGCCTTGTTGACTTTTTTAAGCAATCTTCTATTGAAAAAGAGTGTCTCAGCATAGTTTAATTGTAAAATACATGTTTTCCCCCCCATTCTGGAAAACTGACATGTATTCAAAAGTCTGGTTTAGGAGTTCTCGTCGTGGCTCAGTGGTTAACGAATCCGACTAGGAACCATAAGGTTGTGGGTTCAATCCCTGGCCTTGCTCAGTGGGTTAAGGATCCAGCATTGCCATGAGCTGTGGTTTAGGTTGCAGACGCAGCTCGGATCATGCGTTGCTGTGGCTGTAGCTGTGGCGAAGGCCGACAGCTATAGCTCCTGTTAGACCCCTAGCCTGGGAACCTCCGTATGCCGTGGGTACGGCTCTAGATAAGGCAAAAAGACAAGAAAAAAATACGTCTGGTTTAGGTTCCCTTGCTTCCAACACACTAACCTTCAATAGTAGCACTCCTGTTTACACTATAATTGCCTGTTAACTTCTCTGCAGGTATGCTACCACAAGACAAATTGTGACAGCATGCATCAAGCTTTGTTGTATTTCTTCATTGACTAATGCTTATTAACACTTAGATATTTGGTGAATAAAAGGTGAATTCATGGATCAATGAATTCTGATCTATTCAACCAACGGAAAATTGGAACCTCCCCTTTTCTGTGAGACCTTTATAATTAATCACCATTTCAATTAAAGAGCCACATTTTCAGGTTAGCTACCCCTAAGACCGACTCCTGTCTGAATCTGCCTATAGGAGATTTACATCCTTAGGCTGCTGTTTACAATGCTTAGCCCTACTCTGAGACTTTAGTGCAAGGTTTTTATCATTTCACTGGGGTAAGAGTTCTGGTCAGAAAGTGCAGGCTTACTTACCATCCCAAGAACTGACAAGCCCAGATAAGTCAGTCTAACTAACGTACATGAATGAGGTCGAGCCATCCATTTCTTAGGACTATCTGTTGCCTAAGGTTATGTCCTATCTACCTCTGAATGCCCTGGGTTCTTAGTGACTAAAGCCTGAAGGTGGCAGGATGTAAGCCTATATATATAAAAACTCTGTGTTTTGGGTTTTGTCTTTGTCTTTTTAGGGCTGCACCTGCAGCATATGTAATTTCCCGGCTAGGGGTTGAATCAGAGCCACAGCTGCTGGCCTATACCACAGCCACAGCAATGCCAGATCCAAGACACATCTGCAGCCTACACCACATCTTCCAGCAATGCTGGATTCTTAACCCACTGTGGAAGGCCAGGGTTGAATCCGTGTCCTTATGGATACTAGTCAGGTTCTTAACCTGCTGAGCCACAAGGGGAACGCCAAGACTTTATCTCAGTTTATAACATATATTCAAGAAATCTGGATTCTAGAAAATGAATGCTTTCACTGCCAACAAAAAAAAAATCTAGCTGTAAAATAATTTATGTGGCAGAGGTAAAAGTAAATGGATCAGTTTACCTTGGTCATTGCCAGGAGGACCATCAGCAGAGTTCCTGGGCCTTTGTAACAAGAACATACTACTTGCTGTGCCTAAGGATGGGTGCCCTATGACTTTTTGTGTTAACAGTGGCAGAGCTGAGTAATGGCAACAGACTGTAAGTCCCACAAAGCTTAAAATACTTACTGTCTGGCTCTTTACAAAAAATGTTTGTCAACCCTTGGTTTAGACATTTTTGTTTTTAATCTTCCAAATAAGTATCTCTGAAGATCTTGGGTGCCAGGATTATTGGTAGGATTCCCAGGGCCTTACCAAGACACACTTTTGGTCTGGGAAGATTGTTTTCTGTGATTCATTCTTGAGGAAGTGCTTCCTGATGCTAGAGAGCAAATTCTAGCTAAACACAGTAATGAGCTTAAAATATTGATGAGTGTTATGAGGCAGTAATAACGAAAGCTTTTACTCTAGGGCAGGGGTTCTCAACCCTAGTTACAAATTAGGACCATCTAGAGAGCTTTAAGAACATTCTGATGCAATCGCCATTTCCAAGGGTGAAACCTGCCTGGGTATTAATATTCTAAAAAATTTCCCTTAGTGATTCTTATATAGCCAGAATTGAAAACTACTGCTAAAGGGGCTGGTGTTAGCCAGCTTCCAGTTCACTAGTTATTGGACACACTGGCTTGACTTAATGCTACTACAATAAGAAAATCAACAGCACTCACATATGAGTCAAAGAAGATACTATTATACATCTAGGATTCTCTGATCCTATCTCTAACCAAATGACCCTATCTATACTGGAATGGAACCTTTCTATGATAAAGGAGTTTATATTACTACCAGTAGAGGTCGCTGTGCTCAGAGATACTCATTTTTTAATTTTATTAGTTTATTTTTTTGTCTCTTTAGGGCCGAAGAGTTTCCAGGGTAGGGGTCAAATTGGAGCCATAGCCACCAGCCTACACCACAGCCACAGCAACTCAAGACTGGAGTTGCGTCTGTGACCTACACTGCAGCTCACAGCAACGCCAGATCCTTAACCCACTGAGTGAATCCAGGGAAGGAACCCTTGTCCTCATGGATCCTAGTTGGGTTTGTTACCACTGAGCCACAATGGGAACTTACACTCATTTTTTAAAAACGTTAATGTTCTTTTTTGTTTGTTTCCTTGATAGGCAAGAAATAGATTTATTAGGCTAGAATGCTTGTGAAAGATGCAAATGGACAAGCACGGAATCTCTGCCAAAAAAAAATAATGTTCTGCTTGAGAAATTTGAAGGAATGTTTACCAGAAGTTCTCCAGATATGGCCTTCCTTTGGTCACAATAATTGTTTCAAAACATCTAAGGCTCTATTACTTGCATGCATACATTTACACATCTTTCCAGTGTGTTAATATTTTTATCATTATAAAATAACTAGTACTATTTCTTGTTTTAAAGTCTACTTTTTTCTATTTATATAGCTACTTCTCCTATTTTATGATTACAGTTTTTATGGTATAACTTTTCCATCCATTTACTTTCAGCTTATTGGTGCATATACAGTTGACCCTTGAATAGCATGGCCCACTTACATGTGACCAGCATGGTCCACTTATACGTGGATGTTTTTTTCAAAAGATATTGCATACCTACTACAAAACTGTGTGATCCATGGATGCAGGACCACAGATGCTGATGGCTGACCATAGTTAGCCCTTGATTTTTGATGGGTGGTGGTGGTGGGGGCAGTTCTTCAAAGTCAACCATACTTAGTTGCCAGGTCTTGCTTTTTAATTTAGCCAGACAAACTGCCTTTTTAGGGCTGCATACTTGGCTATAGAAGTTCCCAGGCTAGGGGCTGATTCAGAGGTATGTATAGTTGCCGGCCTACGCCACAGTCACAGCAACTCAGGATATGAGCTGCATCTGTGAACTTCACCACAGCTCACGGCAACACCGGATCCTTAACCCACTGAATGAGGCCAGGATTGAACCTGCATCCTCACGGATACTCGTCTAGTTCATTTCCATTCAGCCACAATGGGAACTTCCAACCAATGCAAACTTGTGATCCCAGTTGTTTAAAATGTTACAGCTGGGGAGTTCCAGTCATGGCTCAGTGGTTAACGAATCCAACTAGGAACCATGAGGTCGCGGGTTCGATCCCTGGCCTTACTCAGTGGGTTAAGGATCCGGCGTTGCCATGAGCTGTGGTGTAGGTTGCAGATGTGGCTCGGATCCTGCATTGCTGTGGTTGTGGCCTATGTAGCGGTGGCTACAGCTCCAATTAGACCACTAGCCTGGGAACCTCCATATACCACAAGTGTGGCCCTAGAAAAGGCAAAAATAAAAAATAAAATAAAATGTTACAAGAGTTCCCATCGTGGCGCAGCAGTTAACAAATCCAACTAGGAACCATGAGGTTGCGGGTTCTATCCCTGGCCTCGCTCAGTGGGTTAACAATCCAGTGTTGCCGTGAGCTGTGGTGTAGGTTGCAGACACGGCTCGGATCTGGCGTTGCTGTGTCTGTGGCGTAGGCCGGCGGCCACAGCTCTGATTAGACCCCTAGACTGGGAACCTCCACATGCCGTGGGTGTGGCCCTAAAACGACAAAAAGGAAAAAAAGAAAATGTTACAACTGATGACTGGAACTATTTAGGGAACAGGATATGTGCTGTGCTTTCCCTCCTATTTCCTGCTCCCTGCTCCCAGTCCTGTGCTTTTTCATGTTCTGCTCTTTGCAAACTATCCATTTATTCACTGATATTAACTTCCTTTAGTCCTCTGAAATTGGAGTGTCGTTGGTCACCTAACAATCACAACAGTTCAACCTTCCCAGCATGCCACCTCAGTTTAGACTTTATAGCAAGGTTTTTGCAATTATTTAATATTACATCTCACCTTGCTAGGCAAAATGAGTGGGAACTGGAAAATGAGTGTCTCACAGCTAAGAATAAGAACTATGTCATATGAATTTGAAACAAACAGGAATCCATAGATCGTTGAACTGAAGTCAATGAAATGCTCACCTGTAGAAGACGAGAACTCAGAATAATCCAGCACTGGTCTGGTTGTGGGTAGTGGGGTATATGGTAAAGAAGGCATGGACTCCTGGGGGTCTGGAGACTTACTCTTGGGGGAGGAGGTTGCATTTGCGTGGATATTTGCATTTTCAACAAGGCTGTAATAATTTCGTAGTTATGTATGGTGTTTTCCATATCGCATACCATGTTTGGACCCCTAGCCTGGGAACCTCCATATGCCGTGGGTGCAGCCCTAAAAGACAAAAAGACAAAAAAAAAAAAAAAGATCATTAAAGTCTAATTCCCTCACAAGTAAGAAACCCAAGACCAAGTGAAATTAGATTGCTTACTCATGCAGTAAAGGGCAGGAGCAAAGTTAATGCTCAGGGCTTCCAGCTCTGTCATGGTACAAATCTGTATCATCCAGTTCTTACTATTGGTCTTGTTTTCCCCAGAGAGACTGTGATATCCCTAAGGAACATACTACATTTTGGACATTACCTCTTTTTTTTTTGCTTTTTTTATGGCCACACCCGCCACATACAGAGGTTCCCAGGCTAGGGGTCAAATCGGAGCTACAGCTGCCAGCCACAGCCACAGCAACACAGGATCTGAGCCACATCTGTGACCCACACCACAGCCTACAGCAACAGCAGATCCTTAACCCACTGAACAAGGCCAGGGATTGAACCTGCAACCTCATGATTCCTAGTCGGATTCATTTCCATTGCGCCACAATGGGAACTCCCTCATTTTTTTTATTAATATTATGATTTTTACTTTTCCATTATAGCTGTTTGTTTTTTTGTTTTTTTTTTTAATGAGACTTTGAAATCCAGAACATGTCATAGCTACTTGGCCCATTTCCCAAAGGTCCATGCCTGATCTAAAGATGAGTGAAGAAACTGTTTTCTGAGGGTGCAGATTTTGGTTTCATTTCAACTGATTATTAGTGTATAGTAGTATAAGATACATTTCTTTAAAAAACAGTCAACACAAGGGCTTAATCTCTAAAATATATAAACAACTGATACAGCTCAACTGCAAAAAAACCAACAACCCCATTGAAAAATGGGCAATGGACCTGAATAGACATTTCTCCAAAGAAGATAAACAGATGGCCAACAAGCACATGAAAAAATG
>PVHT021183518.1:22642251-22680460 GCA_004024745.2 Catagonus wagneri | reverse complement strand
ACCTAATACAACATCTGCTCTCGGTGCAATGTGCAATGCCCAGCAAGGCCTCTCCTCACACTAATAGCTCATGTCTCCAGTGACTTCCTAACCATGTCTTGGATGGGCTGGGCTTTCTTAGTGAACCCCAAAGGCAGAGAATCAAATTTACAGATTTTTTTTTCTGGATATTTAGATCTTGTACTTTGTCTCACTATCTATAAGGCTCAGAGATAGTTACCTTTAAACTCCAACTAGGGCTTATAAAAGTGTTATCTGGAAAGGCTGGCTTTAACAGACTAAGAGTCAGACCTCCCCTTTTCCCATTAGTGACCCCAGGAATGCTCTGGAAGACTAAAGTAGAGGCAAGGAAGGACTTGAATTTGCATGAACTGATCTTGAATCCAGGCTAAACTTTTCCTGGCTGTGCAATTTAGGTGGGTCATTTACCCCCTCTAAGCCTCAGCTCGCTCACTTTTCCATCATCTATTGTTTTTTTGAGGCAGAGAAGTCCCTCTACCAGAAGGTTGAATGAGCTAAGTGACCTCTGCAAACTCCAAAGTGCTGCACAGATCAAGGTGGTATGAGGTAGAAGAGGAGGGGAAAAAAAGGAATGAGGAGGATCAAAGAAAGGGGCGAAAAGAAGCAGAGTGGAAAGACAGAGCCAACACAAGGATCTGGGTACCACTTCTAGATTAGGATCGGGGCTTAGACGATGACATTGCTGGTTGAGTCTTCTTCACTACACAGGGAATAGAACTGACCATTAGACCTGGCCTGGAGCCAGTCATTGGGAAAGAAATAAAAATTCAGATTATTTTGACAACTACCATTTCTGTAACTTTAATTCACAGGATCACTTTTTAAGCCTCTAAATCTTCATCTTATCTCTGCATGGGAGACAGGTTCCTGAAGGGGCTCCCAGCCTGGCCCTGGAACAGGTCATATCTTTACCCTTCCTTAAGCCACAGAAAACTTGAACCAAGTGGTGTGGTTGTACTCCTCACCAGGCTTCAGCAGCACAGGAGGGAAGTGGGGCTGTGGAGAGGAAAACAGTACAGGTTACACCTTGCCAGTTCGGGTTGAACCCTTAAGCATTCAGGATGGCTTCTGCACTGGTCTCTAGGCCAGATCTGTGAACCAGTTGCCAGTGTAAGAACCGTTTATTATTGGTGTGCAATGAGATGAAGAAGTTGAGCCAGAATGAAAATCAACCACATTACTAAGCACACTTTGTCACAGTAAGACTTTGTTAAAGAAGGAAGAGGTGTTGATTACATTCTGGTGCAAGCTGCAAGCATCTTACCATGGGCAAGCTTTGAAGAGTATTACTCAAGGCAATAGCTAGAAAAGAAAGTTATGAGGAAGGAAACAGGAAGAAAAGATTTGAAGGATCATTTTAACAGTGTAGATGCAGAAAATGAGTATTGATAAGGAGAAACATTAAACCAGATAAAGACTTTGAGGGTATAAAATAGCAATTTTTTTAAACATGTAAATGCCATGAAAGTAACTTGGCTATGTGTTTCTTGTGTTTTTGAAGACTTGGAGAAGAGAACATACAGAGACTTTTGAATCATTCAGATTTGACTTGAGTGTCATGACCTCTGTCATCTAGTGTGACCTTGGACATGACACCACAACAAGCTGGTTTGTGGACTTACCTGATTGACTGCATCAGGCCAGTTCTGGGTCTCGAGGCAGAAACCGGAGTGCTTGGGATAGACTGCTCCAGTCTTGCCCTTCAGCGTGCCATCCAGGAAGTTACCCGTGTAAAACTGGATCCCAGGCTGGGTGGTGTACACTTCCAGTACCCTCCCGGTTCCAGGATGATGGACCCTAGGGATAAAGCCAAACCACATTTATATATATAGACCCAGGATGGAAAAGCAGACAGTGAGAAGCTGGGAAATAGCTTTGAGACAGGAATCAGACACAGCCACAGAGCTGGGACAAGATATATGCAGGAGACAAAAGTAGAAAGAGCATGATAGGGGAGTTCCTGTTGCGGTGCGGTGGAAATGAATCCAACTATTATCCACGAGGATGCGGGTTCAATCCCTGGCCTCACTCACGGGTTCTGGTGTTGCCATGAGCTGTGGTGTAGGTTGCAGACGCAGCTTGGATCCTGTGTTGCTGTGGCTGTGGCACAGGCCGGAAGCTGTAGCTCCAATTTAACCCCTTAAGCCTGGGAACTTCTATATGCGTGAGTGCGGCCCTAAAAAGCAGAAAAAAAAGAAGAGCATGATGGGAAATTATGCAGCCTCATAGGTGAGGTGTGAGCATGTGGTTTTGAGGATCCCCAGTAGCAACTTCTCACTCTGAGCTTGGCTTCTCTGAGGAAAGGCAAAATAGACTCACCCCAGTCAGATTTGTGTGTTTGTATGTTGGGGGCAGCCAGGTTGGAGAGAAACAGTTTTAGGGTCCTAGGGGGCTGGGATTCCTTCTCATAAAGAGTTGGAGCTTTGTGCTTGGCCTGTTGAGACAACCAGCTATGTCTTGAAACAGAAGAGATGCTCTTCTAAATTCAACTGCTCCCTACCCTGAGGCTAGAGCAGTCAGGGCTCTTTAGTCAGACCTCCCTACCCTGAGCCCTGCCAGAATAGATCTGTTGTGGGTTTCTGCTAGATTCACTTTTTTTTTTTAAACCAGGCCTCTACAGAGGGGAGAGTACCTATCTGGTCCTAAACCTGGGATTATAAGGGATACAGATAAAGAAAGGCTGGGTTTTGGAGTCTTACACCCCACAATGTATAGTCAACAAGAGGTGCAGGGAAAGATGTCTGGAGTAGTGGAGAGAAGGCAGGAGGGTCTCCTCAGGTGGTGGCCATGGGAAAAAAAAATGTGAATAAGAGGCACAGAGGAGGAAAGAGGGCTTGAGCTAAAGAAACACAGCTAGGGCCTTGGTGCTGAGGTTCTGAGGGAGAGAAGGCTTTTGAAATTCTGTTTCTAGCAGAGCTTGAATCATTTTCTCTCCTTTATTTAAGATCCATTTGTTCTACAAACATTTATTATTTGCTAGTGCCAAGCATAGATTAGGCATTAGGGTAGAGGTAGGGATTCATAAAGATGAGATGGCCTAAGGAATTTAGTGAAAAGGAGTGAGTGTGGACATGGCATAGTGGGGGTTAGAGGAGATAAACTCACCTGTGGAACAGAGTTAGAAAAGACATGGGATGTGGTAGCTGGTCCCTTACAACATAATAAATGGCACTGATATGGTAAGAGGAAAAATTCCCCAAACAGGAGTTGGTATCTTTTCTTCCCCAAAGAGGCAGCAAATGAAAAGTACCTACCGTGCACAAAACTGCTTTTCTTTAGATCCCTTCAGACAGAAATTGTGGTCAAAGCCATTGATGTGGAACTCCTGCAGGTGTTTTCCAAGCTCCACTGGCTTCCTCAGATCAAATGCAGTTCCTTGCACTGGAGCAACCTCTCCTGGTGGGAAGAGGCAGAAAAAAGGGTGATAAATGCCTAGACAAAATCTTTATATCTTAAAGACCCACTAGTTCTATCCTTTCATCCTACATATCACTTTATAAAGGAGATGGGAGCCCAGATCTTACGAAGGAGAATAAGGAGTTCCCATTGTGGTGCAGCAGAAATGAATCTGAATAGTATGCATGCGGATGCAGATTCAATCCCTGGCCTCACTCAGTGGGTTGAGGATCCAGCATTACCATGAGTTGTTGTGTAGGTTGCAGATGTGGCTCAGATCTGGCATTGCTGTGGCTGTGGTGTAGGCCAGCAGCTACAACTTCTATTCGACCCTTTGCCTGGAAACCTCCATATGCCGCAGATGTGGCCCTAAAAAGACCAAAAAAAAAAAAAAAGAAAAGAAAAGAAAAGGAGAATAAATTATTGTTTCCTTAATTGTAAGATACTATTGATTGCAAGTTGCAGTAGCTATAACATTCAGAATAATTCAAGAATGAAAAAAGTACAAAAGTTGGAATTCCCATCGTGGCCCAGTGGAAATGAATCCGACTAGGAACCATGAGATTGCGGGTTCGATCCCTGGCCTCACTCAGTGGATTAAGGATCTAGCTTGCTGTTAGCTGCAGATGTGGCTTGGATCTGGTATTGCTGTGGCTGTGGCATAGGCCGGCGGCTACAGCTCTGATTAGACCCCTAGCCTGGGAACCTCCATATGCTGTGGATGCAGCCCTAAAAAGACAAAGAGACCAAAAAAAAAAGGTACCAAGTCAAGGAAACACATAATTTCTGTTAAAGGATAAGTTGAATAAAGAGTGATGGATGTCCTAAACACAATGTCAGTCACCTTGTGACATTTTTTTGCTTTAATACTGAAATATCTCAGGACTCGCAACTAAGCATTAACACCTGGCATTGGCTAACTAGATGGTTAAAATGTCCCTGAGATAAGTGATTCTTAAACCATTTGGGGCCATTATTAGCCAAAGGGACACTGGTAACCACTCTTTCCCAGTCACTTCCCTTATCAGTCTGTAGACTTGAACCATAGAGGAGCTATTAATAACACTGGAACAGGAGTTCCCGTCGTGGCTCAGTGGTTTAACAAATCTGACTAGGAACCATGAGGTTGCGGGTTCGATCCCTGGCATCACTCAGTGGGTTAAGGATCCGGCGTTGCCGTGAGCTATGCTGTAGGTTGCAGACGCGGCTCGGATCCCGCATTGCTGTGGCTGTGGCGTAGGCCGGCAGCTACAGCTCCAACTGGACCCTTAGCCTGGGAACCTCGATATGCTGCGAGTGCGGCCCTAGAAAGGCAAAAAGACAAAAAACAAAACAAAACAAAAAAACCCACTGAAACAAATGAGTTAACTGGAACAGTCTGGGGCAAACTGGGAGGCACAGCCTCTCTATCATTAGTCAATTTTAGATTCACTGCTTTGAATGAAAGCTTTGTTTCTCTAGGAGTGATCCCTGGAGGAGTTCTAGTTGGCAAGCACTGCCCCTTCCTGTGTGTAAGCCAGATTCTTCTACCTCTAAGTATATTTGTTTTTATCAAGGTGAGACATTCAGAAATCTCTTCACAGTAATGTGGGTGGGTGGTGAGTCTGAAGCAAGAACACTTCAGTGTGAGGACATCAACTCTTAAAGGGAAAAACACAGAAGGAACCTGGACAGGAGCCCCATCTTGGTGGTTATTACACGACCAGTGATGCCCAGTCAAGAACATCCCTTCCTTCATGGTGTTACAGAACTCAAGGGATGTTCTCAGAGCTCATCTGGTACAAACCGCTCATGTAACAGAGAAGGAGTCTGAGACCCACACAACTCGATATCATCAAACAACAACCTGTGATATTGATATACTGTATTTCATCAATTTAAGACATATTTTCGTATTTTAAAATCACTGAAATCATGTCCTGTCATGGTTTAACTGGCAGAGGTGGTTTTTTTTTTCTTTACCTTCATGGTTATGTAAAATAATGGTGAACAACTGATTACATCTTAGAGTTGAGAACTTCTCAACAGTCCTCTAGAATGTTTGCCAAAAGCCTAAAATATGGGTTTTACATTCTTCTGAATACTGTACCATTTTGCTTCATCACCTTTTATTCTCTTCCTAACTTTTAAGTTCTATTCTTCCCTAGATGTTAGGCCAAGTCATCTCAAATAGGGTACTCAAATATTTTGAATTTAGCTTAAAGAGAGCCCAGGGAATGTGAGGAAGCCTTCCTCCCTGTTGGTATATTCTTGGAATGTGTCAGAGCCAGAGCAACAGACCAGGAGCCAACACTTGGTCACTCTCTTGATTGACTAGCACTTATTAAGTACCTACTGTATGCCAGGCACTCTGATGAGCAGGGACGCTACATAGATGAGACATGGAAACTGCCTTTTTAAGATGCTTGCACTCTGAAGGAGGGAATGGATGTACAAGCAGCTCGTAACTATAGAATGTGAAGAGTACTCCAGTAGAGGCACAGTCATAAGAAAGAAGACAGGCAGTGTGACTATGTTGCTTTGCATGTGGCAGACAGGAGATTTCATGGATAAAGGTTCAGTGGTTGAGCTAAGGCTTGAGGTAAAGTCACATTAGGCTGATGGGTGAAGAAGGCTGAAGAATATTCGATGTGAAGGAAACAGTTTAAATGCAAGGTGATTGTGTATGTGTAGCAGCAGCAGCAGAAGCAGCAGCAGTAGCAGTAGGATAGAATGCCTGAGATGATAAAACAGATTAAAGTTAGATGAAATCACCCCTCTGAGTCTGGGGTTTTTCTGTCAAGGCAACGAATAAGTTGGACTTAATCACTGATTTTCAACCCCCACTCCATTTCTGCAGCATTTGTAATTTCAGAGGGAAGCTCAACACACACACACACACAAACTATGAATGTATATATATATAACTGACCCTTGAACAACATGGGTTTGAAATGTGCAGGTTCACTTATACGTGGATTTTTTTTTTCAATAATTGGTACTATAATACTACACTGTCCTTGATTGGCTGAATCTGTGGATTTGGAGGACCATAGGTAAAGTTATGTGGGGATTAGGGGCACTGACCCTCTATGCGGTTATTAGTGGATTTTTAATTGCATAGAGGGTCAGTGCCCCAACCCCCCACATTGTTCAAGGATCGACTGTATATAATATAATTCATACTGAATGAAGCCAGTATAGGCTCTGAGCAGCTCAGCTGGAAAACCCTAGGGAGAGATGACAGCAGAGGTGCACCCCACTTTACCCTCTAAAAGTATGACCCACTTAGGGGTGAGAAGCCCCTAGTCCTAGGATCTTGCTCCAAATACAAAGACTCCCAGATTCATCTCCAGCAGGCCAAGCACTCTGGCCAGTCTTTCTTTGATTGAGGGGGAAAGAGGAAAGGGACTCTGTTTTCAGAGCCTTACATGATGATACAGTTTAGTCCCTTTAAAAGTTTCTGGAGTTCTCCCATGGCACAGTGGGTTGATCTAATATTGTCACTGAAACTGCTTGGGTTGCTGCTGTGGTGCAGATTCGACCCCTGGCCCAGGAACTTCCATATGCCATGGTGCAGCCAAAAAAAAAAAAAAAAAAAAAAAGGTTTCGTATTGTCCCAGAACTGTATTATACATTTTAAAGGTAAGTACAAATATTAGGTGTTTAACATACTCTTTTAGGGTGAGTTATTTTTCCTGTCATGTGATCATGTTTTAGGAACTTGGTTTCTGCTATTTTTAGAAGAGAAACATAGCATGTAAAGTGGGGCTGGAATCTTAGAAAGCTAAGAAAAATCAGGAACTTGTACCTTGCCATTAACAGAATTAAATAAGTAAAAAAAGAACTGACTTTTAGCCATTTAAAGTATTTGTTCAGCTTCTCTGAGTTCCTAATACTGAAAGGAAACACAAGTCTCCTGTCTTTGGGGGAAAGAAAATATCCTCTCCTTAACCCAGAGCTGCTGCTCAGAAATGTAGTCTTCCTGGTGTGTGAGGATTGGAGTCTTTGAATTCACACAGAGTTGCAGGGGTGCCTGGGGTCCAAAGTACTTGAGGGAGACATGGAGGCCTGGCCGGTGTCCACTGTCCACCAAGAAAATCCCTCTTTTTTTACCAGAGTCAGAGTCAGCTTTAGGAAAAATTAAGTAATCTCTCCTTTTTTTTTTTTTTTTTCTGGCCATGCTTGTTAGCATGCAGAAGTTCCCAAGCCAGGGATGCAACCTGCACACCAGCATCAACCCAAGCCAATGCAGTGACAACACCAGAACTTTAACTTGCTGCTCCACAAGAGAACATCTAAATTAAGTAAGGTTCTTCTTGAAAACATCCTTTAAAAGCATTTGTTTCCTTTGCCTTGGTTCTACTTTTCAAAAAAAAGATTTTTTTTCTTTTTTTAGGGCTGCACCCATGGCAATATGGACGTTTCCGGGCTATAGGTTGAATTAGAGCTGTAATTGAAGGCCTACACCCAGCTATAGCAATGCAGGATCCGAGCCATGTTTGCGACCTGCACTGCAGCTCATGGCAATGCCAGATCCTTAGCCCCTAAGAGAGGCCAGGGATAGAACCTGCATCCTCTTGGATATTCGTCTGGTTTGTTACCATTGAGCCACGATGGGAGCTACTCCCAAAAAGAATTCTTAAGTAGGTAATACTTGTACATGTAATCAATTTAAAAGATAGCAAATGTAAAAGGTACAATATCATACTCTGCAGTGAAAAGAATTTCCCTTGTCTTTGTACCCCCACAGATCCAGTTTCCTTCAACACAGAAGCAACCGCTGTTACTTGTTCCTCATGCACCTTTCCAGAGATATTACAAGGATATCCAAACATCTAAGTGCATATCCATGTACATCCACAAACACAGCCTGTTTCTACCTTGATCTTCTCACTCAGTTTATCTTGGAAAAAAAATTATCTTTCAGGTTGTTGCTAAATTTATTCTTAGGTATTTCACTAGACAACTCCACATGCACTAATTTTTTCTATGATAATCTATTTCAGATTTCCTTTCCAGGCTCACAGTTGCAAATATCATATATTTCCCAGAAAATTATCCACTTCGACTTATTACTCTAATTTATTTGCAAAAAGTTGAGGAAAGAAATAATTTGTGATACTTTCAGAGTTCCCATTGTGGCTTAGCAGGTTAAGGACATGACGTTGTCTCTGTAAGGATGCAGGTTTGATCCCTGGCCTGGCTCAGTGGGTTAAGGACGTGGTGTTGCTATAAGCTGTGGGCCACAGATGCAGCTTGGATCCAGTGTTGCCATGGCTGTGGTATAGGCTAGAACTGCAGCTCCAATTTGACCTCTGGCCAAGAACTTCCATATGCTGCAGATGCAGCTGTAAAAAAAAAAAAAAGGAAAGAAAGAATTATAATCCCTTCAATTTGATCAGTCTTTGATAATTTGCCTATCTATGCTCATATATAATTTTGAGGACTGAATAGGTTATCTAATGCTTTATTGAGTTTTTTTTTTTCTCCTCCAATGAAGCAACTCTTGGATTTATGAGTACTACCTTTTCTCACTCTTTTTATTTTATTTTATATTTTTGTCTTTTGCCTTATCTAGGGCCACACCCGTGGCATATGGAGGTTCCCAGGCTAGGGGTCTAACAGGAGCTGTAGCCGCCGGCCTACACCACAGCCACAGCAACGCGGGATCCAAGCCACATCTGCAACCTACACCACAGCTCACAGCAATGCCGGATCCTTAACCCACTGAGCAAGGCCAGGGATCGAACCCGCAACCTCATGGTTCCTAGTCAGATTCGTTAACCACTGAGCCACAACGGGAATTCCTCTCACTCTTTTTTAAAAAAGTTTTATATCTATTTTTTTTTCTTTCTTCTTCTTTTTTTTTTTTGCTTTTTAGGGCTACCCGCTCGGCATATGGAGGTTCCCAGGCTAGGGGTCAAATTAGAGCTGTAGCCGCTGGCCCACACCACAGCCACAGCAATGTCAGATCCGAGCCGCATCTGAGATCTACACCACAGCTCATGGCAACGCTGGATCCTTAACCCACTGAGAGAGGCCAGGGATCGAAGCTGTGTCCTCATGGGTGCTAGTCAGATTCATTTCCGGTGAGCCATGACAGGAGCTCCTATATCTATTTTTTAATTTAAAAATTGATCCAGGGAGTTCCCGTCGTGGCTCAGTGGTTAATTAATCTGACTAGGAACCATGAGGTTGCAGGTTCAATCTCTGGCCTCACTCAGTAGGTTAAGGATCCAGCATTGCTGTGAGCTGTGGTGTAGGTTGCAGATGCGGCGCAGATCTGGCATTGCTGTGGCTGTGGCTTAGGCTGGTGGCTACAGCTCCAATAAGACCCCTAGCCTGGAAACCTCCATATGCCATGAATGAGGCCCTAGAAAAGGCAAAAAGACAAAAAAAAAAATTGACCCGGATATTTATGGTCAGTTAATCATTGACAAAGGAGGCAAGAATATTAATGGGAAAAAGACAGTCTTTTCAGCAAGTATTGCTGGGAAATCTGGACAGCTGCATGCAAATCAATGAAACTAGAACACACTTTCACACCATGCACAAAAATAAACTCAAAATGGCTTAAAGACAAGACACCATCAAACTCCTGGAAGAGAACACAGGCAAAACAACCTCTGACATCAGCCTTACAAATGTTTTCTCAGGTCAGTCTCTCAAAGCAACAGAAATAAAAGCAAAAATAAGAGTTCCTACTGTGGCTCAGTGGTTAACCAATCCGACTAGGAACCATGAGGTAGCGGCTTTGATCCCTGGCATTACTCAGTGGGTTAAGGATCTGGCTTTGCTGTGAGCTGTGGGGTAGGTCACAGATGCGGCTCAGATCCCATGTTGCCCTGGCTGTGGCACAGGGCAGTGGCTACAGCTCCGATTAGACCCCTAACCTGGGAACCTCCACATGCTGCGGGTGTGGCCCTAGAAAAGGCAAAAAGACGAAAGAAAGAAAGAAAGAAAGAAAGAAAGAAAGAAAGAAAGAAAGAAAGAAAGAAAGAAAGAAAGAAAGGAAGGAAGGAAGGAAGGAAGGAAGGAAGGAAGGAAGGAAGGAAGGAAGGGAGGGAGGGAAAGAAAGGCAGCAAAAATAAACCAACAGGACCTAATCAAACTGACAAGTTTTGCACAGCAAAGGAAACCAAAAAGACAACTTACAGAATGGGAGAAAATAATCTCAAATGATGCAAATGACAAGGGCTTCATCTCTAAAATATACAAACAACTGATACAACTCAACAGCATAAAGGCCAACAACCCAATTGAAAAATGGCCAAAAGACCTGAATAGACATTTCTCCAAAGAAGATATACAGATGGCTAACACATGAAAAAAAATTCTCAACATCACTGATTATTAGAGAAATGCAAATCAAAACTACCATGAGATATCATCTCACACTAGTCAGAATGGCCATCATTAATAAGTCCACAAATAACAAATGCTTGAAGGGGTGTGGAGAAAAGGGAACCCTCCTGCACTGTTGGTGGGAATGTAAGCTGGTACAACCACTATGGAAGACAGTGTGGAGGTACCCTAGAAAATTATACATAGAACTACCATATGACCCAGCAATCCCACTCTTAGGCATACATCCAGACCAAGCTTTCCTTGAAATAGACACATGAACCCGCATGCACTATTCACAATAGCCAAGACATGGAAACAACCCAAATGTCCATCGACAGATGATTAGATTAGGAAGATGTGGTATATATACACAGTGGAATACCACTCAGCTATAAAAAAGAATAAAATAATGCCATTTGCAGCAACATGGATGGAACTAGAGACTCTCATACTGAGTGAAGTAAGTCAGAAAGAGAAAGACAAATACCGTATGATATCACTTATATCTGGAATCCAATATATGGCACAAATGAACCTTTCCATAGAAAAGAAAATCATGGACTTGGAGAACAGACCTCATGGTTGCCAAGGGGGAGGAGAAGGGAGCAGGATTGATTGGGAACGTGGGGTTAATAGCTGCAGACTACTGCCTTTGGAATGGATAAGCAATGAGATCCTGCTGTGTAGCACTGGAAACTGTACCTAGTCACTTATGATGGAGCACGATAATGTGAGAAAAAAGAATCTATACATATATGTGTAACGGGTCACCATGCTGTGTAGTAGAAAATTGACAGAACCAGCTATAATGAAAAAAAATAAAAATCATTATATAAAAAAATTGTATTGAAGTATACTCAATTTACAATATTGAGTTAATTTCTGCTATACAGCAGTGATTCATTTATACATATACTCTTTTTCATATTCTTTTCCATTATGGTTTATCACAGTATACTGAATACAGTTCCCTGTGCTATACAGTAGAACCTTGTTCAAATTTTTGATTTATTTTATTTTTGTTAATTTTTCCTTTGTCTCGTGAGTATATTTTGTTATTCTTTTTTAAATATCTTGCATTAGATGCCTAATTCATCTAATTTCACACTTTTTGATGTCCATGCCTGCAGCATGCAGGGATCGAACCCATGCCACAGCAATGACAACACCAAATCCTTAAATGCTAGGCCACCAGGGAACTCCAAATTGCACAATTTTTGACTAACATTAGATAGTGCTAAAATTTTCCTGAGTATTACTTTAACTATATCTCATGTAGAAGTTTCCATTATACATAATATTATACTATTTATAATATATTCTATATAATGTACACATTTCCATTATACATAAATAATTGTATTACTTACTTTCTAGATACCCCTAGTTTTGAGGTTTTATTTCTTTTTTGATCCAAGAATTATTAAAAGAGTTATCAGCACCACATGCTAACCAACTAAGCTAAACAGCCACTTGGCAAGAGAGACTTAAAACATTTCTAAGTCAATATTAGCTGTATTTTGTGAAATTGCCTGAGGTTTTTCAAGGTCTTAAATATGGTCCTTTTTTGGTGAACTTTCATTGTGAATTGCATCCTATTTATTTTGTTCATGACTGCACTCATGGCATGTGGAAGTTTCTGGGCCAGGGATCGAACCTGCACTGCAATTGCAACCTGCGCCATAGCTGCAACAATGCTGGATCCTTAACCTGTTGTGCCACACAGGAACTTCCTGAATTGCATCCGTTAGCATTACAAGGCATCTTCCTTTATGTATCTGAATGCTTTTTGTCCTAAAATTAGCCTTTTCTGATGTTCAGATTGAGATACTCCTGCTACTTTGGCTTTCACTTGCTTGGTTTGCTTTTTATTTTTATTTTTTTTTTAATGTCTTTTTGCCTTATCTAGAGCCACACCCGTGGCATATGGAGGTCCTCAGGCTAGGGGTCTAACAGGAGCTGTAGCTGCTGGCCTTCACCACGGCCACAGCAATGCGGGATCTGAGCCACGTCTGCAACCTACACCACAGCTCACAGCAACGCCTGATCCTTAACCCACTAAGCAAGGCCAGGGATTGAACCTGCAACCTCATGGTTCCTAGTCGGATTCCTTAAACACTGAGCCACGACGGGAACTCCTTGTTTTGCTTTTTAATTCTTATATTTCAGACTTTCTGAGTCACTTGCTTCGTACACAGTATTCTGTTGGGTTTTGTTTTGTGATTTAATCTGAGAGACATTAATAGGGGCATTTCATGGCATAAATATGACATATGTATATTTAAGCATTCTTAGTTTGTTGTTACATGATGTGCTTTCTGTGTTTACGAATTCTAGTTTGCTTTTTAAAAATTCCTTTATTGTATGGTCTGTGTTTGTGTTTGTGTTCCTGACAATTTAGAAAATTTGTATTTTTTTAATGGCCACACTCACAGATGTGGAAGTTCCCAGGCCAGGGATTGAATTCAAACCGTAGCTGTGACCTGCATTGCAGCTGCGGCAATGCAGGATCCTTTAACTGGGCCAGGGATCAAACTCAGCAGTTTGATCAAACTCGGCCAGGGATCTACCTTGGCAGAGACCCAAGCCACTGCAATCATATTCTTAACCCACTGTGCCACAGTGGGAACTCCAGAAAGTTTGTATTTTTGTTTTGGTGGTTACATCTATATACAATCATCTGTTTCTTAGACCGATCTTAGGCACTTTCATTTCCCAGTAGATGGTGCTAGAGACACAATATAAAGAGCTTGCTTTATAATCATCTACTTCATTTGAGTTCAGAGTCAGTCCTCTAAACTCTGAGCAGTTCTGGAGAATAGCTGAAATTTTTGGATCTCTAAGGCCAAATCCTGGATAGTAATGTCCCACCTTGGTGCTACAGTTCTGTGAAGTCTGGGTGATGAACCACCTCCCTCAGTGACTTGATTGATTTATTTTACTTTTTAGGGCCTCACCTGCAGCATATGGAAATTTCCAGCTTAGGGGCTGAATCAGAGCTACAGCTGCCCGCCACAGCCACAGCCACATAGGATCCGAGATGCATCTGTGACCTACATCACAGCTCATGGCAACGCCGGATCCTTAACCCACTGAGTGAGGCTAGGGATCGAACTCCCATCCTCATGGATACTAGTCAGATTCGTTTCCGCTGCACCACAACGAGAACTCCCGAAAGCCTATTTGACTCAAAATCTAACCCTTAGGACAGTCCCAATGTGACTGCCCAGGTTGGTCAAGAATGCTTACTTCTTTTGACTTTAAAGAAAAAAGAAAGTCATGGAAATTTCACGAAGAAAGAACCCAGGGCTTATTTCACATCTGATACCTGATAATTATAAATCTACAAATCAAGATTTACTTTAGGGAGTTCCCTTCGTGGCTCAGTGGTTAATGAATCCAACTAAGAACCATGAGGTTGCGGGTTGGATCCTTGGCCTTGCTCAGTGGGTTAAGGATCCGGCGTTGCCCTGAGCTGTGGTGTAGGTTGCAGACGTGGCTCAGATCCCGCATTGCTGTGGCTGTGGCGAAGGCCAGCGGCTACAGCTCCTGTTAGACCCCTAGCCTGGGAACCTCCATATGCCGCGGGTGCGGCTCCAGATAAAAAGGCAAAAAAACAAAACAAAAAAAAAAGATTTACTTTAGTTTTTCTCTCTGTGAAATAAGGCTTCTATTATTTGCTGCCCTATATATTACATTGAGTTAATTGATAAATGATATACTTGAACATTTTCAGGAGGATGGCATAAATAAAAGGGCTAAAAGTATGTATAACATAAAGCAGAGTGAAGGGAGAGTAAGATTTCAAGAATGGCAGAGAAGCTCCAACTTAAAAATTACTCTTGGGGCATTCCCTTGTGGCACAGTGGGTTAAGGATCCAGTGTTGTCACTGCAGCAGTTCGGGTCACTGCTATGGCGCAGGTTCGATCCCTGACCCAGGAATTTCCACATTCTGAGGATGTGGCAAAAAAAAAAAAATTACTCTTGGGATTAATCCTAAAGTAAGATTTTTTTTCTTTTCTTTTTAGAGCTATACCCACAGCATATGGAGCTTCCCAGGTTAGGGGTCTAATCAGAGCTCTAGCTGCTGGCCCACACCACACCCACAGCAATGAGGGATCTGAGACACGTCTGCAACCTGCTCCACAGCTCATGGCAATGCCAGATCCTTAACCCACTGAGCAAGACACTGAACCTGCGTCCTCATGGAGGCTAGTCAGATTCGTTTTCGCTGAGCCACGATGGGAATTCCCTAAAATGAGATTTTTGCCAAATGGGAACAAAAAGAGAAAATTCCCAAATCATTCTTTCCCAGCCTCATGTCCTGACACACTCCCTCATGTATCTAATGGTCAGACATATGGAAAACTCAGAATAGCTCTCCCAGATTCAGTATGTCTTTGGACCCTTTCTTTTTTGTGTATGTGGAAATTTTACAGAAATTGTTTAGAAACCTGAGATACTTTTATTTATTTATTTATTTATTTATTTATTTTACTCATTTATTTGTTTGTTTGTCTTTTGAGGGCCACAACCAAGGCATATGGAGGTTCCCAGGTTAGGGGCCGAATCAGAGCTGTAGCCGCTGGCCCATGCCACAGCCACAGCAACTCCAGATCTGAGCCGCATCTGTGACCTACACCGCACAGCTCACAGCAACACCATATCCCCAACCCACTGAGTGATGTGAGAGATCGAACCTGCATCCTTACGATTACTAGTCAGATTCATTTCCACTGAGCCGCAATGGGAATTCCTTTGATCTTTCTTAAACTGGAATGACCTTTCTGTGTCCCTTCTTCCCACTACACTCTGGGAAAGTCCAGCTCATTTAAGAATGCTTATTCTTGGAGTTCCCCTTGTGGCTCAGTGGTAAGGAACCTGACTAATATCCATGAGGATGTGGGTTTGATCACTGGCCTCACTCAGTGGGTTAAGGATCTGTTTTTTTCCCGTGAGCTGTGGTGTAGGTTGCAGAGGTGGCTTGGATCTTGCATTGCCGAGGCTGTGGCCAGCAGCTGTAGCTCAGATTCGAACCCTAGGCTGGGAACTTCCATATGCTGCAGGTGAGGCCATAAAAAAAGACCAAAGCAGTTTCCGTTGTGGCATAGCGGAAATGAATCCGACTAGGAACCATGAGGTTGCGGGTTCGATCCCTGGCCTCACTCAATGGGTTAAGGATCCAGCGTTGCTGTGAGTGGTGGTGTAGGTCACAGATGTGGCTCGGATCCCGTGTTGCTGTGGCTGTGACTCTGGCATAGGCCAGCAACTACAGCTCCAATTAGACCCCTAGCCTGGGAGCCTCCATATGCCGTGGGTGTAGCCGTAAAAGGACAAAAAGACAATAAAGAAAAAAAAAGACCCCCCAAAAAAAGCTTATTCTCTAATGCTATTTGCTCTGTGAAGGACTGTAACCTCCACAGCTACAACTAGTCCCTTTTTCTACTTTGTTCTTTGTTTTCTACTTTGTTCAAGGTGATGACACCTTGAACATATTTTCCCAAACCATTCATCACAATAAGGCCTAACTATAGGATTATATCAAGCTATATATTTATAAGGAATATGAGCTCCTAGAGGGCAGGGATCATGTCCTATTGATTTTTGTACCCTCTGAACATTAATCAGAAATCTACTTGATTGAAAAGCTGATAAATGAATGAAGTAGAGGTGGAAAAAATGGGCAACTGTGAATACTGTAGCATCCTATGACAAAGTCAGAATGAAAGATCTAGAAAGAACCTCATCCAGTGCCCTTGTTTAGCAGATGATGAGGCTGGGACCCAGACAGCTAAAGGGACTTGCCCAAGGTGACACACCTCCCTGGTGTTAAAGTCTCCAGGGCCCTACTCAGGCACTTTTGACTTCACCCTGGTATGATTTGGTTACAGCCCCTTCTACCTCCAACCCTCAAGTATTCTTGATTTTTCTAAGAATTTGAAAAACAAATGTGCAGTTTTTTTAATTTTGGTTTATCTGCATACGTGAGCTTGGTGCTAAGAATAGAAGATGTTAAAATAGCTCTCTCAGCAACGCTGAGTGTATAGAAAATGAAGCGGAAATGGAAAGGTGCCTTTATAGAGGATGTCACATCACCAGACCTCAGTTTTGAAGCCACCAGAAAGCTGTGGTGTTGGCAGAGAGAAGCTGTTTTCTGAAGAGGATTTCTTTTTCTCCTGAATAATGTTGGCTGGTTGTGTACTGAGGTTTGAGCAGTAACACATGGTAGATGAGGGGCTCTGACCCAAAGATGTGGGGTTAGAGCTCTGGGGCATGGGAGTGGACTGAGGCATCATTTCTGCTTCCCCATTTCGGGGAAAGTCTGACTGCAGCTACCACTTAAGAATCACTTGATGTTACTGTCATTAATTTTTTGGTGAGACTAGTAGCTGTATGGTGGCAGCTACTGAAGATGTGGGGCATAGGATTATTCAGGGTTGAGCTTTGTTAGGAGAATACAAAGAAAAAGAAGAGGGGCAAGGGAGGTGAGCATATGAAAAGGGATGATTCTAATGATGGACTTCTGATGTCAGCGCGGGAGGTACTGAAGAACAGTAAAAGGGTGATAGAATCAAGTGGATATAGGTTCTTGTGGCAATGATGAATTACTGAAACTGAAACAGATATCTTAAACAACGGTCACAGAAGTCTGCATTAAGAGGTAATTACAAAGTTGAGGATATGAACCAAAGACCATAGGAGTGAACAGCTGAGAAAGGTGGAGGACAAGATCATTGGGAAAGAATGTCTAGAAGCTAAGAGGTCAGGGTATCATCAATATGGATAATGAGATGATCAAGAATTAAGACATAAGGGATGCTGGAGGGCCAGTGAGCCAGGAATGAGGTCAAGTCTATAGAGGACCTCAACAAAGAGAGCTCAAGTGAGTGTCACTCTGGCAACTTCAGCTGCCTCATTCCTGCAAGAGCATTGGAAACAGGACTCTCTAATACTCCAGATCTCTGTCAGAAGGCCTTAAATCTTCCCCTATTTGCATTCCTGACAGAATTATAATTATTTGCCCTTTGGAAGTAACAGAAAAATTCATTGCTTTCACGAAATCCATCTGCCTTGGTTCATTTCTCTTATCTCACATGAGGAAGTCTTATAGAGGCTTGGCCTTTTCCACATAACTGCTTGTGGCATAGTGCCTTTTTCAAAGATGGCTGCACCAAAGATGTATCCATCCCACAGGCTCTACCTACAATATAATGTTGACATTCCTTCACTGAGAAACGGGGTCTTTGTCCCCTCCCTTAAGCCTAGATGGACTTTATAGCTGGCTCAACCAACAAAATGTAGCCCAAGTGGTACTATGTGATACCTGAGGCCAAGTTATAAATACAAAGTGGCTTTGACCTGGCCCTCTCTGCCTCAGGACATTTGCTCTTGGACCCAGTCTCCATATTGTAAGGAACACGTGTGGGGTGTTCTAGCTGTGTCCCCAGCTATCAGCCAGCATCAGCCGCCAGACATACAAGTGAATGAGCCTTCTGACGATTCTAGCCCCTGCTCTAATTTTCCAATAGAGGCCCAAGACATCATATACAGAGATAAGATACACTCTGTCTAAATTCCTGATCATAGGAGTTCCCATTGTGGCTCAGTGGTAACAAATTCGACTGGTATCCATGAGGATGCAGGTTTAATCCCCGGCATTACTCACTGGGTTAAGGATCTGACATAGCTGTGAGCTGTGGTGTAGGTCGCAGACTCGGCTCAGATCTGGAATTGCTGTAGCTGTGGTGTAGGCCGGCAGCTGTAGCTCCTATGTGACCCCTAGCCTGGAAACTTTCATATGCTGAGGGTGCAGCCCTAAAAAAAAGAAAAAAAGGAAAAAAAATTAAATTCTTGACCACAGAAAGAATGAGAGATAATAACCAAAGTGTTGGCGTAATTGATTATATGGCAATAGATAACTAGTGTACTTCCTTGGATTGTTTTCATGTCTTGGCACTTATTTGACAAGTCTTGACAGGCGGTGAATGTGTTCCCTCCCCTTATTTACATAGTCAAAAGTCCCTTTAAATGATTCTACCTTGAGAACACTAATCCTTGCAATTGCTTGGATGGGGAAAAAGCAAATATAAATTTATTAGGTCACCCGTTTTTTAATATCTTTTATATACCAGGCATTAAATTGACTTCAGGGAACCTAGACTCTGATGAAAGAAACATAAAAAAAAAAAAACCTTACAGAGAGTGTGACAAATGCAGTGAGGGGCATTCAAAGGTCCTGATGGAGCAGGGAGAAGCAGCACCTAATGCAGCTAGCAGAGGGGGGAAATGGTTTCCAGAGGTGGTGACAGGAGGCTAATCTTGAAAGGTTAAGTAAGTCAGGATTGGCTAACTGCACAAAGTGTAGGACAGAACAAGCACAGGAAAGAACTACTTTCACTCATAAATGACAAGAGTGGTTATGTGATTATCACTCTAGCAACTTCACCTGCCTCATTATTGCAAGAAGGTGATGTAAACTTGATTACTGTAAATAAGATTCTCTAGCATTCCAGATCTCTTGTCACAAATCTGTTACAGGAGTGGACTCTTGTCACCACTATTTGAGGCAAAGGCAAGATATTTATATTACACATATCCTATGGGCTCCTAGCTCTGACTTAATTTTTTGGGCAAAAGACTTAAGAAACAGAGTATAATGTAAATTAATCCTTATGAACTCCTGATCAAACACTAACTACAGTAAAATGTTTTTTTTGTGTGTAACAGCTGGACATGAACAATCTTCTCAGGGTGTGACTGAGAAAATTCACCTGGGATGAATTTTAATTCAATGCTTTTAATTTTCCATCATCTGAAATAGCTCTTTTCCCTGCCTAGTGGCCCTAGTGCCTGACTCTGAGAAGATGAGCAGATGGTCAGTGCAAGATTGGCTGAAACTTCATGCTTATTCATTTTTAGCCCCATCTTTCCTGGCAGGTAGGTCCCTTTTCTATCTCATCTTCACACAACCCAATAACACAAGTGCAGGAAGAAAATCATAGTCCCTCCCAAACAGTCCTCAGCACAGGTAAGTCCTATTTACAATAACAATTAAAAATCATTTTGGAGTTCCTGTTGTGGCTTAGCGGAAACAAATCCAACTAGGAACCATGAGGTTGTGGGTTCGATCACTGGCCTCGCTTAGTGGGTTAAAGATCTGGAGTTGCAGTGAGCTGTGGTGTAGGTCGCAGATGTGGCTCAGATCCTGCATTGCTGTGGCTGTGGCGTAGGCCGGCAGCTACAGCTCCGATTCAACCCCTAGCCTGGGAACCTCCATATGCCTCTGGTGTAGCCCTAAAAGGCAAAAAAAAAAAAAAAAAAAAGAGTCATTTTAGAAAAGAGAAAAGAAAGGAAAAGGCAATCTGGCAAAGACTTTCCAGAAAAATTTGGTGCAGATGGAAGGTGGGAATAAATTTTTTCCAATATTTTTTCTCCTTTACAAAAGAAATATTTAAAAAAATATTAAGTATATTACTTTGAAAATTATTTTCTATGATTTGTCCTGTATATTGATTTACAAATCTATGCAAGATATCTTGGGATTTAGACTTACTAACTGACCTTGGATAAGTTTCTACACCTCTGTCAGATTCAATTTCCCCATTTATAATGTGGAACTAATATTGGTATCTATCTAATACAGATACTATAATGTTTAATTGAGAGAATGCTATGAAGGAGGTCTGATCTCTAGGCCAGCATCTGGCACATAGTTAGTGCTCTTTGTTTCTCTGTTTCTCTCTCTCTCCAGAAATACAGAGAACAGAGAGAACAATTATTCATTAAAGCATAAATCATTAATACTAAAGGAAAGTGCATTCCTGCCTGCAGGGGGCATTACCATTTTCCTTCTTTCTCTTTTTTTTCCCATTTTCATTAAAAAATGATTGTTTTATTTTTTGAAACGTCCTCTCCTAGTGATTTTTAAATTCATAACAATGGTTTTTAAAGTGTTTTTTGAGTCCTGGACTCCTTTGAGAACACCATAAAAGTTATAGGCTCTTTCTCCAAGACAATGCACACATTCACATACACAGTATTCCCAGAACCTCTGAAGCCCAGCCATGTGTGCCTGGTTAAGTAAGAATCTCTGACCTTGGAGTTCCCGTTGTGGCTCAGCAGAAATGAACCTGACAGTATCCATGAGGATACAGAGGTTCGATCCCTGGCCTCACTCAGTGGGTTAAGGATCCATTGTTACTGTGAGCGATGGTGTAGGTCACAGATGAGGCTTGGATCCCACATTGCTGGGCTGTGGCATAGGCCGGCAGCTGCAGCTCCAATTCAGCCCGCAGCCTGGGAACCTACACATGCCTCAAGTGTGGCCCTAAAAAGAAAAGAAAAAAAAAGGATCTCTGATACAGGCTGGTGAATATACTTTACCTCTGTCACAAAACAGGTTGCCCTCTCATGACCTGATACCTAAATGCACATTTGAAATGTTGCAATCACATAACCTGAGGTGGTTGGTCAAGAAAAGCAGACTGGGAGTCTCCTGGCAGAGTCCTCCTATAGCAATGTGGCAAAGGTTTTGCATAATACAGCAGGGCTTCCTTCCGACTCATTTGTGATTTCTCCATATTCTTGTAGCAACAAACGAACATGTGGAAAGGCACAGAAACTTGTCTTAATGTGAGTAAATCAATAGCTCAAAGAAACGGCAGGAAAATAAAATATGAGAGAAAGTGGAAATTGCTCCTAAGGACAGCTCAGGAAATGGGGCTGATTTGGCAACTGCGTTCCCCTGGTTACAGGAGATACCAGGAGTCATCATTACCAATTACTGTATCAGCCTCCCAGGAGCATTCTGTTCACCCACTGGGCCATCACACTCAATAGGCACTAGAATGGACTTTAGAGTCAGGCAGGCCTGGATTTAAATCCTGGATTTCTTTACTGTAAAAATTTGTGAAGGTAACTCAGCATCTCTAAATCTCGATTTTCTTATCTATAAAATGGGGATGACAAGAGTGTCTACTTCAGCACGCAGGAAGCACTTAGTAAAACAGCTATTATTATGGACTATAGCCGAGGGCCATAACAGCACAGACTTTGGAGTTGGGAAACTTGGCTCCACCAGTAACTTAACTGTTCAACTTAGTGCAGGTTACGTGTCCTCTCCAAATGAGGCATAACTGAAGCATAAGACCTATTTCAAAGTGTAGTTCAGTGAGCTAATGCATGCATGTATGTGCTTAGCTCAGCGTCTAGTACATATTAACACTTAGTAAATAGTGTCAATGATGATGATGGTGGTAATATAACAGTTAATACTTACAAAGCTCTTAACTAAATGCCAGGAATTGTTCTAAGCACTTTACACATATTATCTCACTTAATCTTCACGACTAATGAGGTAGGTCCAGTTATTTTCACCACTTTATACATGAGGCCTGCAGAGGTAAAATAAGTTGTCCAAAATCACAGGAGTTGGTGAGGATTTAAACCTAAGCAGTCAGGGTTTGAGTCCATGCCCTTAACTACTGTGTTTTCCTGATGATGTGTTAAAACCAGCCTTTCAAACAGCCATTCGAAGTTATCCCAAGGGCTCACTTCACTAAGATGAGAGGTACTTTCCATTTCTGGCTGTGGCTCCTTGCCTGCCCCATCAGTTTTCCAGTCATCATGGGGGCACCCACTGCCCAAGAGCAGTTGCACTGCTAGGGCCAGATGCTGATCTATGAGAATCAAGACCACTTTCCTCAAATCCTCCTGGATCTACTAGGCTCAGTCTGCCAATGGCCGCTAACTACCCTTGTGAGAGAGGGACAGCCCTTCTGCCTGATCACACAGAGAGACAATGTTTAGGGTTTGCTTGCTGATTTCAGAAGGGGAACATTTTGGGGCAGAAGAATTTTCCCATGTGCTTGTTTTGCTGCTTCAGAGCAGCTCAGGCAAGCTCAGGCAAAACAACAGCGTGACCAAGGAGCCTGGGCTCATGGGAGACACCTGGCCTCCTGCACTCCACCAACAGTCACAAAGCTCAAACAGTCACAGTTCACAGGAAGCAAAGATGAGCTGCAGAGACGGATCAGTAGATATCCTGACACCATGAAAAGGATAGTAATTGAGCATAGACAGGCAAATTACACCAATGGTCCAAGGTCAGAGAACAGAACCAGCAAAGGAAAGAGGGGAGAAACCAGTCCAGACTTTCTGGTCAGCTGACATCGTGGCAGTGCCAAGAACTGGTGTTATGTGGAGGATTTGGCCTCTCTGATCTCCATCAGTGTTCCCCCTTCCTGAAAATCACACCAAACATACCATCTAAGTTTCAAGATGCACGGCATCCCAGTCTCCCTTCAACTGAACCTGCTGCCCCAAGCTCCTCCTAAACGAAAAATGTTAGATCTGTCATAGTTGATCAGCCTCCTATGGTTTAATCTGTGGTGTTGGAGGCAGGCAGGCTTGAAACGCAGGGCTGGCCTGCTCGATCTCACTAACTGCAGGATGTGGCTATTATCCTCTCTGGGACGTATGCTCCACAGACCCTGAGTTCTATTTGGGCTTTGCATCTGGCTCTGCCCATAAGATCAATTTCACATGCTAAAAATTTAGAAGCAGCTCTCTGTCCAGGGAAGATTCCTGGAATGGAGACAAGAAAGGAAGACGCATGCTCCCAAGGAACCAAATACAGATGCATTCAAATACAAATCCCTCCTGGCCATCCCTAGGCTTCTCAGACTGGGCCACAAGGCTAGAGACTCAGGGAACTTGGGGTGGTGAAGCATCTGGGCTTCAGTGGACAGTTAGAGGGAGTTGTGAAATGGCCTCTGATCTGGGGCTGATCTAGATGAAGATATAGAACGTATTCTCAAAATATGACAGACAGCATGAACCTAGGAAGCAAATACACTTGACAGAACCAGGAATCCAAAAGACAGTATAAAGTGGAGATAAAGCACTGATTACAAGATGGCATTTATGAATAACAGGAAGAGTTAGGGTCCTATATTTGTATCTGAACACCCCCCCCCAAAAAAAACCCACAAAAGACAGCTTAGGGTTAGATTGTAATTCTAACCCTAGGCGAAAAAGTCTTTTGTGGTTCTATTTCCTCACTTGTAAAAATGGGATAAACCAGCCTCTCCCTCATGAAGCTGTCTGATAATTAGGACAGTTTATATAAGGCAAGTGCTCAGCACAACAATGATGATGGTCGTGATGGTGATAGCTAACACGTAGGTGGTTCTTCGTACAGTGCTTCACACCCAGTCTGGTTCCAGAGCCTGCGTTCTTAATCGTCATGTTATACTTACTCTCGAAACGTTTAGTCTAGTTACTACAATTACTACCGACTAGGGAGGAGAAGTAGCTGAGCCACAGTATGTGTGAAAATGACTTTAAGGATGTGGTCGGCAGTAAGTTTGATGGAAGTCACAGAGAGACTATAATGAGGTGGTGACAGGTCTTGGTTACTGTCTGCAGCACAGGCATCACAGGATGACTTGGGGATGTTCTGCCTCAAGAAGAAATGACCTGAGGGTAATAAGATAGGCCCTTCTAAGGCCCTAAGTCTACTCTGCAGGGACCCAAGGCCCAGAACTGAGCCAAGTAGGGGTCAGCTCTAGGTAGACAGATTTCACCTCAATACTAGGAAGGCCTTTCTGATGTGCTGCCCCAGGATGGGCAGTGAGCATCCTGCCCCAAAAAGCCCCCAAGTGGTGGTGAAGTCCACAGTTCTGGGATTCAAATACTCAATAGGTGGGTGGTGGTTGAGGAAGATAAGATCCTTTCCAACTGTGACATTCCAGGGCCATAAGTCCAATGGCCCACGTGACAAACACAACAAAGCAGGTTGTTCCCTCCAGGGACTCACTGTGATATCTGGTTAGTTCTTTCCTCTCTCTTTTTTAAATCAAATTTTCAGCTTGTCTTACCTAGGAAGGCTATTGGCTGAGAGCAGCTCTTTGCAGAGGGACCTTTAAAGAATGGCTTCTGACAAGAGGCCCAGAGTTGAGAGTGTGAAGTGTTAGAGCAGAATGGGAAATAAAGGTAGCTAAGGAACAGCAGGAGGACAAGGGTTGTTGGGAGGCAAGCAAATGGGCAAATAAATGCCAAAAAGGAGAAAAGCAACAAACATCACTCAAGGTTACACAGAGCAGTTTAGACCATTTTCAATAGCTACTCAAAGTGTGGACCCAGGACCACGAGCAAAGGCATCACCTGGGGCTTGTTAGAAACGTGGACCCAAAGACTGTATCCCACACTGAGTCAGAATCTGCCTATTAACAAGTCCTCCAGGTGATTTGTGTGCACATTAAAGGTGAAAGGCACTGATGTGGAGACCATCTAAGATAGACCTAGACTCACATGTGCTGTGCATTCATCTCAGTAATAAAAAAAAAAAAAAAAAAAAAAAAAAGGGTGGGAGGAGTGCTGGGGCAATAGGAAGAGCGCCATGGTGCTGGAGTCTGGTCTCCATGGGGACGGCCCAGCTGTGCTTCTAGCCCAGCTGCTCCAATTACGTCTGTTTCTTTAGTCAGGTTCAGAACAGTCAGTCAAATTTGCATAAGGAAGCCAGCAGTGATGGGGCTGTGGGCACAGGTACTCATCTGACACCTAATTAAGCCATCTTGGTAAATCATATCTAGAATGCCTGTTATTATTTTAGGAAACAACATAAAGAGAATGATAATTAAAAGTAACACCCTGGGTGGGAATTTTGACTTCATTCCAGTGGTTGGCAAGTTACGTACCTTGGGATTTTTTTTTTTAAGGTAACATTTCTATAAATTTTCATAGATCACACAACCTCAAAGCTAGTCTCTGCTGCAGTTTTTCCCCTTTACTCTGCCGATGCATTGGGTTTGCGGGTTTGCGGCTTTATTCTACTGCCGTTGGTTTTTTTGTTTTTTTTTTCTTTCCACTGAGCACTTTTTGATTTTGACTTACAGTGGGGGAGGGCACTGCTTCTGGATATTACATGCCATCTGAGGCATAAAATGCTAAAACATTGTTACATGATGTTTTCAGGTGAGAAGGCAATTTTACACTTCACAGTTGGGCCCACAAGAGGCATTTACATGCAGAGAATCTTTCCATCCTAGGCTCCCATCAAGATGGCATCCAGCGATTTGCTGCCACTGCTTTCCTGAGTGCCACCACAGTGCCCTGGTCTTCGAGGCATCCATCAAGGCCTTCACATCCTTTGTTACCTGCCTAGGCCCACTGTCTATGACCTGAGCCACTTAATTAGTAACACCCTTACTGGCCTGCCTTAAACCCTATCACTCTCCTCCCCTCCTTTCAGACAAAATCCAACTTGGGATCATCCCACAATCCACTTTCTCTGCTCCTGACTCCATGATGCTGAGAGAAACTGGAGAAAACCCTTCAGAAGCAGGCCACCACAAATTCACAGTGTCAGTCCTCACCTGGATTCTTGGCACCACTTGACAAACATTTCACTTGTCCTCAACCAACTCCTCCCCCTCCAAAGAAAACCTCTTCCTTGACCTTGCATCTCCACCCCATGGAGGCAACCTCTTCTTCCTTTCAGAGCTTTTAGAAAGCAGATTCAGCTTCCTAAGCTCACTTAGGTAGCTTTTATAAGTTTAGATTCCCTTGGCCCACACTGCAGTAAATGAATGGGAATCTCTAGAGTGGGCTCAGGATTCCACATTCAGTAATTCCCTAGGAGTTCCTGCTGAGGCGCAGCGGGTTAAGAATCGAGTGTTGCTGCAGCTATGGCAGAGCTGCAGCTGTGGCTTGGATTGAATCCTTGGCCCCGGAACTTCCATATGTCACGGGTGCAGGTGCGTTGGCGGGGTGTTGCCTTAGCTGGGAATCACTCATTGACCTATCTATCCTCCCTGACCCTCTCGCCTCACTTCCAGTTACTCCTTCAACTGTCACAATCTGGATTCTATTGTCACACTCTATAAAATGGGCCCGCAATGACAGCCACTACAGCCACTATAGGCACTCTTCCCAGGTCGCCTGGGCTGGACCTATCTGGAATGCTGACATAGTCAGTTACTCCAAGACTTCCAGACACCTTCTCTCCTTTTTTGCCTTCTTCCCCTGCCCATCTGACGTGACACCTATATGTACATATGCATGTATGTCTTTACATCTTTTTAGTGCTGCACCCTAGGCATGTGAATGTTCCTAGGCTAACGGTAGAATTGGAGCTGCAGCTGTCAGCCTACACCACAGCCACAGCTATGCCAGATTAGAGCCTCGTCTGCAAGCTACACCACAGCTCAAGGCAATGCCGACCCGCTGAGCAAGGCCAGGGATCGAACCCAATCTTCGTGGATACTAGTTGGTGTTTTTACTGCTAAGCCACAACAGGAACTTGACTTGACATCTTTATTGTGAATCTTTCTTGCACCTTAAATATCGGTGGAGGTTTCCTCAGATTCCCCTGGGTTCAGCCCTCAGACCACTGTTCTTCTCAATCTACAGTTTCTCACTAAGAAATCCACATGACTTAATCTACAAAGCACATGCTGACTTATACTCTTGCTCTTATATTTCTTCAAACATTGTACCCATCTGTCTGACTGCTTACTGGACATCCTCACCCAGATGCCCTACAGGCACATTAATCTCAAATATCTCAGACCAAACCCATAGTTCCTCCAGCCACTCCCATCCCTCATTCCACCCCCATGCCACCTCCTCCTCCTCTATTCCTGCTACTTAACATCTCCATTCCTACTGCCCAGAAGCTATCCTGGAAACTTAGGGGGTCATCACACAGCCTTCCTGCTTCCTTATCTTCTATATTCAATTTAGGCTTCCTGATTTTTTATCTCTTAATATTATAAGACTATATATCTTCCATCTGAAATCTATTTAGATCCTCCTCACCTCTTGCTTGGGTTATTAAAATAGACTCTTCATTGGTCTCTGGCTCCAGTCAAGCCCCACCCACAACAGTTGCTGGGGTAGTACTTGTAAAATGCCAGTCTCGCTAGGTCAATCCCCTGGCACTTTAAAATGCTTCGAAGTCCCCCATTATTTAAAGATAAAATCCTAGCTTCTCCTTAGGATGTCATAGAATGCCCATGATGACTATACTCAACTACAAAGCTGGGACCAGGGTGAGGCAAGCAAGGAGCTAGGGTGCAAAATTTAAAGATACAGTCACTCTCAGAGGCTGACTCTGAACCTGCAGGACAGTGAAAATGAATGCTTCCGTAAATTTTGCACCCCAGATGCGGCACCTCCCTGTTCTCACCCTAGCCTCCACTCTGCCCAACTGTCTCTGTGGCTTTTGGCTTAACAGGCCACCCCACTCCCACGTTCTGTGCTTAGTACTCCTACTCTCCTTGTGGCTAGATCCTCCCAGATACTAAGAAGCTTCTTGAAGCTCAGGGTGCTTTCAAGACAGCCTCTTCCTATCCTCGTCTCTATGCTCTTTTAGTCCCAGGGGCAATAATTCTAGCACTACCCTGACTACACTAGATTCTCCACTCCCCATAAGCTTCTCAAGGGCACAGTGTTTGATCATCTTTCTATGGCCAATGCCCTAGGCAGCACCTAAAAGATGTTCCACAAACATCTACTGAGCTGAACTGAAAGCAAGTCTGGTTTGAGAACTTGCTTGAGTGAGCCTTAGGTCCATGGTGCAAAGCCCACAGTTATCTCTCATCCCCTTCAGAATAGGGTGACCTCTAAGGATTGCTATGTACCAGGTTTGAACTTGAGCCAGGCCCTATCCAGACCTGGGGTGTGGGAGGCGTGGGTGTTAAACCATCAGCTTTCCAAGGGTGATAGTGAGAGTTCTAGCAAATAACTCCGCTTCTGACAAATTTACTCAAGGTTAGTCTGAAATTTTCATAGGAATTATACAATGCCTGGCCAAGTGCTAATTTCTGAGCTCTCTTCCTGCCAAATTCCCACCATGCTGGCTCACGCTTGCCAATCCTGTAGCAGTGATATTTTCTAGCAAGGAACATGAGTAGATCTGGAAGTTATTCTGAAGCCTCATAAAGCCATTCTTGGGGCCATTTTATAGGGAGGGATTCAATAATGCATACCCTTGGAGGGGTCATTGCTACCAGGAAAGTTCCTTGGAGTTTATGTATTGAACTTTCGTGAACATCGCCTGGGAGGAACCTGTCATACAAGAAACAGCTCCAGGGTAAATAATAGTCTGTAAGATTCAATTATCACCAGTTTTTACTTTTTTTAGTGTTTTTCAAGTACTTCTTAAACTGTAGCTTTATTTCTTTGAGGATAGGAACTGTGCTATGTACATGGCTGCCTGGGTATACCTGTTCTGCTCACTCCAGGGCTGCACAGTACCTAGCACATAGCAGGTACTTGATATTAGCTGATAATGGAGTATGGGAAAAGAAACCTGAGGGGAAGATGTGGACCTCGAGGGGCTCGTTTGCAAAACTGCAGAGGTGATGGTAACAAATAGAACACCATGCTCTGGCTTTCCACTTATAGTGTGGCCAGCCTGCCTGCCTGCTCCCACACGCCGTGGACTGATGTCCAGGCCTGCAATCCTGACTGAACAAGGGATGGTGAGTACTGCTAGACAATTTCATTCATCTGTCTGACCCAGAGTCTTGGCTGCTATATATAGTTCCTCTGGGTAGGACCTTGGAGAAGTTACTCTTCTTGGTTTGCCATTTTCCTTCTCTAGCTAGACTTCTAGCTCCCTTCAGGGAATTTAATGGTGATAAATTAGAAAAAAAAAATTTAACTACCCTGAAGATTACAAAGAAGAAAATACACCATTGCTAATCTCAAAAATGATGAATATCCTTATATATAATAATATATAACAGGACAACCATAAACTATCATTACCTCAAGAGAAGAAAAAAGACTGGAAAACCCCTCTGTGGACCAAGATGATGCAACCAACTCACACAGGGTTTACAAAGAATTTCAGGGGTTCCCGAATCCCTTGAGGTTCTTTCATCATATTCCCAGACATACAAGTAAGAACCCTGGTTATGAATATCTGTTATGGAGTTCCCCAGTGGCTCAGTTACTTAAGGATCCAGCACTGTCATTGCTGTGGCTCTGGTTACAGCTGTGGAGCTTTGGCAGGGGTTTGATCCCTGGCCCAGAAACTTCTGCATGCTGTGGGCATGGCCAAGAAAAATTATTTGGGTTAGAGGTTCCATGTGGTATTTGAATCATTGTTAGAAACGCACAGGAACTTAGAGTTCAACTAACGTAACTGTAATCTAATGAGATTTTACAGATTAGGTTATGAGGCCCAGAGGGTTTTCAGAGTTGACTTGAGGGCACAGCTGGTGGGTAGCACACCTGCTGCATCCAGGTTTGCCGAATCCCAGTTATCATACGGTGCTGCTTTAATACACTCTGTTTAAAACAAATGTAAAGAGAGAGAGGAATGGAGAAAGACAAGGGGTGGAGAGGGAAAGGAAAGAGTAGCTGTTCATAGGATGTACAGATCGGCTACTACTTGGTTTCATTCTTCTGTTTAGCATAGATATGTTCTCTAGCTTCAAGCCAAAGAGACTCAGCCTGAAGCTCCCTTCTAGCTCCCTACTTTGGATCTGTAACTAGTAAATTCTGATAGACTGTCTAGGGTAGACTTAATGGAGAGGAAGATAAAGGAGCCTGGGCACATAAGCTTTAAACAGTTTATGTCACTACAAAAACCCAAAGAGCAACAAAGAATCCATTGTTTCCAGGAAGTGGTGGAAACATTTCTAAAGTGAAAGTATGAGCCTTGAAAATAGTAGGGGTACATACAGCAAGGAAAGGGTATTGGGTGGTCCCTGTGGGTGGGAGGTGGGTATTAAAACAGGGTGAGGTGTGAGTGAGGCACAGTGGGGGATGGGTCTGTGAGGCTTCTAAAAGTTTTTTTAGGGAGTTCCCGCGGTGGTTCAGTGGTAACAAATCCAACTAGTGATCATGAGGATGCAGGTTCAATCCCTGGCCTTCCTAAGTGGGTTAAGGATCTGGCATTGCCGTGAGCTGCAGCATAGGTCACAGATGTGACTTGCATCTAGCGTTGCTATAGCGTAGGCCAGTAGCTGTAGCTCCAGTTCAACCCCTAGCCTAGGAACTTCCATATGCCATGGGGTGCAGCCCTAAAAAGACAAAAAAAAATTTTTTTTAAACTGGAGAATATCAAAGTAAGATTTTCATTCAATTAAATTAATTTATTTTGGCCACACCTGAGGCACGTGGAAGTTCCCAGGCCAGGGATCCAACCTTCACCACAGCAGTGACAACACCAGATCCAATACCCTGCTGAGCCACCAGGGAACTCCCAAGATTTGCATTTTAAATAGATAACTTTAGTAACCAGATAGAGGACAAATCTAAAGAGGTTTTTTCCCCTCCAATTAGAGACCTGTTGTCCAGATTCATTTATTCATTCACTGATCCAAATTTATGAAGCTCATAATATAAGCCAGGCACTGATCTAGAGAAGAAGAGATAGCCTACACTGGGTCAGTAATGATGGAGATGGAGCCATATAATCAATAATACGTATTGAGGAGTTCCCATTGTGGCTCAGTGGGTTATGAACTCCAGTATCCAAGAGGATGTGGGTTCAATCTCTGGCCTTGCTCAGTAGGTTAAGGATCCATTGTTGCTATGGCTGTGGTGTAGGCCGGCAGCTGTAGCTCCAATTCGACCCCTAGCCTGGGAACTTACATTTGCTGCAGGTGCAGCCCTAAAAAGACGGGAAGAAAAAAAAATTCTCTAAAAAAATTAAGCCTTACTTAAAAAAAGAAAAATCAGCAGGACCTGATGACAATATTGGGTGGAGGGGAGAGGTGGGATAAAAAGGAAAGAGGAAGCATAATGATGGAGGGTTGAAATTAATATGATGTCCACAATTTTAGAATTATATAAAGTCTAAAGGAGTTTTCTATAAGAAGCTGCACAAAGATTAAAACACAGAGATCAAAACAGTATTAATTTTCACCACCTTTGATCCAGAAGACTACTCTGGAATTTATTTCTCCAGGTCAGAGACTTAGATCTGCCCTAGGGAAGTAATTATAAATTCAACTGAATTGTAGGTTGAACCCAGAGATGTTGAAATAAAATACAAATCTCTTGCTGAGCTTGTCTCCACAGCCTTGTGGTAAGCCTTTTCTACCAGAATTCTAATTTTGTCAAAATGGGGTTGCTTTCATGTAATTTTAGAAGGAGCTTTTAAAAATGAAGAGCACTAAGAGCAGCAAGTGAACACAGATGGGCTGGGGGACAGAGTGGATTGGGTACATTTTTATAAAAATAAAAGGTATCTCTTCTCAATAAAGAGAATAAAGATAGGATTTTACAATGTTACTTTAAGATGCAAAAGACCAAATAAAAGCATTCATTTCTGCTTTCTTAATTCTTTATCTACTATCACGAGTAAAGTACAGAAAATTAAAAGAAAAAAAAGCCATGTTCTATAAATGCCTGCTGAGACACACACTTAGTTCTGCACTGTGTTGTTTACATCATAAAATCTTGCTGGGCAGGTGGCCCAGATCACCTCCAAGTCTCACAGTTCTGTTAGATGAAAGGATGAAAGGTATTATTTACAACCCTGGGAATGAATTAATCCCTGGAGAAACAGAAAGACTGAATTTTCTCATCTGCTCAAACTCAGCTGGCTTTGTACGTGAGCAGGGCACCAGGGACTAGCTGCTTCTTGTTGCCACAGAACAGGACACTAGACTCGGGTCTTGAAGCTAAATATCTGACTTGTCAGCACAGAAATCCGACATTAAACTGTTCTCTCTCTGTGGACAACCATTATATACTTGTCCTTCCTGGTAAACGGTTTCCAGGAATTCCACGTCTGAGAAACTACAGGGACAGCCCTGACGACAACATAAAAACATACTCAAGACGACTTGAAGACACACCAGTAATAGGGTATGCACCCAGCCTAAGTAGCAGCTAATGATAAAGGGGCTGCATTTTTTCCCTTTTTTTTTTTTTTTTTAAGTAGAGAAAAACAATTGCTCAGAAGAAGCAAAGATACACTAACTGCTGACATGCAAACCCAGCCTTGACAGCTTAGCTGCAACTTTGCTCCTGGTCTACAAGTGAAGGGAGCTCTCCGCCTTGCAGAGACCTTCTATTGATGCAGGAGAGAGGGGCCTGTGAGGAAGGACCGTGCCTCACACTTGCTGAGGCATTTCCAGTGGCCTTTGGGAAAAACGACACCCTTTTACCAGAGCAGAGAAAGGGGAAGAATGAAGAAGCCACATAGTACAGGTTGTTGTGGAAAGGGCGGAAGACATTTTATATGCCCCCCACCCCCACCAAAGTGTCAACAGGAAGAAAGTCAGGACCGAAACAGGTGCCCAAGGCTGCTCAAGATCTGTGAGCCCTGCCTGAGGTAGAGCTCTAAATGCTGCTATAGGTTTAAGACACGGGGATCTCATTGTATGGTGCTTGCTTTGGCTCCCTGAAACTCTATATCAGGATATCCCTTTCCTCTATGTAATAACGCCCAATCAGCAAGCCTGCAATAAGCAAAACGGAGGACAGGACTTCACCTCTCCCCAAAACACACATGGAGGGAAGGTCCCCTTTTTTACTGAGTACCTCAGCTACAGTATCACAGCTACTGAAGAATAAAAGGTGCTACTTTCTCATATAATGGGTTTTCCCATCACCTGAAAAATTATTTACTGAGTGTCTGTAACCAAGGTAAAAACACCCCCAAACTTTAGATCTGCATCAGCATTTCCTTTGAAAAGAGCTCAGGTTACAGCTTTCATAAAGGGCAAACAAAAAGGAGTTGAAAACAAATAAAATATAAATTTACAGTCACAAAAGGTGGAGACATGACCTCTATGTCTTATTTCCCCCTCTTTAAATACAGTTCTAACAAATCTTTTTTCTGTTTTCTTTACAGACAGGCAGAAATAGATTGAGGAGGAGAAATGGGGAGGAAAACAGTGAGAGAAGCTGGGAGGCCGCCTGTATAAAAGGTGGCAAAAAAAAAATGAGAACTGACAACTGTCCAAAGCTTTTTACGATTTTATGACTATATGGTGATCTTGGCTATCTGTGTAATCAAGAAATTCATTTACTTTTCTTTTTTCTCTCTCCTTTCCCCCTCCCCAGAACCCTTCTTGACATCTAACCACACTGTAAGGTCTGTAGATTACATGTCTAGTTAAGAGACAGAGTTTTAATACAAGACTACCTAGGAATGAATCTTAGCTTTCCACGGCTCTTTAACTGAATGGTCCTCAGTAAGTTACTGAAACTACTGTGCTAGAGTTTCCACATCTGATAAATAAGAAAAATGAGCAGAACCTACCTCATAGGGTTGTGGTGTGGGTTCTTTATTTAAAAAGTCCTCTCTGAAATAACAGATACTATTATCATAAACCCCCACCTCATCTCACAGATAAATAGTATCTTCCTTTTTCTCAATTCAACATAACCGCAGTCTCTAGGTACTGCATATCAATTCCCAGAACTCTTAACAGAGTGTGACTTGTCTACAGATTTCTTACAGCATGTCTCAGAAAAGTGGACTTGGGGTTCAGTACAATCCAGTTCTGGCTGAATATCCAGTACACCTGTGTGTCTGTCTGCCCTGTGTGGATCAGCCTTGAACTCGAGGTCAGCCTAGGGTAATTCAGGGCCACCTCAGGGATTACAGGCATAGCTTGGTGCAGATCTGACACAGCCTCAGCCAACCTCGATGAGCCCATCCATTTTCTGCCACTAAAAGCATGCCCCGAATGTTCAAAAGCCCAGCACTTCCTGGGGGTAGTCTTGCTGTTTCCTGTACTGCCCATTCTTGTAAATCTCTGTCCAAAACACCTTTCTCCTCGCTGCCTGGCAAAATCCTACTTTTCCTTCCAGGTTTTATTTCAGTCTCATCTGAGGAGCCCCCAGGCAGTGCTTTCTTTCTATTCCAAGTGTCTTAGTTATATCTACCCTGACATTTTCCAGGTTAATGAATAATATTCTGGCAGACTCGCCCACTGCCAACTCCTGGCAAGCCCAGGCGCATAGGAGGCATTTCCGAATGACCAAATGACTTTGGACTGGTCTCATAAGCCATTTATTTGCTCATGAGCTTTTTGGTCAATGTTAAGAGTCAGATGAAATATGAGCTCCTAGAGATTTGGTCTTGGCTGAAAGTGGGCCAGACATGTGAATTCTTATATCACTAAAAGGCAGAGTATAAGTTACCACCCATTTTTGGAGGAAGTTCCAAGGGATTCATACAATTATTTTCCAAGGAAGGAAAAAAACCTGCATAATTTCATTTTAAGTGTCACTGGGCAAATAGATATAAACTATGTGGGATGGGCTAATGTATGGATTTGTAAAAGAGAATTATAAATTTTTCATGAGCTCTGAAGTTGTTACAACTTATTTACTTTTTTTTCTTTTTGTCTTTTTAGGGTCGCAGCTGCAGCATATGGAGGTTCCCAGGCTAGGGGTCTAATCGGAGCTACAGCTGCCGGCCTGCGCCACAGCCACAACAACCCCTGATCCAAACTGCATCTGTGACCTATACCACAGCTCACGGCAACTCCAGATCCTTAACCCACTGAGCGAGGCCAGGGATCGAACCCATAACCTCATGGTTCCTAGTTGGATTCGTTTCCGCTTCACCATGATGAAAACTCCTTATTTACTTTTGTGATAGGGTTCCAACAATTTTAAAGAGTGGTGGAAATAGCAGTAAAATGTTGTATTAAGAGCCTTGTAAAATCACAGAATGTAAAAGTTACAAGCGACCTTACATACCAATTATTGGACTCAATCATCAGTCCATGATAAAAATTTCACTGGTCCACAGAAAACTGAGATATGTTATCTGGAAAATCAGCTATCACTTTTTTTTTTTAAAAAGTAAGATAAAGTCAATTTAAAGGGCCTTTTTTAAATTCTAAGATTAAACTTTCCCTACTTTTGTGGTGTTAAAATATTCTTCCTCTTATGAAAAATGGTAATTATGAATGGTGATTTTATTGTTTTTTAAAAATAAATTTAGCCTGTTTATTTCTGTTCCTTATTATTACACCAATGGTTAAATTTTTTTTAGAAATTGAAATATAACATACATGCATTCCCAATTAGTTTTAATAGCCCTCTATTTATAATAGCCTTCTAACCTGGTAAAAGGAAAAATTAGGCAACCCCAGATATTTCCCAAACTGTTTTTAAAATAAAATTATGAGAGTTCCCGTCATGGCTCAGTGGTTAATGAACCTGACTAGTATCCCTGAGGATGTGGGTTGGATCCCTGGCCTCGCTCAGTGAGTTAAGGATCTGGTGTTGCCGTGAGCTATGGTGTAGGTTGCAGACACAGCTCGGATCCTGCATTGCTGTGGCTATGGCATAGGCCAGCAGCTACAGCTCCGATTCAACCCCTAGCCTGGAAACCTCCATATGCTGCAGGTGCGGCTCTTAAAAAAAAAAGAAAGAAAGAAAATAAATAAACAAATAGATAAAATTTGTGGGTCTGATTTATGAAAATTTATGAACTCTGATTGAATTCAACTTCCTTCCTATTTGCAGAAAAGGCAATGAGTCTATAAAGGTTAAATGTTAAGTATTATACATGCACTGAAGGTCCCCTAGCTAGTTAATAACAAAGCCAAGATTAGAACCCAGGCTCTTGTCTCTCTGAGAGCCCAGAGCTCTTATAGTCTATTCAACTTTACAGGTGTTCGATAATAGCACAGGGTATAAAATCTAATCCTAAAGCCACTTACGGTACAGAACTGAGAGAAATGTGAGTTTTATGCAGTCCATTAGACTGCCTGTGAAGCTCTGTGCTCTGCCGCAATTATCTCTTACAATCACGACAAATTATCTTTACCTGGTATGAATTATGTATGCATTTTTGTGATTTTCATGGTCTTAGCAGAAGACCATAAAATTTTATAAACATATAGAAAAGAATATGCCCTTATTTCATCACCTCCATTTACAAGCTACATAGTTTATTTTCTTCCTTATCAATCACAAAACAGCAGCTGCTGCTATTTTTTCCTTGCAGTTAATAAGTTCTAATGCAATAATTCTGCATCTAGGACAAGATGTCCCAGCTTACTCATGCCCATTTATTGAGCCATGTCAGCATCAGAAGGTAACACATGTTACCAAGACAAACATAAAAGTCTTGGAGCCATGAAAACATTCAATGCTGTGAAGCCAAAAATTTTTAATTTGTTTATCTTGATATCTCATTATTATTCTAATTAGTTTTGTTATTACTTTGTCTATAAGAGTTTCTCCCTCTCTTCCTTTCTTTCTCCCTTTCTCCCTTCCTTCCTTCCTTCCTTCCTTCCTTCCTTCCTTCCTTCCTTCCTTCTTCCCTCCCTCCCTTCCTTTCTTTTTGCTTTTTAGGTCCTCACCCTTGACATATTGAAGTTCCCAGGCTAGGGGTCCACTCGGAGCCACAGTTGCCAGCCTACACCAGAGCCACCAGCAACATGAGATCCGTGTCCTGCCTACAACCTACACCACAGCTCACAGCAAAGCCAGATCCCTAACCCACTGAGCGAGGCTGGGAACCAGAGTCCTCATAGATACTAGCTGGGTTCATCACTGCTAAACCAAGACAGGAACTCCCTATGAGAGTTTCTAATTCCTGCTGTTAACTGAAGTTGCTGCTCAGTATGCAGGCTCATATTCTTTTTCCCCTTAAAAATTCTGAACTAGCAGCCACAAACACAATCTCATTGTTATAAAGATGCCAAAATAGAAGTTCTCTTTGTGGCTCAGCAGTAAAGAACACGGCTAGTATCCATGAGGACTTGGGTTTGATCCCTGGCCTTGCTCAGTTGGTTAAGAATCCGACATTGCTGTGGCTGTGGTGTGGGCGGGCAGCAGCAGCTCTTATTCAACCCCTTTCCTGGGAACTTCCATATGCTGCAGGTGCAGGCTTAAAAAGACAATAAATAAACAAACAAGCAAGTCAAAATAAAACAAAAACCCTTACCTAAAGCAAGGCAAGTGCCTGGTAAACTTAAGTATTATCTTACTTAGACCCCTGGGTCTTTTTTTTCTTTTTCAATTTTGAAAATTTGAAATAACTTTAGACTCATATATGTGTTGCAAAAATAATATGTGTACCCTTCAATCACCTTTCTCTAATGTTAACATCTTACATGACCATGGTACAATGATCACAACTAAGACATGTAACCTGAAATAATACTACTAACTAAACTATACATTTTATTAGAATTTGACCAGTGTTCCCACTAATGTGCCTTTTTTTTTTTTTTTGCTTCATGATCCAGTCTAGGATTCCATGTTACATTTAGTTATGATATTTCCTTACTCTCCTCTGAGACGGCTCTTCAGACTTTTTTTGTTAAAATCAAAGATCAGCTAAATGTATAAGAAAAAATCAAAGAAAGCTAAAGTAAACAAAAGTAGAGGATGAAAGGAAGGAAGAGAAAAAAAATCTAGAAAAAGTCGTGGCTCAGTAGGTTAAGAATCTGACATAATGTCCGTGAGGATATAGGTTCAATCCCTGGCCTCGCTCAGGGGGTTAAGGATCCAGCA
>PVHT021183518.1:22606799-22638591 GCA_004024745.2 Catagonus wagneri | reverse complement strand
TGCTGGATCCTTAACCCCCTGAGCGAGGCCAGGGATTGAACCTATATCCTCACGGACATTATGTCAGATTCTTAACCTACTGAGCCACGACTTTTTCTAGATTTTTTTTCTCTTCCTTCCTTTCATCCTCTACTTTTGTTTACTTTAGCTTTCTTTGATTTTTTCTTATACATTTAGCTGATCTTTGATTTTAACAAAATCACAATAAGAATATTTATTTACTCCTTTGGGGGTAATTGCTTCAAGTTAATTTCTATAAGCTACTACAAAAAACAGCACCCCTGCCAGTCATCTTGCTGTCATCCATCTGTCTCCTAGAGACAGATGGGGTGCACATACAATCTAGCACAAAACTACACCCCTCAATCCTGGAGATAACACATGAACCAAGATTTTTCTTCTGTTTGTAAAATTGAGATATAATTCACATACTCTTTTAAAGTGTACAGTTCAGCAGTGTTTTGTATATTTACAAGGTTGTGCACATCACCACTATCTAATTCCAGAATCTTTTCAACACCGTCAAAAGAAAACTTGTACCCATTTTCACTCCCCATTCTCCTCTGCGCCCAGCCCCTGGCAACCTGCTAATCTACTCTCTATCGCTATGGATTTGCCTAAATGAACCAAGGTACTTTTGATCCCAAATAATAATAACCAAATAGCCAAGATGATTTCAATTCAGTTAACCCAGGAGACACACACACACACACACACTCATGAAATCCAACTCTGGCAACACCTCACCTTCCTTTTTGATACACTGGACTCCCCCCCGCTTCCACTCCACTCCACAAACTACGTCTCAGAGGTGATGTAGCTGCATTTGTCCTCCTCAGGGTAAAGCCCATCCCACCCTTTCCTATTCTGTCAAAAACCACATCATATTCCATTAGGGTTCTGCATTTGTGAGCTAATGCTTAGATTAACTTATCTTTACTAAGGTGCTAAGGAGTAACAGATTTACATTTTAACGGAGAACTCTGGAGTCTAATGATCAGCTAGGATGACCATCTGACCCAGGGTGTTTGGGACTATCTCAGTTTATGCCTGTTGCCCTATTTTATTTTATTTTAGTGACGGCATCTGTGGCATTTGGAAGTTTCCAGGGCAAGGACTGAATCTGAGTGGCAGCTGTGACCTATGCCACACAATGCCTGATCCTTTAACCCCCAAGAGGTGCTAAGGATTAAACCCGTGCCTCTGCAGCAACCTGAGCTGCTGCAGTAGGATTCTTTACCCCTCTGTACTCCCATAAAAAAAGTTTAAATTAATAGACCTGTAGGGATTAGGGCTTCATCCACAGGCAAAAAAGCATCAGCTTCTATAGTGACTTCATGGTCATATATATTCGGGGAACCCTGAAAGGCAAAAAGTAGAAAAAGAAAAGAAGATTTAATGCTCAGCCTTATTTTAGATATTTGCTTTATGACTTCTCTTGCAGAAATGTTTTTAAGCATTGGCAAAAACTTTAGAAATTCCATTAGACTTATGATGATGATTAATATGTTCATTTAAGTTAGATAGATAGGGGTTCAAAATAGCAGCCAATACTTTTGCAAGAAACTTTCAAATGTGACCCCTAGGATGTCTTTTCTGAATGGACTTACGAAGATGAAAAGTCAGAGACAAGAGGGGTTTGAAAGCTCTTTGGCGTTTCACTTACTAGCAAGGGGTTTCTTCTACTCTCTCCACTTGTCAGGCAAAAAGAACAGCGAGGGTCAGTGACCTGTAAACAAAGATGCTGGACAGCCAAAGCACCCTCCAGGCTCACCAGGGGTGGCCCACATCACCCCTTCTCTGGCCTAGTTCCCACCCAGACGACCCACTCCCTGCCACATGGCAGAAGCCTGGGAGTCAGAACTGGAGTCCCATCTCCTCCATAAAGATGCAGCCTGCCCCCCTGGTGGAGCCAAAGGCTGGTACACGGAGTGGTCAGAAAGGTCTAGGGTCCAGTTCCAGCTCCCAATGAGTGGCCCAGGGAAGTCACTAAACCTCCTAGAATCTCATTTCCTTTGGTGTAAAACTGGGCTGATGATGCCCCCATTTTTGTCCGGGGTTCTTGTTCAGTAAAGACATGTTGTGCTGCTTGCAAACTGGAAAATATACATGTGTGTTTCTAATAAAAAGGATTCTATTTTAATAGCAGTATTTATTTTATTTTTATTATTTTTAAATGATTTTTATTTTTTCCATTATAGTTGGTGTACAGTGTTGTCAATTTTTTACCGCAAAGTGACCCAGTCACACATACATATATTCATTCTTTTTCTCACATTGTCCTCCATCATGCTTAACAGTAGTATTTTAAAGCTTCACAACAGATGATGTGGAAAGGGAACCAGGTGAGGGCTTTTGCTGAGTGAAAGCTCAAAAAATAAACCAAACCAGCATTTCTCCACTGGGGATGATTCTGCCCCACAGATGTCTTGAGACATTTTTAATTGTCATGCCTGGGGGTGGTAAGGCCACCAGAGAAGCAGTTGTGAGAAGAGGCCAAGAATTCTACTAAAGAGCCTACCATGCACTGTATAGCCTCCCCACCCCCACAACAAGGAATTAACTAGCTTAAAATGTCAACAGTGCTTAGGGTTGAGAAACCCTCAGCTAAGCTAAACTTGAAGTCTCTGCGGGGTTCTTGAAAAGTAAGCAGAGAGGCAGAGCCCTCTGGGTTAACTGAAAAGATTCCACAGTCAGAAAGTTCAGCTCCACACCATCAAATGGAGTCGTCCTGAGGAAAAAGACCACGATTTTAGAGACCATGAGAACCGATGTCTAAACATGACAGAAATTGGTTTGTTTACACTATCAGGAGGCTGTTTCTGAAGAACTATGATTCTCTTGTATCATTCCAGCAGGCAAGTGCTGGGCAGGGGTAAGAGTATGTGGGAGACAAGGATGGGGCAGAGGTCTCTTCTCAGCCACCACTATCCTAGACACTTGTTTGGTCCCTGATCTGACCTGGGAAGGCAGGTCCAAAATGTGAGGAGACTGTACTCCTTCCTAGCAAGGCCTCTCTCTGTGTGGCTCTCCCTAATGTCATCATCTCCCTACTGCCATCATCCCTCAGGCTACTGTCAGCACCGAAGAGAGCTCTGGGACTGGGGGGAAGATGTGAGGTAAGAGAATTTGGGACTATTTATTTGGCTCTATCTGTTCAACGCTCAGTTCAAGGTTGAGTAGTATTCCATTCTATGAATACATCACAATTTGTGTATCTATTTTCCCATTGATAGACTTCAGAGGAATTTGTTAGTTATTTATTTGTTTTAATATTACAAGTGGAGCTTCTTAGGAATTTCCTTTTTCTGTTTGTTTTTTAGCACTAGGGCAGGAAGAAAATGATTCAATATGAAAATCACATACCAATAAACTGAGTCCAAAATGTTAGGAAAAAGCTGGGAGGAGAAGGAAAGGAATACTCACCAGGCACCCATGCTCTTGATCATTGGATCACTAAACAGCAGTAACATTCCTTCAGTAAAGGAAGCATGATTTTCATTTTATGACTCTTCTGGCCTGGAATAATGTAATGATCTACTCTGATGGAATATTACTGTTGGATTCCTTTCCTTTCTAGACTGATGAAAAGTTGGCAAAGTATGCTGATCCACAAACAGAACTGAGGCCCATCTCTGAGTTCAGTGTTTGCTTTGGTTAACTTTGTTTGGCTGCTACTATTTGTAACCTTAACCATTTATAGAGCTCACTGTGGCTTGGCTGGGGCTTTAAAGACCTTTTTGTGCATTGCCACTACCACTGCCTTAATTCAGCTCTTATCACTGCTAGCAGGATATTACAGACACTGCGGTTACTACCCAAAAGTCATCTCACCTCCCTATTAGCAACTTCTCTTTCCCCTGACAGAACACTGACTTATTGATTTATCCTATGTGAAGATATATTCAGGGAAAGGACCCCCACCTCGGGCCTGAGGGAAAACTTTGATTTGTCTAAGCCAGCCATGGTGGTCTAATTCCCTTATGGTGATTGGGTTACGCAGAGCATAAGACATACTTCTGGCCAACAAAATATGAGGGAAAGTCTGCTGAGGAGCATCTGGGGAAAGTTTTCCTTATTCTTAAAAATAGAATATTGGAGATATGAAAAATGGAATAAGTCCTTTTTTAAATCTCTGGATGCGACTATATGAAGAAGTGGTTTCTGGAGCTGTGGCAACTGTCATTTGACCATGAGAGGATAAGCCTGAGGACAAAAGCCTTAACACTAAAGAAAGAGAATGGAATTATAGAAGAACTTGGGTCCTTGAAGACATACCTACCCAGTCATACAAGAACCACAGCTATTGCTTTTCATCTCAAATTGCCCCAGGCCTGCTTTCAAAGCTCTTTAGGCAAAGTTTCATTAAAAAAAAAAAAAAGTTCTCCTCCCAGTTTTGTGTTAGATAAGAAAGGAAGAGCCAAAAAAAAAACCCCAACCAAACTGCAACCTACATGCCTTTTCCATTCTTTGATAAACACAATACCCTCTTCCCCTTAGGCCTCTAACACTCAAACTTAGAAGTGATGAGTCAAAGTCTGACCCCAAGTAGGACAAAAATATGGCTTATTAAATTAAAAAAAAAAAAAAAGAAAACATATAAGATGAACTGACTACTTTAAATATCAAATTTTGAGCTATTTCACTGGGGAGGGTTTAAGACACATGGGGAGGGTAAGGGAAAGAGATGTTCTGAAAATGCAGAGACCCCTTGACCCCAGGCCCAGTGACTGCCCATCAGCGCTTACCTGGGTGATCCAAAAGGCTGGTGGCCCCCACCCACCCTGTGCCAGAAGCTAGTGGCTGCAGATTTGAGCTGCAGTTACTGAGGCAGCACACAGAAGGGAGTTGACCCTGACCACCCTTCTGGGACAGGTCTATGACCTGGGAAACCATTCTGCCTCTGGAAAGAAATTCAGAAACACCTGTCATTCCAAGTCTTTGTAGGATTGAAAGGGTGGAAAATTCTGGTCAGGAGGGGCCTCCTCTTAGGTAAGTAGAAAAAGCCTTAGTGATCCTATGTTCCCATTTTATCTCCTTCATTGGAACATGTTGACAGATCTAATACTTCACACCTAACTTCTCTATTTCTGAATCTATTCCTTTAGACCAACCCCTGGTTATAAAATAAGATGTCTTGAGTATATAAAAATGTGGAAAATAGCGAATAGCCACCATAATCTACTAACCATATATAAAACCATTATTATTTTGTTCTATTTCTGCAAAGTTTCATTCTGATCTTATTTTAAAAACAAGAGTCTTTATGCCCATGATTGCATAACCTGTTATGGCTGAGCATGTTTATTTTGTTTTCGTTTTTTGGTCTCTAAGATCTCAAGGAGGAGGGTGGAAGTTCTTGACGTTAAAGAAAAAGGAAGTGAAGAATCATCTTTATTTTCAAAGGAAGAACTTTGGAAATGATGTAAGAACCAATTAACTCATGCTATTTGAAAAGACAGTAGAAAAAAAATCAGCAGAGTATTAGCAAACACCTAAAAAGTGTAAAAATGCAAGATATTACTAGTTGGCTGTGAACATCATTTTGTGCTAGGAAATCATGCCAAAGCGATTCTAGTATAGTGAACAATGATGAATTCCTCAGATGAAGAGGAAGTCAGAGATAGAAGCTACAGAGTTTAGCTAAGCTTTTTATTCTATCTCATGTAATAGCTTCCTCAAAAAGCCAAAATATTACCATTAGAAGGGAATGAGGTAGTTTAGAGGGGGTTACTTAAGAGGGGCTGTCATTGTCTCTATACCACTCTCAGGGTGGGCTGTACAATGTGAGCACACAAATACTGGCAGCATATCTAAAGGAGCTGGGCTAAGCACATTTTTGAGGATCCAAGGGTGGAAAGTGCCTGAACTGGAAGTAATTTTTGGAGCAGGTAGGAGTGGAATAGGGGAAGCAAATGTAAGCACGTGTTGTATGAGATGAGAGGGAGTTCTTGAAATAGCCAGTTACTTGTCTGTACATATGAGGCAGCACATTGCACTCATTTCGCTATAACTTCCATGTGTTATAACACCCACTATGAGCCAGAAGCTTTGCCGGGGATTTTCCTCATCACAGGGGTGACCCCATTGCCAGAGTAATTTCATACTGAGTTTCTCCAGCCACTTCCCCAGGTCATTCCGCAAAGCATATTGCAAGAGAGAAGAGAAAGTGACACTTTACAGCAAGTAAGCAGAGGAAAGTTCACCTACCTGGCCCGCCAGGTTGAAATAAGAATGGTTAGTCAGACTGACTGGGGTAGTCTGACTGGCCTGTGCTCGATAGTTGACCACAAGCTCCCCGCCATCCAGCGTGTATGTCACCCAGACTTTTAACTCTCCAGGGTAGCCCTCCTCACCATCTGGACTGACCCTCGAGAACTCGATGCCATTTGACAGCATCCGAGGGGTCCAAAGGACCTGGAAGAAAGTGTTTTCAAAGCTGTTTAGTCACTCCAAGCCCAAGCTAAATGCCACATTTCAATATTTAAAAATAACTTGGAATCTGAAAAATAAAACAAACTAGTGAATATAACAAAACAGAAACAGACTCATATAGAGAACCAATTAGTGGCTACCATTGGGGTGACCATAGGGGTAGGGGATTAAAGGTACAAGCTACTATACATAAAATACATAAGCTACAGGGATATATTATACAGCATGGGGAAAATAGCCAATATTTTAAAATAACTTTAATTCAGTATAAGCTTTAAAAATTTTTTAAATTTAAAAATTGTGAATCACCATGTAGTAATCTTGAAACTATTTTATTTTATTCTTTTGCTTTTTTAGGGCCATACATGCAGCATATGGAAGTTTCCAGGCTAGGGGTCAAATCAGAGCTGCAGCTGCCGACATAGACCACAGCCACAGCGACGCAGGATCCAAGCCTCATCTGCAGCCTACACCACAGCTCCTACCATATCCTTAACCCACTGAGCAAGGCCAGAGATTAAATCCACATCCTCAGGATACTAGTTGGCTTCTTTCCCCACCGAGCCACAAAAAGAACTCCAAAAAATTTTTAAATATATATTTAAAGACAGCTTATTCTAAGAAGAGAAATGGTTATCTAATCATTAAGATGTTTGAATAATAGCTTGAATTTTAATTATTCTAAAATTTTCTTTTAGGAGTTCCCGTCGTGGCTCAGTGGTTAATGAGTCTGACTAGGAACCATGAGGTTGTGAGTTCGATCCCTGGCCTGGTTCAGTGGGTTAAGGATCCAGCGTTGCCGAGAGCTGTGCTGTAGGTTGCAGACTCGGCTCAGATCCTGCGCTGCTGTGGCTGAAGCGTCGGCCGGCGGCTACATCTCCGATTAGACCTCTAGCCCGGGAACCTCCATATGTTGTGGGTACGGCCCTGAAAAGACAATAAATAAATAAATAAATAAATAAATAAAATTTTCTTTTACACAGAAAGTGGCTTTTGAAAGAAAAAGGTTTTTCCTTTACCTATTCACATTCCCCACACTTTCCCTCTAAATTTATACATGTCTATTATATTTTATTCACCTTCTTAGATAGATAGATAGATATTGGCTGTGCCCATGGCATGCAGAAGCTCCTAAGCCAGGAACTGAACTCGTGCCATGGCAGAGACAATGCCGAATCTTTTCATTTATTTAATTTTTTGTCTTTTTAGGGCCACTTCCACTGCATATGAAGTTCCCAAACTAGGGGTAAAATTGGAGCCATAGCCACTAGCCTACACCACAGCCACAGCAGCGCTAGATTCGAGCCAAGTCTGTGACCTACACCACAGCTCAAGGCAATGCCAGATCCTTAACCCACCGAGAGGGGCCAGGAATCAAACCCAAGTCCTTAAGGATACTAGCTGGGTTCGTTACCGCTGAGCCACAATGGGAACTCTGACAATGCTGAATCTAATTGCTAGGCCACCAAGAAATTCTGATATATATACATTTTATCATGGTTTCCCATTCAGATAAATGTCATACAGCAATATCTGCTAACAGAATTTTTTAAATAATCTTAAAAAATCAGCCCCTCTCTCCCAGGAGGTACTAGTTTCAAAATACTTATTAAAAAAAACACTCTTGAGGTTCTCTATGTCTCTGAGCAGTGTTCCAAACAAACAGGAAGGCACAGTTCCAGGAAGAAGAGCTGTGGCCCACAAAGTCAGGAGTCCTGATTTGGGTGACAGGTTTGTTCCTAGTATCCCATGTGACACTGGGCATCAATCTTTTCCACAAAATAGAGTGTTAAAAAGATGATCTCCAAGATTTCTTCTTGTTCTAGAAAACTTGATTCTAAGGATGGCAAGAAAAACATAAAGAAAATTTTTCTAAAAGTTTTTTTTTTTTTTACTTTTGGAAACAGAAATGGGAATCTTGGATTAACAGCGATTTCTCTCCACTCTGTCCTAGAGGCTTCAAGATTACACCCGAGGAAGGAAAACCAACATATCCTGAGTGCCCATTATGAGCCCAGAAACTCACAGATGCTATATTATCTGTCTCAGGGCTATTACCCTCATTTAAAGATGAGAAAGTGGAGGCACAGAAAGAATAAATTGCTTGTCTCAGGCCACACAGCTAGTAAGACAGTGGATTTGAATCAAGTGGTCTAATCCTGAGCCTGCTACTTATTTTACACCAACAGAAGATGAGGTAGCCAGAGACCCCAGTCTCTGCAGGGTGCTCTGGGGTCACTGGCAGAGGGGTCCTTTGCAGATATGAGACCTCCATTTGCTGGGTGCTCACCAGCCACTGACCTGGTGCTTTACACAAACCATTTTATAAGATAAGGATTTGGCTGAACCAAATGAAATTACCGTCTTTGTAGGTCAAAACAGTTGAACGCTGGCAATTTCAGATGGCTCCAGCTAATATTACTACTCCAATTTTACAGATGAGAAAACTGAGTTCAGTGGAGTTAACTTGCCTGCTTCCACCTCCCACATTCCAGGGGATGGAGTAGAACCCTTTCACATTTCATGCAACTGTTTAAAGGGAAAAAAAATCTTATTTAAAGTCATATATGTAATTAGTGACAGCTAAGATTTAAACTTAGCCTGACAGTCTATACTATTCCACATTACTTTCAGTGAATGTTTTGTTCCAATCTTCATTTTCAACAGCAGAGTTGAGGTCAAACACTATCATTCTAAATAGAGTTGGGGAGGTCCCCTCATGGCTCAGTGGAAACAAATCTGACTCAAGCGTCCATGAGGACAAAGGCTCAATCCCTGGCCTTGCTCAGTGGGTTAAGGATCTGGCATTGCCATGAGCTACGGTGTAGGTCACAGACTTGGCTTGAATCCAGTGCTGCTGTGGCTATGGTGTAGGCCAGAGGCAACAGGTCCAATTCCACCCCTAATCTGGGAACTTCCATATGTCACTGGTGCGGCCCTAAAAAGACAAAAAATAAATGAAAAGATTCAGCATTGTCACTGCTGTGGCATGGGTCACTGCAACGGCATGAGTTCAACCCCTGGCTCAGGAGCTTCTGCATGCCATAAGCACAGCCAGTAGGCTCGGATCTGGTGGTGCTGTGCCTGTGGTGTAGGCTGGCGGATACAGCTGATTCAACCCCTAGCTTGGGAACCTTCATATGCCACAGGTGCAGCCCTTAAAAAAAAAGGGGGGGACAAAAAAAATTAAAATTAAAAAATAAAATAAAATAAATAGAGCTGGAAGATCATAATTTCTGTAGGAATGGCCCACGAGTCCAGGCTCTGCCCATCTACTCCTGCATGGCCTGGCTCTCTTTCACTGACTCTGCATTTGCCAGGAAGGGGAGCCCAGTGGGAACAGAGGTTTCTGCCTTCACCTACAGTGAAAGCAGCTGGTATTTGAAACAAATTTCACTGACCTTAGTAAAAAATTAATTTTACACCCTAATTATCTCCCAGAAATACTGAACTTTTAAGGCACTTAAAATGTAAAGCCTGGCATATGTGTGATTTAAAAAAGAAAAAGAAATCCCCCAAATGGAAAATTTTAGGAATAAAATATTTGAAATAAAATGTTCTTCATTTGCAACCTAGTATTTCTCCTTTAGAGAAAAGATATAATGGAAAGATTTTGTATAAACCAATATTATCAGATAAGTATAATTCTATGGAAAATATAATTCTTGTTCAGGGGAGGATTTCTCTGACCCTGTAATTTCCAAATTTCCTGAAAATTTCCAAATTTGCATCTCAAGACTTACACTTCTAGTCCTGTCAGGTTATTCAAATTTCATCTTTCAAAAAAAATGTGTTGAAAATTTCATCTTTTAAAAAAATGTATTGGAGTTCCCGTCGTGGCTCAGTGGTTAACGAATCTGACTAGGAACCATGAGGTTACAAGTTCAAACCCTGGCCTTGCTCAGTGGTTTAATGATCCGACATTGCCATGAGCTTTGGTGTAGGTTGCAGACGTGGCTCGGATCTTGCATTGCTGTGGCTGTGGTATAGGCTGGTGGCTCCAGCTCTGATTAGACCCCTAGCCTGGAAACCTCCGTATGCCACGAGTGCAGCCCTAGAAAAGGCAAAAAGACCAAAAATAAATAAATAAATAAATAAAGTAAGTATTGGTATAAATAGGAAAACATGTACTTCCAAATTAACAATTATTCAGTAGCTGTTGAGATCAAATACAACTTAAAATAAAGTTCATGTTATACTGCTCATGTTGCTACATGAAAACCTAGTGTCCTGGAGTTCCCTGGTGGCTCAGCGGCTAAAGGGTCCAGTGTTGTCACTACTGTAGCGCAGGTTCGATCCCTGGCTCAGGAACTTATGCATGCCTCAGATGCAGCCAAACAAACAAAACAAAAACAGAAACAAACCCCTAGTGTCCAGAAACTCTCAATAGCTCCACAATTATATTCCAATTATTTCTCCACCCCTCTACAGGCTATTACACAGCCATTCTCTCCAACACCTACTTATTAAATTAAATGTTTTTTTTTTCAAGGGCAGTTCAAATCCTGCCTCCGTAGTTGCTATTACTTTGTCCACACACAGTTCGTATAGCATACCACTGGCCTCTATATCATGGGGCTTATTGCCTGCAACTGTTACTAGTATGTCTGTCTCTCACTCTGCTGGAGTGGATCCCCATCTTATTATGTTCCAGCATTCACAGAAGGTGCCCAGTAGACACACTGCATTGAAGGATATGAATCATTACTGTCTTGCTATGTTTCGTCATAGGGTGCATACCCATTAAGCAACACTACACAAAATACAACAGTGGAACAGAGGCAGCAGGACCAAGTTAGAACAAGGTGCTGAGGCTCCTCTGAAGACCCCTGGCCAAACAGAGCTGGGCCTAACTTCCTCTGGCTGGGGTCTACCCATGGACCTAGCATATTCCAGAGAACCTCTGTTCTGATTTTGCCAGGAGAAAGACTATGCTCTGCCTTCATGCCTTCCTAGCATGAGGAGTCCCATCATGGAGGAAAGGGGAAGTACTGGGAAGTCTGGCTCTAAGCCTCAGACAGGAAGCTGGTAGGGCAGAGGAAACAGAGAGTGATAAACTTCCTTCAACAGGACAGGCTGTGATAAGAGGCAGAAAAGAAGAAATTGTGATTCCTTTTTTTTTTTTAAGGTCTGTAGTTCCCAGACTAGGGGTCAAATTGGAACTACAGCTGCCGGCCATAGACACAGCCACAGCCATGCAGGATCCAAGCTGCATCTGCTACCTACACCACAGCTCATGGCAACACTGTATCCTTAACCCACTGAGCGAGGCCAGGGATTGAAACCGAGTCCTTGTGGAATACCAGTCAGGTATGTTACCGCTAAACCACAACAGGAACTCCCAAAATTGTGATTCTTAACTGCCATACACGTTCCTGTCTTCTCTAGGAAATAACCTGGGTGGTATAACTTATTTGTTTTTATTTTTTTTTTGGTCTTTTTGCCTTTATGTAGAGCCGCACCCACGGCATATGGAGGTTCCCAGGCTAGGGATCTAACAGGAGCTGTAGCTGCCGGCCTTCGCCACAGCCACAGCAACGTGGGATCTGAGCCGTGTCTGCAACCTTCATCACAGCTCACGGCAACACTGGATCCTTAACCCACTGAGCAAGGCCAGGGATCGAACCCGCAACCTCATGGTTCTTAGTCGGATTCGTTAACCACTGAGCCACGAAGGGAACTCCAGGGTGGTATAACTTAAAGGAAAGCTAACTACCAAAATTTTTCTCAGAAATTAGACAAGTGAGAGAGTCACTGGGGTTAACCTGCAGATCTCCACCCAGCTAGGAATCAGGAGGCCAGACATTCCTACCTCAGGGAGAAGCTATTTTTTCTATTTGTTCTCTAGAAGCTATTTTCTAGGGATTAATTTGGGGAATGGAGTTTTAACATGGAAAGGGGGAACTGGAGAGAATCTGAGGTCATTTTGAAGCACAAGGCACTTGGGGAAGGGTAGGCCTGGATGTGGGGAGGGGCTTATGAACAGATACAAGGTGTATACTGGTCTGTGGGCACCCACAGCGGCCATGGAGGACACCAGCAGTTGTAGTACAGGAACAAGGGCTTTGGGTTAGGCATTCCAACTTAGGAATTGGGTGGCCTTTCAGGGCCTCAGATTTCTCACTTGGTGATAATAAAGGGTTCCAGTAAGGGTGAGAGATAGTACATGCAAATGCCTTGTGCAGGAAGTGGTGGGTATTACTTTTAACCCACTTTTCTGTGCCTAAGGACAACCTAACTCTCTGATCCCAAAACTTTGAGAAAGGCGTACCCTGCTTTTTCTAAGTCAAGTACTGTCATCCTTTCACTTGGGGCTCCCCTGCGTATTACAGCCAGGTGAGCTAGAAAAGGATGGGTCCTGGAATAGAGCCAGGACATCAGCTTCTCCAAAGCACGGGAGCAGCTTCTTTCCTCTATCACCTTACCATGCATTTGCTCTAGGGCCTAGGATTGTGCCTAGAATATAGACGGTACGCTTGGAGGTACTTAGTGAAGTGTGTCAGGTGAGAACTCTGTCCAATGTCTCTGACTCACCTTATCAAATCCTCTGATTCCTCCATGCAGGCTGTTGGGCCCGTTGTTGATGGCCAACTTATACTCCTTCCCATCCAATGTGAATGTTCCTTTGGCAATTCGGTTTGCCACTCTGCCAACCACTGCTCCAAAGTAGGGATGTTTTTGGAGGTACCCTGCAAGGACATGGGATGACAGTGTTTTCTAAAACTTCAAAGCAAAAATGAGGCCATCACTTCTTCTGAGAGAAACGGCAGGGACTAACAATTTGGGCATATCCATGTCGGCATGGAGGCAAGGAAAAATGGTGTTTTGCACATGACCTTTTCCCTTTCCAAAAGCAATTCATGTTCTTTAGGAACATTTAAAATAACTTTCTAAAACACAGAGAAGAAACTTAAATCATCCTGATCTCATCACTAGAGTACAATGACTGCTAATATTCTTATGTTTATCCTTCTGTCTTTTAGTGTATGTGTGTATGTGCTTTACCCCAGCCCACCCCATGGCTGCCCCTGCGATTATGGCAGTTCCCAGGCCAGGGATCAAATCTGAGCCAGAGCTGTGACCTACACCGCAGTTGCAGCAAAATCGGATCCTTAACCCACTGCATCATGCAGGAGATTGAACCAGTGCTTCCACAGAGACAAACCAGATCATTAACCCACTGTGCCACTGTGGGAACCCTGTATGTGTTTTTCTTATTATTATATAAAACTGGAGTCTTTATGTACATGCTGCTTTGTAATCTGCTTTGAGGCCAATTTTCTTAACTAAAAATTATATTTTGTGTGATCTTGAAAAGAGACTATCTTATGCTTCTATTTCTTTTGATTTTTTAAAAAACATAGAGTTAGTGGAGTTCTCATGGTGGCACAGTGGAAACGAATCCGACTAGGAACCATGAGGTTGCAGGTTCAATCCCTGGCCTTGCTCAGTGGATTAAGTATCCGGTGTTACTGTGAGCGGTGGTGTAGGTTGCAGAAGTGGCTTGGATCCTGTATTGCTGTGGCTGTGGCACAGGCTGGCAGCTGTAGCTCCGATTCGACCCCCTAGTCTGGGAACCTCCATATGCCACGAGTTTGGCCCTAAAAAGCAAAAAACAAAAACAGAAACAAAACATACAACTAGTACATGAAAATATCCTATTATGAGCATTAAGTACACAAGTATAAAGAGTACGCTTTCCAGGAATTCCCGTCATGGCTCAGTGGAAACAAATCCAACTAGTAAACATGAGGATGTGGGTTCAATCCCTGGCCTCGCTTAGTGGGTTGAGGATCCTACATTACTGTGAGCTGTGGTGCAGGTCACAGACGCGGCTCGGATCTGGTGTTGCTGTGGCATAGGCCAACAGCTGTGGCTCCGATTTGACCCCTAGCCTGGGAACCTCCATATGCTGCAGGTGAGGCCCAAAAAAGAAAAGAAAAAAAAAGAGTAGGCTTTCCAGAGGAAACATAGGATGCCCAGTTAAATCTGAATTTCAGATAGTGAATAATTTTTAGCATAAATATGTCCATATTATTATCATACATGGGACATACACATATAACGTATTCATTGTTTATCTGAAACTCAAATTTAATTGTGTCCTATATTTTTATTTGCTAAATTTGACAATTTAGCAAATAAAGAATAAAACATGGAAGCCCTCCTTCACTTCTTAACTCTTCTCCTTCCCAGTGATAATCACTGCTAAGAGTCTGGGATATACCCTTCTAATTGCTTGTTTTTGTTTTTTAAATTAACTACATATAAGCACAAACAAATACACAAACATATACACAGTCTCCATAAAGAGACTGAAACTATACATACTGTCTGTAATTTTTCTCCTTATTACAGTTGATTTACAATGTTGTGCCAACTTCTGCTGTATAGGAAAAGTGATCCAGTCATATATATAAATTTTTTTTTTCTTTTTGTCTTTTTGCCTTTATGTAAAGCCACACCCGCAGCATATGGAGGTTCCCAGGCTAGCGGTCTAACAGGAGCTGTAGCTGCCGGCTTTTGCCACAGCCACAGCAACGCAGGATCCGAGCCGTGTCTGCAACCTACACCACAGCTCACGGCAAGGCCGGATCCTTAACCCACTGAGCAAGGCCAGGGATCGAACCTCATGGTTCTTAGTCGGATTCGTTAACCACTGAGCCATGAAGGGAACTCCTTTTTTTTTTTTTTTTTAGATATATATAAATGTTTAACCACAGGGTACGGCCCTTCCCACTCCTATAACATCCCTAGGGGCACAGCTATGACACCTACCTTAGACAGCTCAGATCTTAGCAAGTGCCATAATGTCTCAAATAAAATTGCCCACAATTCTCAGTCAAAACCTCCATACCCTGAATGACTTTGTTTTTGCTTTCTGAGGAAAACTAGTTTAACTGACAAGAACTTTAAGCATTCCAAATATTTTGTATGTTTTTAAATGGCTGCTGGTTGTCCCAGATGAATCTCCATGCCATTTTTTGCAGTGTTAACAAAGTGAAATTAAAAGTTGAAGGTGAATGAGGGAAGATATTTGGAGGCAAAGGAGATTAAAATTATTAATTGTTCACTATAGTCACATACCTTCACAGCCAACAGCATGTTCAATCTTTACCCATTTGTTTCAGGTGAGGCAATAGGTCTAGAGAGGTTAATAACTTGCTCAAGGTCACACAGCTTTAAGGGACAAAGCAGCTTTAAGGGACTACCGCGATCGACCCCAAGTTTGAGAACTTCCATATGCCACAGGTGCATGCAGAGCAGCCATAAAAATATAAAAATAAAAAAAAATAAATAAAATGTACCAAGAATCCTTGATGCTCCTAAAAGGATATTCTTGGGCATCTGTAATATTTAACTGCAGCCCCTACACTGGTCACTTTTCCAGGAGTTCTCAAAAAGAAGAAAAAAAATAAAAAGGAGTCCCATGGTGGCTCAGCAGGTTAAGGATCTGGAATTGTCACTGCTGTGGCATGGGTTTAAACCCTGGCCTTGGAACTTCTGCATGCTATGGATGCAGTCAAAAATAAAAACAAAAATAAGAGTCCCCTGGAGTTCCAGTCACGGTGCAGTGGAAATGAATCTGACTAGGAACCATGAGGTTGCGGGTTCGATCCCTGGCCTCACTCAGTGGGTTAAGGATCAGGCATTGCCATGAGCTGTGATGTAGGTTGCAGATGCAGCTCGGATCTGGCATTACTGTGGCTGTGGTGTAGGCTGGCAGCTGTAGCTCCGATTAGACCCTTAGCATGGGAACCTCCATATGCCACAAGTGCAGCCCTAAAAGGTTTAAAAAAAAGTTCCTATTGTGGCTCATCAGGTTAAGAACCTAACCAGTATCCATGAGGATGAGGGTTTGATCCCTGGCTTCCCTCAGTAGGTTGGTTAAGGATGCAATGTTACCGCAATCGACCCCTAGTCTGGAAACTTCCATATGCCACAGGTATATGCGGCCATAAAGAAAAATAAAATACACTAGGAATCCTCGATGCTCCTTAAAGGACACTCTTGGGCATCTGTAATATTAAACTGCAGCCCCTAAACTGGTCACTTTTCCTTCCACCCATTCTTATAACTCAGGTTTTCTAAAAGCACTATGTTTATTTTTTTCTTTCTTTTTTTCTTTTTTCATCTTTTGTCTTTTTAGGGCCGCACCTGTGGCATATGGAGGTTCCCAGGCTAGGGGTCTAAATGGAGCTACAGCTGCCAGCCTACACCACAGCCACAGCAATGCAGAATCTGAGCCGCATCTGTGACCTACACCACAGTTCACGGCAACACGGGATCCTTAACCCACTGAGCGAAGCCAGGGATCGAACCTGCAACCTCATGGTTCCTAGTCGGATTCGTTTTTGCTGCGCCACAACGGGAATTCCAAAGTTTATTTTTTTCTAATCTTTCCATAATGGCTCTCATGGGCAATAAGAGCTGGGTGTTGGTGGTAGCTGGCAGAAGATGAAGGGGAAGGAATCACATTGATTGTATAGGTAGGTTATTTATACCTGTGGCTTATAAGCAAATATTCTCATCACAGGTTTTGAAAGAAGTCATGAGGAATTCAGGTGGAATAAGCAGATGCAAAACATTAAAAAATATTTTCAGTACAAAAAATAGGCAGAAAAAAATCTCACAGGAGGCATTATTGATTTTTCTAGCCTATAATTAAAAGATCATATGGTTTACCTCTTCAGAATTTTACAGATCTCATTTTCCTAGGGAGAAATTGAACCATTCTGACCTCCAGTTATGGCCATCATCCAAGTAGTTTATATAATCTGTCTGGGAAATTGGAGACCATTCACAACTAACCTGGCAATTACAAAAGGACCTTGTCTCATGGAATTATCCATGCTTAGCTCTTCCCCGTGGCTCAAAACATCTTTGGGGCATGGTAACGTGAAGATAACCCCTTATTCTGTCATCTAATTGCTTTAAATTATTTGCTTCAGTTTGTTTATGTAATACTTATATTCTCAGACATTCTAAAAGACTATACAGTGAAAATTAAGCCTCCTTTCTATCTTGTACCCCAACTACCCAGAGTCCCTTCTTAAGGACAACCTCTGTCACCAATTACTTAACAAGTTTTCTTTTCCTTTTTTCTTTTACGGCCATATCCATGGCACATGGAAGTTCCCAGGCCAGTGATTGAACCTGTGCTACCCTCAAAAACAAGGCCAGATCCTTAACTCACTGTACCACAGCAGGAACACCTTAACATGGGTTTTTTTTTTTTTTTTCATTTTTAAAAGTTTTATTGAAGTATAGTTGATTTACAATGTTGTGATAAATTCTACTGTCAACAAAGTGATTCAGTTATATAACATGGGTTTTAATAGATTAGAACTGATGAAAATAGCAGCAGACCACTATTTCACACTATTCTGATTGAGACAATTATGCTTCCTGTAATGACACATATGAAGTCTTTATCTTTGACAATACTAAAAAACTGAAACACTATAAAATGTACTAAGTTCTACAAAATACTGAAAGACAGGGTCAAGGGACCACTTGCAATAACGTCACAGACAGCTGAACATATCAGAAAGCCTTATTTGGGAGTTCCTGTCATGGCTCAGTGGAAATGAATCTGACTAATATCCATGAGGATGCAGGTTTGATCCCTGGCCTCACTCAGTGGGTTCAGGATCTGGTGTTACCATGAGCTGTGGTGTAGGCCACAGATACAGCTTGGATCTGTCATTGCTATGGCTGTGGTGTAGGCCAGTGGCTACAGTTCCAATTCAACCCCTAGCCTGGGATACTCCATATGTCATGAGTGTAGCCATAAAAAACAAACAAACAAAAACCCTTATTTGATATTCTGAAGGCTTTTTTCTCTTTTGAAAATAGCTTGCTCTTTTAAAATAAACAATTACCTAAATTATAGCATAGGATTGAAAATGTCTATCTTAATCTAGCACCTAGGATATTTTAGATGTTTTGATTTGACCTGGCATTTAATGGCACCAGTGATGCATCCTGATAAGAAAATGCAATTTAACTTTCTCAAGAGAGGTTAATGACATGGAGGGCAATACAATCAGTACAAGCTAGACCATTGTAATCTGAGGGGATCTATTTTTTTTTTTCTCCCTTTTAAGAACATTTGGGGATAGCATTTTTTTTTCACTTAGGCTCCCACAAGACTTATAGACTCACAGAGACAATTGTTTAATGCCCTCACAAAATTAGCACTTGTATGACCAGTAAGAAATCGGTGCTGCACAACCACTATGGAGAACAGGTTGGAAGTTTCTGAAAAAACTAAATGTAGAACTACCATATGACCCAGCAATCCCACTCTAGGGCATATATCCAGAGAAAACCATAATTTGAAAAGATACATGCATGCCTATGTTCAATGTAGCACTATCCACAATAGCCAAGATATGGAAGCAACATCTAAATGTCCATCAACAGAAGACTGGATAAAGACAATGTGGTACATATATACAATGGAATATTATTCAGCCATAAAAAGCATGAAATAATGCCACTTGAAGCAACATGGATGGACCTGGAAATAAGGTGAAGTGAAGTAAGGCAGACAGAGAAAGACAAGTATCATATAAGATCACTAATATGTAGAATCTAATAGAAATGATACAATAGAACTTACAAAACAGGAACAGATTCAAAGATTTTGAAACCAAATTTATGTTTGCCAAAGGGGAAATGTGTTGATGGGGAGTTGGGATTGATATATATACACTACTATATATAAAAATAGACGGGTAACAAGGACCCACTGTACAACACAGGGAACTTTACTCAATACTATGTAATAACTTACATGGGAAAAGAATCTGAAAAGGAATGTATATATATATATTTATAACTGACTTTTTTTGCTGTATGTTTGAAATTAACAGAACTTTGTAAGTCAACTACATTCCAATAAAATTAAAAAAAAAAGAAACCGGTGCTTCCCAGGTGCCATGTCATCATGACATGATTCATATGAATTCCAAAAAGATGCCCTGTATGATCTAAAATATGGTACAAATGAATCCACCTACAAAACAGAAAGAAGGGTTCCCCGCTGTGGCCAGTGGGTTAGGAATCTGACTGCAGCAGGTGGCTATGGAGCCGTGGGTTCAATCCCTGGCCCAGCACAGTGGATTAAAAGGATCTGGCATTGCCGCAGCTGCAGTATAGATGGCCTGGGAACTTCCATATGCCACAGTTGCAGCCATAAAAAACAAACGAACAAAAAACAGAAATAGACTCACAAACATAGAGAAGAGACTTTTGGTCACCAAGGGGGAGGGAGGAGGGAGGAGGATAGACTTGGAATTTGGGGTTACTAGATGCAATCACATTTAAAATGGATAAGCAATGAGGTCCTACAGTATTAGCACAGGGAAATCTACCCAATCTCCTGGGATAGACCATAATGGAAGACAATATAAGAAAAGGAATGTATATATATGTATGACTGGATTACTTTGCTATACAGCAGAAACTGGTACAACATTGTGAATCAGCTATACTTTAATTAAAAAAAAAGATCTATGTGACTCTTATATCAGAATTAAAATGAGTTGGGAGTGTCCGTCATGGCTCAGCGGTTAACAAACCAGACTAGAATCCATGAGAATGCGGGTTCAATTCCTGGCTTCACTCAGTGGGTTAAAGATCAGGCATTGGCTGTGAGCTGTGGTCACAGATGCCATTCAGATCCTGAGTTGCTGTGGCTGTGGCGGGCAGCTGTAGCTCAGATTTGACCCCTAGCCTGGGAACCTCCATATGCCCCCTGTGTGATCTTAAAGAGACAAAAAAAAAAAAAAAAACAACTAAAATGAGTAAGAAGTGTGTGTATGATTGTGTGTGTGTATATATGTGTGTGTGTGGGGGGGGGTAGTTAACTCCTGAATGATGATAAGGCAGAGATAGAAATATGCTGATAAATCAGTTGCTCAAAGCTTAATATCTCCAATGCTCTAGTGGCTCAGAAATCCTAGGTTATCTCTCCAATTCTCCTTGGACTCCACTGGGCAATTTTGTACTAGTCAAGTTATCTTTGTGATTCCATTTTGTCCTAGCAGATGGTTATGCTACTAACAGACAGAGGTGACCCAGCAAAAAATGATTCTAAAGAATCCTCTTTCAGAGTTCCCTTATGGTGCAGTGGGTAAAGGATCCAGCATTGTTACTGCAGTGGTCAGGGTCACTGCTGTGGCACACGTTCAATCCCTGACCCAGGGAAACTTCCACATGCCACAGGCACGGCCAAAAAAGAGACCCCTCTTTTGTCACTCGTCACCTCTCTTGCCTTCTGACTCTGAAGACAGAAGATATGAATACCTGAAGGGGATGTGGAGAGCAAGGGGAAGTAAAGCTGATTTTCCCCAGCCCCTGCAGCTTCCTACCAGTGAGTGTCCTGTAATATACTTGCTAAAATTACGAAAGAAATTCCGCTGAAGGTTATGTTATCTCCTCCAAGCCAAGCTGTGGAGGCTTCAAAGCAGTTAAAGACAATCAACCAGAGGGCAAGGAATAGAATCCTCAGGAATATTCTTATAATATATTTTGTTGAGGAAATAGGAAGCCAATTTCCTTAAGAGAAAACCAATACTCTCAATTTTCTGTTGGTCTCCAACCATGAGCCATGTTACATATCTAAAGAACCAACGAGACACCTAAAGGAAAACCCCAAACCTCCTCTCTTATAAATTTTGTCCAAGCCCCTACCACTGAGCAGAGAGAATTAATTCTCAAGCAGTTGCTTTTTGCCAACTTTCAGACCTCCTCTTCTGTCTAGCTACTCAGGTGTGCCAAGAGATAGCAAACACTATGTCCACTTTCCTTTGCCCTGATCAAAGTGCAATTGTAACTATTTATTTATGCAATTTTTTGGCTAAGTCTATCTTCACATCTAAATTGCAAGTTCCAGAGTTCCCATCATGGCACAGCAGAAACAAATCTGACTAGGAACCATGAGGTTGCCGGTTCGCTCCTTGACCTTGCTCAGTGGGTTAAGGATCCAGCGTTGCTGTGAGCTGTGGTGTAGGTCGCAGACTCAGCTTGGATCTGGCGTTGCTGTGGCTGTGGCTGTTGTGTAGGCCAGCAGTAGTAGCTCCGATTCGACTCCTAGCCTGGGAACCTCCATATGCTGTGGGTGGAGCCCTAAAAAGCACAAAAAAAAAATAAAAAAATAAATTGCAAGTTCCATGAGGGCGGGGACCTCGTCTGTCTCACTGAATCAGATAACTGATTCAACGGTGTTTGAATGAAATAACACTGTTCTTAATTGCCTACAGATTCCCACAAAATAAAATCTGCCCTAGTTATAAAGAGACTCCTTTCTTGACAACATGGTTATTGATCAGCCAGGGGGTGCTGGACCCTATACCCGACAGACCAAAGGAGATAAGCTGTTTACACCTGCTGAGTTTATGGAGCATTTCTGAAACTACCAGAGCTCGAAGAGAATCTAATCAAGGAGAAGGAAGTAGGAAACGCATGTATTTTAATTTTTTCCTTCTTCAAAAAGGGCACAAGGGAAGAACTTGGAGCCACACCCCCTCTAGCCTGTACTTTCCTCTCTAGCCCTCAGAGATCAAGCAGTTCAAAGATCGTTCCAGAGTTGCTGGAGTTTTATATTACTGCAACTGACTTTTTAATTAAGACAAAGGCCTGAATGTACAACCAGAGACCAAGTCCTACAGCAGTTTGTTTTTTTTCCAAACATTAGATCTCAACACAGTGAGTGAGTCAGATCCAAGCACTCCTCAGTACTTCCTCTTGGCCCTCGCACCCCTGCATCGCGAGCCCCCACTGTAGGGCAATGTTACAGGGTGGGCCTGAGGCCCCTCCCCAGCCCAGGACGGAATCCAACCCACCTTCCAATTCAGCAAAGCCAAGCACCACGTCTGAGGCTCTGCCCTGCCTGTCTCTGACCTCCAGGGCCGTGATGGTGCAGCCCCAGGAGATGATGTCCACTCTCAGCTGGTCGGATTGCAGCTGGAACTTTTCCACCGTCCCTGCCCCCGAGGGGAGGTCTCCAAACAAGGATCTTGTAACTGAAACCATGAGGAAAGCTTGAGGTGTGTATTTGCTCCAGGTCCTTCGAACTCCCGCCGCCAAACCTGGAGCAACAGAATTTTACTGGAGAAGGGGAGGGACAGAGCTCAGACTCCTCCCCTTCCTTGCCTGGATCTAGGGAGTGACCGCTTTTGCGGAAAAATACCCTCTGGGGCCTTTCGAAATCACTCCTTTGCCTGAGGGTGGCACGAAGGCAAAATTTCCAGCTAATCTGGGAATTTCCAGCCAGTTCCTTTCCTTTGTTAACCCCGACTGCACTGCATGTTGGGAATGGTAGTCTCTGGAAGGTGAAATTGCATGTTGGGGCCTGTAGTCTTTCTAAATTCCAATCTTGAATCTGCAGGATTCCATCCCGTTTCCTGGCACAAGGTTCTCAATATGCAATGATCCGTTCAATAATTGTGGCTGACTTTCAGATAAAATGCTGACAAATGCAGAGATTAAAATTAGGAAGTATGGGTAGTTCCCGTCGTGGCTCAGTGGTTAACGAATCTGACTAGGAACCATGAGGTGGCAGGTTCGATCCCTGGCCTCGCTCAGTGGGTTAAGGATCCGGCGTTGCCGTGTGCTGTGGTGTAGGTTGCAGACGCGGCTCGGATCCCGCATTGCTGTGGCTGTGGCGAAGGCCGGCGGCTACAGCTCCTGTTAGACCCCTAGCCTGGGAACCTCCATATGCCGCAGGTGCGGCCCTAGAAAAGGAAAAAAGACAAAAAATAAATAAATAAATTAGGAAGTATGGGGAGGGGGGTGGAAACATGGGAGATGTGTGTGGAATTTTGGTTTTTAACTCTTTGATCCAGAAGGGAAGGAATTACAGATGTAATTTAGAGAAGGGGTAAATAATTGCAGGTTTCTCTGCACACTGACTAAAGATCCATTCTGCTTGTCCCACACAAACAGCTCTGAACATGTTTCTGCTGGAGCCACTGCCCAGAGGCTCTCCTGACTGCTAGCCTGGAGAGGGTCACATCTAGATGGATTAGGGGCCTAGTTTATTTTTATCTATTTATTTATTTAGCCTTATCTAGGGCCGCACCCACGGCATATGGAGGTTCCCAGGCTAGGGGTCTAACAGGAGCTGTAGCCGCCGGCCTTCGCCACAGCCACAGCAACACGGGATCCGAGCCGCGTCTGCAGCCTACACCACAGCTCATGGCAATGTGGGATCCTTAACCCACTGAGCAAGACCAGGAATCGAACCTGCAACCTTATGGTTCCCAGTCGGATTCGTTAACCACTGAGCCAAGACGGGAACTCCAGGGCCTAGTTTATATGGAGGGGATCAGAGGAGGCCTCTGACTTTCTTTCCTTCAGGGGACTGGGAATCTTGGTTATCTACCCACTCTTGTTCCTGAAGTCCAAAGTTCCTTTAAGAAAGGATTAAAGTTGAATATTTATTAAGAACATCATTAATGTCAGATACAATACTTTTATTACAAGTATGTACTACTGGGAGAAGAAAGACATTAAATAATCCTTTATGCTTTGATGTGCCTCAGAATCATCTAAGGAGATTTTTAAAATGCATATCCCCAGGCGCATTCCTGGAATTTCTGTTTCTGTGAGTAATCTACTTTTTTTCACAGATTCCTCAGGTTATTCTAATGCAGTTTATCTGGGACCAGACCTTGAGAAATATTGCTCCAGGTTTTGATGACTAATCTCAGGTTTTGTTTGTTTTTTTTCCCTCTGATGGTAGAGGACTAAGATAGAGCTACCAAAGGCCTTAATAGGATTGTCAGATAAAATACAACAAACCTATTTCTTTGCTAAATCTGCCCAGACAGTACTGAGCCTTGGAAGCGGGAAGATTCTGGAAGCCTGACAACATGTTTTACTTGACCATCTGCATACTCATCACTTTGATTTGGTTCCTAGGTACTTTAAAGGGGATCCAACTAGTGAACGCCAAAATGCATCTGTGACTAGGAAATTAGGAGAATTGGGATCGTGTTCCTGGAATCAGATGCTAATAAAACATAACTGTCTCTCAGCCCTTTCCATGTGTGGAGTTTGAAGGAATATTTAACATTCTTGACACAAAGCCTCAATTCTCATTCATGAAGCAGAGCAATTCTGATAGCAAAGGAAAAAGAGCTTGCAACAAGCTTCAGTGAAGTGTAATATATAATAACAAAAAGACCAAAACAAGTCAAATTATAGACTGCACCACACTCATACAATAACCAACAGATACTCTTGGTGCTGCTTCATCAGAAATTCTCATAGACTCTGCAACCCTCATCAGCCCATTTAATATTTATGGCTGATTCATACATAAGCCCTTTTGGCAATGCTGTGTTTGCAAGGATGTCTTAGAATTTCTTCTCTGAGCAGGGAGACCAAATTTTCCTTTCTCAGCCATCAGTTCTCAATGTTCTGCCAAGCTCAAGTTGTCACAGGAATAAATAAGTGCATTTGGATGGCTAAAGCCAAGTGTCACTAGTGGGTGTCTTGTAGCTTGGCTTGGTAGAAAATGAGACATACTATGATGTCTCTCTAAGAGCTACATTTCTTAATTTCATCTTTCTTTGGCTTTGGAGGATCTGGCATATTGTCCTAAATAGGACTATCTTGTTCTAAGTCAGCTGTCAGACACAAATCTTGATTTTTCTGACCAAATATCTTATTTTCCTAGCTGAACAGTGATACTATAAAGAATTACCCATGCACTTAAAAAGAGGAGAAGAAGAAGAAACAGCTTAAATCTAAGGAAATATTCGCCATCCCAAAGCTTGGGTTGAGTTAAAAACAAGGTAGTAATCTTAGGAATGAAGCATTGTCAGACTTTAAGGGGTATTTATTTTTTATTTGGGGAATAGGGACTGAGGGTGAGGTTATGAGGCAAAGGGAGTAGGAATTGCGATTTTTATGTCAAAGAGGAGTTAAAGTGGATACCTTTTCTTTCAAGCAAAGAGTGAAGTATCAATGTGGACAGGTAAAGAATAAAGTGTTTTTCTTGGGGTTCCCGTTGTGGGTCAGGGGAAACAAATCTGGCTAGTATCCATGAGGACAAAGGTTTGATCCCTGGCCTTGCTCAGTGGGTTAAGAATCCAGTGTTGCCATGAGCTGTGGTGTAGGTTGCAGACACCGCTCGGATCCAAGTTGCTGTGGCTATGGCATAGGCCAACAGCTACAGCTCCGATTTGAACCCTAGCCTGGGAGCTTCCAGATGCCGAGTATGTGGCCCTAAAAAGACAAAAAAAAAAAAAAGTCTATTTTTCTTCTCAACTGGAGGTTAGTCCCCAAAGCTGAGTGTTAGAGGAGTTAGGAATGAGGAATCTGGGCTCTTGGTCACTTGGCCCCACCTCCTTCTACACAGAAACTGCAGGTGGGTTGTTCCTGGGACCCATCAGACCTTAAGCCCATGAAAATGACTCCAATGCCTTAAGCTGTTGACTGGCTACTATGCAGAGGAAGCGCTCTGATATATAACAACAAAACCAATTCACAATATCTCAATAAAGAGACCTAGAATAGTTTCTCTGTGGTCAGGTTGGTACATTACCACTCTCCTATTTTCTTTCTCATTGTTCTGAACTCCGGTGTTTATTGTCAGTTCTCTTCACTGGGTGCTCAATATGCACTGTCTTAGATCATTCCTTATCTTTCCATGAATACATTTTGTTGTTACTACTGTTTACTCAGCCCCCTGGCTCAATAATTTGACTTACATATTTTTTGTAACCCAAATAACACTACATTTGGTTTCAGATGAAAACTACTTGTATTTGCAAGCCAAGAGTACCTGAGAGAATGCTATCAAGTTTACCAGAGGTAGAATTCTTCACAGTTCAATTCATTTCTATTTCATCAATAATTTTGAAAGAGCTACTGGGGAAGACATTATGGGGACATGTGAGAAGTTGTTAAGGAAGATAGATTAAATTTTGCTGTATGCGGGAGTTCCGGTCAAAGCTCAGCGGAAACGAATCTGACTAGCATCCATGAGGACACAAGTTCTATCCCTGGCCTCACTCAGTAGGTTAAGGATCCAGTGTTGCTGTGAGCTGTGGTGTAGGTCGCAGACGTTGCTGTGGATCAACGTTGCTGTGGCTGCGGTGGAGGCCAGCAGCTACAGCTCCTATTCGACCCCTAGCCTGGGAACTCCATATGCTGTGGGTGAGACCCTAAAAAAGCAAAAAACAAAACAAAACAAGATTTTTCTGTATGTAAGTTTGTTCATTTATCAAATATTCAATGAGTATATACCAGGCACTGTGCTAAGTGCTGGCTGTACATTGGTAGATAAAACATGATCCTTTCCTTCAAGATGTTTACAGTCTAATGTGATATAATGTTCATCTCTATTCTGCATAAAAACTTCAGTAAAATCTTCAAAATTCAATTCATAGTTCATTCTGGATGAAACAAAGTACTGGGACTGGCCTCAAGATAGCTATAATTTCAGACCTGTCCAGAAATGGTCAGCCATATTGGAAATATTTTATAATTCTCTAGCACCAGGTACAGTGACCGGCAGTTGTAGATGCTCAATAACTAATTATTGAATGAATAAATGATAAATTCATATATACAATGTTCTAGTGGTGAACTGGTTCTGGTGCCAAAATACCTGGGTTTGAGAGGCACCAGAACTCACTGTCTGGGCAGTTTGTTCCATCACTCTGGACCTCGGTTTCCTCATCTACAAAATAGGAATAATATCACATGATTGGCCATCCAATTATTAATTGATTGCTAGTAAATACGCTAAAAATTTACTGAGCACCATGATAAGCTATGAGTCTGACACTATTATCTGATGCAGAAATTGAGACTTACAGAGGTTAAGTAACTTCTTTAAGAACAAGATCAAGTCAGGAAACCAAGATTTGATCCCAGGCAGCTTGACTGCAATGATAAGAGCATTTAACCACTTCCTTATATGCTGCCCATTATTGTGATCAACTGAGAACATGGATTCCAAAGCACTACCTAAATTCTAAAACATTACACCAATGAAAAATATTCATCTTCTAACTTTTATGGTAATTACAAGTTTTAAAAAAATCAGTTTCTGTAATTATGTCACACTGGATTCAAGAGGGCATTGTATTCACTTACCATAGGTAAAGAAGAGCCCAGGGAGAAGATCTAGTCCTTGACACCAAAAGACCCTGGAAACAAAGCACTCTTCCCCTCCAGACCTGTGGTATATTCATTGTAAAATGCGTTATTATGTCTCCTGCCAAGAAAATGAAGTTCCAAGAAAGCAGGAAATTTCACTGCTGTATCTCAGTACTTACAAATTTTTTTGTTTGTTTGTTTCATTTTTTGGCTGCCCCACAGAATATGGAGCTCCCGGGCCAGAGATCAGATATGAGCTGCAGTCTCGACCTAAGCTACAGGTATAGCAATGATGGATCCTTAACCCACTGTGCCAGGCCAGGGATCGAACCCGTGACCTAGCACTCCCAAGACACTGCCGATCCCAGTTTGCCACAGCAGGAGCTCCTAAAAAATATTTTTTTTAAAGACTATCTAAATGCTAGAAAGGTTGTGAAGCATCTCTCATACAAAGTTGAAAGTCTCAATTGATAAAACTACTCTGGAGGACAACTTGTCAATATCTAATGAAGTCAAATTACACATAACTCAACAATGGCCCATAATGCGGCAATCCTATTCCATACATTTTTTTTCCCTAGTGATTTTTACATATAAGCATAAGAATATGGCAGTAGTATGCATAAGAATGAAAATTTGGAAATGACCTAATGTCCATCAGTTGAAAAATATTGTGAATCAATATAGAAATACTGTGGTAGATCTATGTAATGGAATACAACACAATAGGAAAATGAATGCACTAGGGCTCCACAGGGCCTCAAGCATGCATTTCGTAATTGTGATGTTAAGGGAGAAGTAAATAAATCAGTTGCAGAAGAATGAAGATATATCATTTATATCAAATACAAAAAATTGTAAAACAAACTAGATATCCCCAAATTTAGGCCATTAGTTCAAGGTCATTTAGCTTGGTAACTTGTATAGCTAGGATCTGAACTCAGAGCACTTTCCACTGTATCAAAATGCCTCTGATAAGCACTGATAGATATAGATTAGATCCTCATAATGTTCTGGAGACCTTGTTGACTGATGTTACTATTGTTGAATCAGTGGTGGTGCCAAGCGACTGGCCTGGGAGGGTGAGATCCCTTCTTTACTCCATTCTTTGATATGAATAATAGATATTGAACCAAAATTATATAAAGCAGCTTCAAAACAAGCCCATTATCCATTCTCTCTGACTTGATTGTGGTCCCTATTTACAGAAATTCTGGAGCCACAACTAACCTGAGTACATTCTTTGTTTTTATATAGACTGGATAGCCACTTACAGGTACCTTTTGCGACAGCAATACTTTAAAGAGTCAGAACTCTTTCATTTCTGGAACATACAAACCAACTCAAGTTTGACTTTGGCCAAAAAGGGGAATCTATTGGCTAACATAGTGAAAAATGAACATTCAGAGAGGTTTAGGCATGTTCAGGCATGGCTGGGTTGGAGCTAAAACTATGTCAGTAGGACTTGAAATTTCTCTTCTTCTTGCTTGCGTTTTCCACTGTGTTGGCCCTACTTTCAGGACTGCTTTTTCTATGACTTCTAGCACCCCCCAGGCTTATATTACCTTATGATAGCAATCTTAAAATAAACTCCACATTCTCAATAATATCAATAAAAGTCCCCGTACTGAATCTCACTTGGTCATGTGCTCTTCTGAGTCAATTACCTGGTACTTGGTAAGGTGGAGTCAGGCTCACCCAACAATATGGACTGGGAGAATGTGGAGAGGTGATTCCTCAAGGGAAGATATGGATGCTATTTCCCAAAGAGAAAGTGGATGCTGACATTTTCACCACCAAAAAAAAAGTAATGGGGCTAATATTATTAGTATTAGAAGTTAGAAATAAAAAATAAATACACAGGGAATTCTTGTAGAGAGTTCAAGCATTTAGAGTACTTTGACACATCGGAATACATTGTCTCATGAAGAATTTTCAACATTTTGTTAGTGGTTCAGTAGCAGGTGTTGCCACATCCTCACTTCTATTCTCATTTTCTCTTTGTCTTGGTCTCTTGACTAATGTGGTATTGATGCAATCTTGCTTGAATCTTTCTTAACATTTTCAATTACTCTGCTCTTTTTCAAAGGAGAAGAGTCACCAACGTTCTAGAAAGAATGGTAGATCAGATCCAGCTTAGCCTGAAGCACATTAATCCCTGCCTTGTCTCAGGACAAGGCAGCTCAGGGACTTGCTCTCCAAGTTTATCCAGATTCCATTTCTCATAACAGGTAATCTTATATCAAAAATCATGGGTGAGGAGTGAGAGACTTTGGCAGCCATGGCTCCCAAAGTGCCCATGGCTAAACCAGCCCAAGAGGGTCCCGAAGACATCCAAGCTGTGCTGCTGGGGCCGCCGGGGGCCAGCAAAGGTACTCAGGCACCCAGATTGGCTGAAAACTTTTGTGTCTGCCATTTGGCCACTGGGACATGCTGAGGGCCATGGTGGCTTCTGGCTCAGAGCTGGGAAAAAAGCTGAAGGCAACTATGGATTTTGGGAAATCGGTGAGCAATGAAAGATCATAGAGCTCACTGAGAAGAATTTGGAGGACACCCCATGCAAAAACGGTTTTCATCTAGATGGCGTCCCTCAGACTGTGAACAGGCAGAAATCTTGATGACCTCATGGAGAAGAGGAAAGAGAAGCTTGATTCTATGATTGAATTCAGCATCCCAGACTCTGCTGATCCGGAGAATCACAGGAAGACTGATTCACCCCAAGAGTGGCTGTTCCTACCACAATGAGTTCAACTCCCCAAAGGAGCCAATGAAAGATGACATTACCAGGGAACCCTTGATCTGCTGATCAGATGATAATGAGAAGGCCTTGAAAATCTGCCTGGAGGCCTATCACACTCAGACAACCCTGCTGGTGGAGTACTACAGTAAACAGGGCATCCACTCTACCATCAACGCATCCCAGACCCTGATGTCTCGTTTGCAAGCATCCTAGCAGCCTTCTCCAAAGCCACATCCTAGTAACAGAAGGCCAGGTAAGGGTGTATCACTGCTCATCACCCATGATGTGATCCCTGCTCTAAGGTGCTGGGCAGAGGGGAGGGGTTGTCAGGGTAAGGATGGAGAGGGAGGAGTGATGAAGGCTCAAGAGGAGGATGGGAAGAGCCCCAGTGTGGTAGTGAAGCTATTTCTTTTACATAGAGTAGGAGTCTTAGAGTTCCCGTTGTGGCTCAGAGGTTAACGCACCTGACTAACATCCATGAGGACGCGTGTTTGATACCTGGCCTCGCTCAGTGGGTTAAGGATCCAGTGCTGTGTGAGCTGTGGTGTAGGTGACATCCCACGTTGCTCAGATCCCACGTTGTTATGGCTCTGGCGAAGGCCAGCCGCTACTGCTCCAGTTGGATCCCTAGCCTGGGAATCTCCATATGCCGCGGATGCAGCCCATAAAGAAAAAAGACAAAAAAACAACAACAAAAAACCAGAGTATGAGTCAAAAATCATAAGCAAAGGGAAAAATTAATTATTTTAAAAACACTAATTGGAGGGTATAAGTAAAAACAGAAAGATGCAGTTTCTTTCTAAGGAATCACATTTTCATTTACTCTGAACTAGTCACAATATTTTTTAAAGCCAGTGCCCTAAGACCTCACTTTTATCAGAACCTCCTGCCAGCCTAGGAATGCAGAAAATCACACTGCTCTCCTGTAGCTTGGAACAGGGCAAGAGCTGACTCCTAACCCTGGCCCCCATACCGTAAGATCAAGAAATCATCTCCATGTTTGAAAGAGACGTGAGGTGTGTTCTTGGGGGCAGTGGTTCAGCAGGAGGGGCGGGCTGGTCTCACTCCCTTCCTGACTTACCAGCCCACCTGCTATGGCAGGTAAGCTCTCGGCCGACACCCAGCACATGCCATGGTCCTACACTCTTACCTTCTTCCATGCACAACATGTGAAGGGACTCTTTTTAATAAATGAACAAGTGTCCTAATCAACATTATCCAAACATTGTCCTTTCCATCCTCAAATACTGTGACTGGGATCACTCAACAGCACTGTGATGTATTATTTTCAATGAGGTGCCTTTCTTACTTGTTCAAATGCTGCCTTGTTTGGCCCCTAAATCATTAAAGTGTGTTAAAAATTAAAAAAAAATATGGGTGAAGAGTCCCCTGGTGGCCTAGCAGTTAAGGATCTGGCATTGTCACTGTTGTGGCTCTGGTTACAGCTGTGGTGTGGGTTCGATCCCTGGTTTAGGAGCTTATAATTCTTTT
>PVHT021183518.1:22592394-22605799 GCA_004024745.2 Catagonus wagneri | reverse complement strand
AAAAAAAAAAAAAAAAAAAAGAAAGATAAATTTCTGATAAGATGTAATACGCTTTTTTTTTCCTTCCAAATCAGAACTTTGAGAAATAATCTTTCATTAGTTAGGATTAGATTTGGCTGACTGTAAGGAAGATCCAAAATAACAGTGGTTATGGGAGTTCCCGTTGTGGCTCAGTGGTTAACAAATCCGACTAGGAACCATGAGGTTGCGGGTTCAATCCCTGACATTGCTCAGTGGGCTAACGATCCGGCATTGCTGTGAGCTGTGGTGTAGGCTGCAGACGCAGTTTGGATCTGGCGTTGCTGTGGCTCTGGCATAGACCGGCAGCAACAGCTCTGATTAGACCCCTAGCCTGGGAACCTCCATATGGTACAAGTGCGGCCCTAAAAAGCAAAAAACAAAACAAAACAAACAAAAAAACAACAAAAACAGTGGTTTAATAGAGATACAAGTTGATTTCTTTCCTAAAAACAGTCCAGTGGTACCTATGTGAAATTCTGTGGTTTTACTCTACTTGCAAGCTAATAAATTACTGTTTCACAGATGCTAGCTAAAGATACAAGATTCCTGAGTCTGAGACAAAAGATTTTATTAGTCACTGCACAGCAAGCAATGGATATGTTGTTGCTGCTTCCCCATTCCCCTCAAGACCTACGGGGGCAACATGGAGGGATTAAGGTGGATACTCTATATATACTGAGTTTGTATTTTAACTAGAATCTATGTCTTTTATAGTGAGTAGTATGCAAGCCTGCTCTTTGGGAGAAAATGTTACTTTATCCCTTGCAAATTTCCCACTGCAAACTCAACTCAGAAACAGTAGGCTAAAGAGCAGTCAAGGTCTTGCATTCTTGGCATATCCAAAAGGGATGTTCAGGGATGCTCAGGCTCACACCATTGCTCATCTCAACAGGTGGTCCAAGGTTAGGATGGCCGTTCTGCTCAATGTAGTCTTCTGGGATGTAGGCTCCCTCTAACTTGTTGCTCTATCATCTGTAGGGTGTGGCCACTTGGGTGTGGCATACCAAGGAGGTATGCCATCATGTCTACATCTAGAGGAGCATGGTAGAGCAGAGGAGTCAGGGAGAAGGACTGCTGCAGAAAGGGCAGTCCTCCTCCCTTTAAGGACACATCCTAAAAGTTCTATACTTCTCTTCATCTCCCATAATCATATCAAACTTCAGGGTAGGTTGGAAAATATGTAATCTTTATTCTAGGGAGTCTATTAGTGTTGTATAAAGGAGAAGACATTGGAGAGTAAGTAGCACTCTGCCACATTCCTTAAAACTTGATGGCAGTCCTTAGAGGGCTGCTAATAGCCATTTATTCCTACCATCTTTGTACATAATGATAATCTGAGCCTGTGCCTTGGGTGTGAACTGATCACAGACAGCTATCTATGAGTACACACCTGGAATGGGACTACAGGTATCAGATACTCTATAGGCACTGCCCAAAGTGAGAACTCAAAGGAATCATGTGATTTCCAGGGATCTGGAAGAAGACAGGGATTTGACTCCAGACAATGGTGCATTTGTGAGTGTGGTGCTGGAGACTCCAAGGATCAAAGTGGCAAGGTCTGGACAAGCTATAGTTGGAGAAGATTCTTATGCCCAGAAGATAGGTGGTGCAGGATGGGAACCGTGTTTATGGTGATGGGTTTATCAGCTGAGGAAGAGCCCAAGCCCCACAGGATTTTCCTCCAACCCTCACATAAGTGGCTTCCATAACAGATGTGGAGACCCCCAAATCAGTCAGGCCGGGACAGGGACTATTTCTGTAATGGAAAAGGAGAGTAAACCACAGTTGGAGGGAGGGATTTCCAAGAGTTAGTGTTGTTCCAATATAGTTAAAGTAAGGAACTTGCTAGGCCTAATGACTGGGAGTTGCCTGGGGCACTATACCAGGTAGTACCCAGCTGAGGTCTCTGGGATGACCCTGCAGCTGGCAGGTGCTCTCCATTAGTTAATGGTGGCTCTACAATATAGCTCTCTAGGCCTGGGGAAGATTCTCCTTCATGGAAGACTTCAAGTCATTGGCAAGTTCGTTCTACTTAGACATCAGCATATTGGCCTTAGTCATGTCCCCTGATTTTGTGCCATCTCTTACCAAAGTGACTGTGTCTTCCTCCCTGCAGGTGGGTGAGACAATCATTTACCAGATTAACTTTGTATTGCATAGGGTCCTAACAGAGGAAGTCTCTGTCAAATATCACCACATATTTTAAGAAAGATTAAGAATGAGGCCTCTTTGCATGGTTTCGGGTAGGCCAGCAAGTATACCAAGATGAGTCACATTGATTGATGAACTTGTGTGGTTTCTCTAGGAAGAGAGAGAGAGAGAAGGCAAGGAAAGGGGGGGGGGGGATAGCATTTTAACAACAAACACGAGGACAATAGCACAGTTGGAACTTCAGATATGAGGCCAGCATAGGAAGGCTTATCAGAGAATCCTTTACCTAGACTCCTGGGGCACATTCTAGTGGAAATGACTAAGTTTATTGCAGCAACATGAGGAAAGGCTTACTGATAAATAGCCAGGAGGAACAGGGGCAGAGAATCCAGCTAGATGGAAGGGGTCTGGCAGGCACCAGATGACTAGGCTCAAAAGGTCAGGGGGCAGCTCAGGTGGGATCCAGCCAGAGTCAAAGAAGTCAGCTAGTCCATGGATGATTCCAGCAAATGAGCTTGCACACTATTGTAGAGCAGGCCCTTTGCTCGCTGACTTGTTGGAGGCTGTCCTCTGGATATGCTACGGATTACAATCAATGCTTGAGAAGCCTATAGGCAAATTCTACCCACCTTTTGAGTAGGCTTAAAGAGAGAAAATTTTACCTCCACATCTACTCCTCTTCAAAAAGTTAACACTGAATTTAGGTCAGAGAACTGCAGTGGAATTGGCCATTTCTTTTTTTTTTTTTTTTTGATGTTTTTGTCTTATCTAGGGCCGCACCCGCGACATATGGAGGTTCCCAGGCTAGGGGTCTAATAGGAGCGGTAGCCCCTGGCCTTTGCCACAGCCACAGCAACGCAGGATCTGAGCCGCGTCTGCAACCTACACCACAGCTCAAGGTAACGCCAGACCCTTAACCCGCTGAGCGAGGCCAGGGATCGAACCCGCAATCTCATGGTTCCTAGTCGGATTTGTTAACCGCTGAGCCACGATGGGAACTCCGGAATTGGCCATTTCTTCTGGGCTCAACCACATTCTATAAAGAAGTGTGGTTATACAAGGGCCGGGTGAGGTCAGGGAGCGACAGAATATGTTAGGCACTTTTGTAGTGGTTTTTTCTGTTACCACTTCTGACACTCTGTGTTGTTTTTCCACATAACCAACCAATACTATGATACTAATTGGATGCCCAACAATTCAATTCAATTCTGCCACTGTATTCCTAGAGGTAGGGTCAGATTCCATGAGTTAAGGGGTTCAGTCCCACGTTTCAGCACAGACAAAGTGAAAATGGGGTACCCAGGCTACCCATTCTTCTGTCTGCCTGACTCAACATTTAGGAGTTTCCATGAGCTCCCCTCAGGTTTCATAATATTGTAGAATGATTCAAAGAATTCATGAAAATACGTTTTACTTACATTTACCACTTCATTATAAAGGATATAACTCAGGATTAGCCAAATAGAATAGACATGTCAGAGAAAAAAATTTTCCTCTACCCTTCTAGTTTCTTCTGGTTGAGAGAATTAAATTGACAGGAGAAAATCAAACAAAAGTTTAATTACATGTATACATAGGAGAGTCCCAGGGAAACTGAGTAACTCACCAAAATGACAGAAGCCCTCACTTAAATACTATCTTTGGTTAAAGACAAGAGGATGTTGGGTAGGTACTTTAAAGGGGAGGAAGGCAACTGACATGAGATAGGAAAGCAAATGTTTGTTAGTAAACAAATGTTTGCTGGGCCATGCCAAGACAATGGGACAGAAAGAGGAATTTTAACAGTCTTTGCTAGATTCCTCCCTGTCAATCATACCTAGTTCATACTACTTTATCTAGGGCAATAGCTCTCTGGCTGGAATTGTCCTCTATCTACCTTCCTTAGGTAGTTAGGAGGAAGGTCAGAGATTCTTCCTGAGTCCTTTGGGCCATGATAGTTTTCAGTTCAAAATAACCTGTATGCCAAAGAGATATTCTGGGGTGGCAATTCTGGTCCCCTACAGATGATAGAGCAAGTTATAGGGGATGGAGGTGGGAGTGGGGACTGGTACAGAACTTCCATGTTCTCTGCTGTTGTACCATCTTCCCAGCACTTGAATTTGTTCACCAACCTCATGGAACTTGTTCTTTAGGTGTTTTTTTTTTTTTTTTTTCCTTTTTAGGGCCAAACCCGAGGCATATGGATGTTCCCAGGCTATGGGTCCAATCGGAGCTACAGCTGCTGGCCAACACCACAGCCACAGCAATGCCAGATCAGAGCTGCATCTGCGACCTACACCACAGCTCATGGCAATGCCGGATCCTTAACCCACTGTAAAAGGCCAGGGATTGAACCCGCAACCTCATGATTCCTAGTTGGATGCGTTAACCACTGAGCCACAACGGGAACTCCTTCTCTCTACATTCTTTAAGGCCTAGGTTAAATGCTTCTCTGTGAAACAATTTTTTTTTTTCTTCATCTTTGCATAAATCTCTAGTATGGCACTTATTATCTAAAGGAAAGATAAATTTTAAAAAAATTTATTATAGTTGATTTACATTGTTCTATCAATATCTGATGTACAGCAAAGTGACACAGTCATGCATCTATACACACTCTCTTTATCATATTGTCTTTTGTGTTCTATCACAAGTAATTGGACATAGTTTCCTATGCTATATACAGCAGGATTTCATTGTCTATCCATTCTATCTTTTCTTTTTTTTTCAGGGCCATACCTGTGGCATATGGATGTTCCCAGCTAGGGGTCCTATCAGAGCTGTAGCTGCCAGCCTACACCACAGCCACAGCAACTTAGGATAGGAGCTGCATCTGCGACCTACACCACAGCTCCCAGCAACACTGGATCCATAACCCACTGAGTGAGGCCAGGGATCGAATCCGCATCCTCATGGATACTAGTCAGGTTTCTTAACTGCTGAGCCACTAAGGGAACTCCTAATTGTCTATCCATTCTAAATGTAACAGTTTGCATCTATTAACCCTGAACTCCCAGTCCATCCCACTCCCTCCCCTTCCACCTCCCCCTTGGCAACCACAAATCTGTTCTCCATGTCTGTGAGTCTGTTTCTGTTCTGTAGATAGGTTCATCCATTCCATATTTTAGATTCCACATATAAGTGATATCATATGGTATTTGTCTTTCTCCTTCTGACTTACTTCACTTAGTATGAGAATCTCTAGTTCCATCCATCTTGCTGCAAATGGCATTATTTTGTTCTTTTTTTATGGCTGAGTAGTATTCCATTGTGTATATATACCACATCTTAATCCATTCATCTGTTGATGGACATTTAAACTTTTTGCATGTCCTGGCTATTGTGAATAGTGCTGCAAGATACATACAAGGGGTGCATGTATCTTTTTGAATGAAAGTTTTGTCTGGATATATGCCCAAGAATGGGATTGAGGGATCATATAATAGTTCTATATTTAGTTTTCTGAGGAAACTCCATACTGTTTTCCATAGTTGTTATACCAATTTACATTCCCATCACATTGCAGGAGGGTTCCCAGAAGATAATTTTTTTTAAATTAAAGGCTTAAGGAAAATTTATGTCTTCAATAAAGTACATAACAATTTAAACCTAGATTAACTATATATATATATATCATATATATATATATGATATATATATATATATATATATATATATATATATATATATATATATTGGCCATGCCTACAGCTCACAGGATCCTTAATGGGATGAGCCACAAGAAAACTCCATAAACTTAGATTAACTATAAATGGTGCTTTCTGTGTACAAGCGGCTGCCCCTGAACAGTAAAATAATCCACTATGACACCGATATATTTAGATAATTTTAAAATATGAAAGTCTTAAAACTGGCTTGTTAAAAGTGCTTCAGGGAGTTCCCTTCATGGCTCAGCGGTTAACGAACCCAACTAGGATCCATGAGGATGTGGGTTAAATCCCTGGCCTTGCTCAGCAGGTTGGGGATCCAGCCTTGCCGCGAGAGTAGTGTAGGGCACAGACATGGCGCTGACCCAGCGCTGTTGTGGCCGTGGCATAGGCCGGCGGCTACAGCTCCAAGTAGACCCCTAGCCTGGGAACCTCCACATGCCGGGGGTGCGGTCCTAGAAAAGGCAAAAAGAAAAAAAAAAGGGAGTTTTCTTTTTCTTACAAAATAAGAAATCCAGGAGTTCCTGTCGTGGCTCAGTGGTTAACGAATCAGACTAGGAACCATGAGGTTGTGGGTTCCATCCCTGGCCTTGCTCAGTGGGTTTACGATCCGGCGTTGCCGTGAGCTGTGGTGTAGTTTTGCAGATGCAGCTCGAATCTCGCATTGCTGTGGCTGTGGCGAAGGCCAGCAGCTACAGCTCCTGTTAGACCCCTAGCCTGGGAGCCTCCATATGCCGCGGGTGCGGCCCTAGATAAGGCAATAAGACCAAAAAAAAAAAAAAAAATCCAGAGCTGAGTGGTCCAGCATTGGTACAGCTGCTGAGAAATGCTGACGAGAAGCAAGGCTCTTTCAGTCTTTCTTCTCAACCTTCCTTAGCTTACGAGCTTTTGTTCTTATGCTTGTCCCCTCAGGTCAGCAACTGGCTATTGCATCTCCAGGTTGCATGTCTGCTTTCTAAGCTGGAAGTAGGAAGACAATACGGACAAAAGGAACAAAAGGGCTCTACCAGTCATAATTATCCCTTTTCATCTGGAAATAAAACTTCCCTGAAATCTCATCTGAGAGAGTTCTGCTTACATTGTATTGGCCGGAACTGAGTCATATGGCTGCTTCTAGTAGCAAAAATGGAAAACATAATACAGTCACTGGGGACTTGGTCCCAGGATCCCTCTGGATACTGATATCTGAGGATGTTCAAGTCCCTTATACAAAATGGTATAGTATTTGCACATAACCTACACACATGCTCTGGTATACTTGAATCTCTATAAGATTACTTATAATGCCTAAAAAATGCAAATAATGTATTAATTGCTGTAAATACAATGTAAATAGTTGCCAGCACATGGCAAATTCAAGTTTTGCTTTTTGGAACTTTCCAGAAATTTTTATTGTCTTGAATATTTTCAATCTGAGGTTAGTTAAATCCGTGGATACTGAATCCATGGATGCAGAACCTGTAATCCAGAGGGACAACTGTATTTTGCTCTCTAGCCCCTATAGTGGAAAAAGGCAGGAGAAGAGGACATTGTGAATGACCTTGGGGTTGCTAATCCTCAATATCTATCACAGGGCTCCATGGGGTTAGATTAGTCATGTGATAAACTATAAAGAAGGACTTTGATTGGAGGTGGGGAGAGAAAACATTAGGATTATATTGGATCAAAAACGTCAGGTCTGCATTCTCTAAGACTGATCACACTCTGGGCTACAAATCAAGCTCTGGTAATTTTAAGAAAATTGAAATCATTTCAAAAAATGGGCAGAAGATCTAAACAGACAATTTTCCAAAGAAGACATACAGATGGCCAAGAAACACATGAAAAGATGTTCAACATCGCTCATTATTAGAGAAATGCAAATCAGAACTACTATGAGGTACCACCTTACAATGGCCAGAATAGCCATCATCAAAAAGTCTACAAACAATAAGTACTGGAAAGGGTGTGGAGATAAGCGAACCCTATTACACTGCTGGGGGGAATGTAAATTGGTGCAACCACTGTGGAAAACAGTATGGAGATTCCTCAGAAAACTAAAACTAGAATTACCATTTGATCCAGCAATCCCACTCCTGGGCATCTATCCAGAGAAAACCAAGACTCAAAAAGACACATGTACTCCAATGTTCATTGCAGCACTCTATACAATAGCCAAGACATGGAAGCAACCTAAATGTCCATTGACAGAGGAGTGGATAAAGAAGATGTGGTACATATACACAATGGAATATTACTCAGCCATTAAAAGGAAAGAAATAATGTCATTTGCAGCATCATGGATTGACCTAGAAATTATCATGCTAAGAAAAGTCAGTCAGACAATGAGACACCAACATCAGATGCTATCACTTACATGTGGAATCTAAAAAAAGGACACAATGAACTTCTTTGCAGAACAGATGCTGACTCACAGACTTTGAAAAACTTATGGTTTCCAAATGAGACAGGTTGGGAGGTGGGGGGATGCACCGAGGGTTTGGGATAGAAATGCTATAAAATTTGGTTGTGATAATTGTTGTAAACCTATAAATGTAATAAAATTCATTGAGTTAAAAAAAAAAAACAAAACAAAAACCTCAGGTCTGACCTTCATTTCCTGGCCTAAGATTTTTAGCAAAGAGATAACTAAAATCCAAGAGACTTCTCTTTATGGTAATCTTCTCTTTTTCAGATTCCTCCTCAAGAAAATATTTTTTAAAAAACACTTTATTGAAAAAATTTGCAAACTACAAAATTCATTGATTTAAAGTGTAAAATTGGGAGTTTCCTGGTCTAGTGGTCAGGAACTTTTGTCAATGATGTGGCTTGGGTTAGATCCATAACCCAGGAACTTCTGGACTTCCCATGTGGCTCACAACATAGCCCAGGAACTTCTGCATGCCACGAGTGAGCCAAAAAAAAAAAAAGAATATAAAGTGTACAATTCAATGGTGTTAGTATATTCATAGATTTGTGCAACCACCACTCAAATCTATGTTCTGAATACTTTTATTATCCTAAAAAGTGACCCCCCCCCATCCAGCAGCAATCACTTTCATCCCCACCCCCAGCTCCTCAGGCCTAGGCAAGACTAACTTACTTTGAGCACAAATTTTTATTTTTTTGTATTTTATTTGTTTATTTTTTGTCATTTTCTGTCTTTTCAGGACCGCACCTGAGGCATATGGAGGTTCCCAGACTAGGGTCTAATCGGAGCTGTAGCAGCCGGCCGATGCCACAGCCACAGCAACGCGGGATCCAAGCCGCATCTGCGACCTACATCACACCTCACGGCAATGCCGGATCCTTAACCCACTAAGCAATGCCAGGGATAGAACCCACAACCTCATGATTCCTAGTTGGATTCGTTAACCACTGAGCCACGACAGGAACTCTGAGCACAAATTTTTAATAAAAGAGTGATTTTCTGTTGGAAAGTCAGTAGAAAGTACTATAAAAATGAGCTTCAGGGTAGATAATTTGATTTAAATATATCATGAAAGGCAATTCATCTGTTACAGTAGAATTTTTTAGAATGGAACTGAGGCAGTATTACATTCTGTGTAAGTAGAATTTTTAAGCACTTTATCCCTTCCCTCATTTTGTCCTAAAGAATCATGCTGTGTCCTAAATCTTATCTGTTTTATAGTTCAGCCTTTAAGAAAGTAAGTGAAATTTATAAAGGTGTAAATTGAAGTTACAAAACTCAAAATTCACACACAAAGTCTTATTAGTGGGAAGTCTTTAGTTAAAAAACAAAATAAAACTCCAAGGCCTAGAGAGGCCAAACATTTGCTGATTGACAGTGATAACTGAGTCAGGTGCCTTTCCTTTTGCCCTGGTATTGGTATAGCCTCTGCCCTACTTTGTGTTATTTGCAAGAGATAATATCATTTATCTACTGAAATGGAAATGAGCAAATGGGCTTAAGACTCGGAGTAATTGCTTTCATTATTGTTTGCAGCACTCCCTCTAACTGTCATATCCTGCTCTACTTGTTACCTGTTATATCTAGCTGAGAGAGAAAACAGGAAATGAGGTGGGTATTGAGCAAACAATTATTACCAAGGAGTTCTAGGGCCCGGGTTTCCTGACCAGAGGTTGGAGGAGTTATGGAGAAAAACAGAAAATTTGTGCCAAATAATACTGAAAAAAGAAAAACTGTGTCCAAACAGAAGGAAATATTTTAATGAGACAATACCGGGTTACATACTAGTGAGAGATCTTACCCATGAAGACTGCAGATTTGAAAGCTGTTCATTTGGTTTAAGACACAATCAAACTACCAAGTTTCTTTTCCTCTTAGCTACTTTTTTTCTTTTGTCTTTAATCACTATGGTGATAGCAGGAAAACATTTTGTATCAGTTAGCCATTAAAAATGAGGACTAGAGGTACAAACTATTATGTGTAAAATAAGATATAAGGATATATTGTACAACAAAGGGAATATGGCCAATATTCTGTAATAACTATAGAAGGAATATAATCTTTAAAATTGTGAATCGCTATATTTTTCACTTGTAACTTATATAATATTTTCTACAATAACTATACTACAATTTTTTTTGCTTTTTAGGGCCGCACCTGTGGCATATGGAGGTTCCCAGGCTAGGGGTCGAATCGGAGCTGTAGCCGCCGGCCTACGCCACAGCCACAGCAATGCCAGATCCAAGCCGCGTCTGCAACCTTCACCACAGCTCACGGCATTGCCGGATCCTTAACCCACTGAGCAAGGCCAGGGATCGAACCTTCAACCTCATGGTTTCTAGTCGGATTCGTTAACCACTGCGCCACGATGGGAACTACTATACTACAATTTTTAAAAAAGGAAAAAGTGGTATACATTTAACTTTCTGTTTATTTTTATTTTTTGAGATTTAAATAAATCAACAGCTAAGTGAATGCTTTAATAACCAATAATCCCTTCTCTACAGAAAAGTTAAATCCCTATTTTGAAATCTTTTTCCAATTTAAAAAGTTGGTAAATGGGAGAGTAATATTTCTGATTTCTAGAACTGTATGGGCTTCTTAATAGGCACAGTTCTCTGCGTTTTAAAACAAATTCTTTTGTTATTAATTTTTTGAGGTATGCAAAAACAGGATAGAAAAAAAATGTAGCATTCAAGTTTCAAATCTTGGGAGTTCCCTTCGTGGCTCAGTGGTTAACGAATCCAACTAAGAACCATGAGGCTGCGGGTTCGATCCCTGGCCTTTCTCAGTGGGTTAAGGATCCGGCGTTGCCGTGAGCTGTGGTGAAGGTTGCAGACGTGGCTCGGGTCCCGCGTTGCTGTGGCTGTGGCGTAGGTCGGCAGCTACAGCTCCTGTTAGACCCCTAGCCTGGGAACCTCCATGTGCCGCGGGTGCGGCTCTACATAAAGGCCAAAAGACCAAAAAAAAAAAGTTTCAAATCTTGCTTAAGAAATAAAACATTACAAATATAATCGGCCCTCCTATGTATCTTTCATCTACTGTATGCTTCACTTTTCTCCACAGAAGAACCAAATTCATACCTGACGTGATCTTATAATTGTGATACATATCCATGTAATCCCTGTTAAAAACAAGACAATTGGAAGTTCCTGGTGGTCTAATGGTTAAGGATCCAACATTGTCACTGCTATGGCTTGGGTCACATCTGTGGTGTGAGTTTGATCCCTGGTCAGGAAACTTCTGCATGCTGTGGGCATGGCCACATGGCCAAACAAAAAAAGGGACAACAGGCCCCAAATGGAGTCACTTATGCTAAAATGCATGTGTCCAAACTGATACTTCACTACAGTTCAGCTCTCCCAGAAATGACATCTTAAACCAGTCACCAGGAATTGCTTGTTTAGCACTACTTAGATAAATCTGCCTGACAGACACCTGTCATCTCCTTAAGGAAAGTAACCCTGCAATAACCAATCTGCCTTTCTGCCAAGACAAATTCCTTGTCGCCACTTCCTTCTGCCTATAAAAGTCTTTCATTTTATACAGCTCTTTGGAGCCCTTTTCTATCTGCTGGATTGGATGCTGCTTGATTCATGAATTGCTGAATACAGTCAATAAGATCTTTAAAATTTATTCAAGTGAATTGTGTTTTATAACATCCCTAAACAAAATCAAGTTTGTTTGCATATTTTAAGCTTTTCAAAGTGAAGGAAGCACTATAATTTCAGAATCGAGTTGGCTTTGGGAAGCCCAAACAGCCGAATCCTGCTTCATTTCTGGCACCCAGACTGATCAAGGCATGATCAGTGATCACATACTCTTGTAGGTAAATTTATAGCTGATCAGTGCAACCATACCAGTTACTTGAACAAGACGTGTTATTTGGATTTATTGTTAATATCTGGAAATTGCTTTTCAAATATAGTTGAACATTCTAGATATAACTTAGAGTGAAAAAATCTCTTTATATGCTTTTGTATGTTGAAATCCTATCAGTCATTGAAGTGAAATTATGTATTTACCATTGCAAGAGGAATACGTCGCAATAATGATGATTGTGAAAGCTGCTACTTTTATATAAAAAATTAAGAACTTTTCAATAGCTAAATAAACAGGGATTTCCTATTTACTGAGGGACAATTAGTACAACTATTAAGAGAGCATTTGCTAAACAGTTGTTGGAAGAACAACAGATTTTTATTGAGTCAGTAAATGTAAATCCTTATAAAAATAATAATACAAGTCAGAATATTGAGATTAGATTAGATCATAATTTTAATAATTGTGCAATAGTTTATGAATCAGTACAAAACATTAAATAATCTTTAAGAGCTCTATTTAATGTTGAGGGTTTTTTTTTGCCTTTGTGTCATTTTAGGGCCGCACCCGTGGCATGTGGAGGTTCCCAGGCTAGAGATCTAATCCGAGCTGTAGCCGCCAGCCTACGCCGCAGCCACAGCAATGCAGGATCCGAGCCACGTCTGCGACCTACACCACAGCCCATGGCAACGCCAGATCGTTAACCCACTGAGCAAGGCCAGGGATCGAAACCGCAACCTCATGGTTCCTAGTTGGATTCGTTAACCACCGCGTCACGACGGGAACTCCTTTAATGTTGAGTTTTAAAATTCTGTTTAGATCATGAATTGTTCAAGAAACAGTTTATTTGGGAATATTCTTTTTATGAGGATAAATTTAAAGTAGAATGTCAGTTTTGCCATCTCAAAGTTTCACTCAGAGGGGAAAACTCCAAAGATATGTACAATGGTTATAATAAATTATTTTTAAAGGATAAAATAATGTCATTCGCAGCAACATGGATGGAATTAGAAACCCTCATACTGAGTGAAGCAAGTCAGAAGGAGAAAGACAGATGGCATATGAAATCGCTTATAACTGGAGTCTAAAACACTGCACAAATGAACATCTCAACAGAAAAGAAAATCACGAACTTGGGGAACAGACTTGTGGTTGGCCAAGGGGGCGGGGGAGGGGTGGGAGGGAATGGGGATAACTAGTGCTTTAATGATGGAATAGCAAGGAGCTCCAACTGTATTGCACGGGGAACTATATCTAATTACATGTGACAAATCCATATATGTACATGTAATCGGGTCACCACATGGTGCAGTTGGAAAATCTGACAGAAATCTGTAAACCAGCTATAATGCAA
>PVHT021183518.1:22492509-22592294 GCA_004024745.2 Catagonus wagneri | reverse complement strand
TAAAAATAAATAAATAAATAAATAAATAAATAAATTATTTTTTGCTTCAAACATAATAAAAAAATATAAAGTATATGAAGAAAAGGAAAAAAGTATTGGGGAAAAATTAAATAATCCTCAAATATCTTGCTTTCTTACTGACCTCAAGTGAAAATGAGTATCAATTTAGTATCACACATAGGTAGATCAGTGACTGCAGGAGCAAAATAGCATCTGACTGTGCTAAAGAAATTACTGCTGGAATTCCCACTGTGATGCAATGGGATTGGTGGCGTCTCTGGAGCACTGGGACACAGGTTTTATCATCAGCCAGGCACAGTGGGTTAAGGATCCAAGCATTGCCACAGCTGCAGCATAGGTTGCAAGGCACAGGTTGCAACTGCAGTTCAATCTGATCCCTGGCCTGGGAACTCCATATGCCATGAGGTGGCCAAAAAAGAAAAAAATATCGTTTATGTAGTATGATGCAGTTATGATGTAATTACGAATATTGAGTTCAACTTATTGGCCTTATGCCAAAATGTATAGGTGGTGCACATCTATTATACTTTATACTCTATTATTCTTTTTTTTTTTTTTGCTTTATAGGGCTGCATCCGTGGCATATGGATATTCCCAGGCTAGGGGTCTAATGGAGCTGTTGCTGCTGGCCTATGCCAGAACCACAGCAATGCCAGATCCGAGCCGCATCTACGACCTACACCACAGTTGACAGCAACGCCAGATCGTTAACCCACTGAGCAAGGCCAGGGATCGAACCCACGACCTCATGGTTCCTAGACTGATTCGTTAACCACTGCGCCACAACAGGAGCTCCTCTATTATTCTTTATAATTTATATATTATACTATATAAATAGTCTTCATCAACTTGATTTTTTGCTTAATTTTTTATTTGTGAAATTAAAGTTATCAATTTTCACTAATGCTCTGTGGTTAGCATAAATTGTATTTACAATTCATTTATCCCTTTTCCTGTTGATGGGAAGTTAGTTTGCTTTCAAATTTTCACAATTACAATTTTGCTATGTACATTGTGTATATATTGTCTTGTGAGTACTTCTTTCATATTTGTACCTAGAAGTGGTAGTGATATACTGTGTCAAAGAGTGTTTTTTTCTTTCCATATGTTTTCCCTACAAGTGCTTTTATGAACTAAAAAAAAAAAAAATCACTTTTTGTTTTTCTTTTTTAAGGGCTGTACCTGTGGCATATGGAAGTTTCTGGGCTAGGTGTTGAATCAGAGCCACAGCTACTGGCCTATGCCACAGTCATGGCAATGCCAGATCCAAGCCACATCTGTGACCTACAGTGCAATTAGTGGCAACATGCAGCCAGTGGCAACACTGGATCCTTAACCAACTGAGCAAGGCCAGGGATCGAACTCACATCCTCACAGATACTAGTCAGGTTCTTAACCCACTGAGCCACAATGGGAACTCCCAAAAGATCACCTTTTGAATGATAACTCAAGCCTTGTTCCCCAGGCAGCAGACTTATATCTCTATATGTCTAGCAAACATTCTAAGTAGAAACTTGGATGTGTCACTACCACCATACGCCTGTCCTCTCCAAGACAGAGCTCACTGTTTCCTCCTAAACTTTCTCATAAAACACATGTGACTGTCACAGTTATAAAAACTTTAGGCGTGCAAGACTGTTCTTTATAAAAAAAAGCATCTTCTATTTAAATATCTATTTCTAATTCAGATTTGTTTTTTTCTCTTAAAAATCTATATATTCATATACAAACATATACATGGACATATATTTTTTAAAACCTTGTAAATATGAAATAGGCTGGCCTTTCTTGCCTTGCTATAAAGCAAGGATCAGCAACTTTTTTCTTTCTTTTCTTTTTTTTTTGTCTTTTTAGGGCTGCACCCACAGCATATGGAAGTTCCCAGGCTAGGGGTTGAATGGGACCTACAGCTGCAGGCCACAGCCACAGCCACAGCAACTCCAGATCTGAGCTGTGTTTGCGACCTACACCACAGCTCACACCAATGCTGGATCCTTAACCCACTGAGCAAGGCCAGGGATCAAACCCGCATCCTCATGAATCCTAGTCAGGTTTATTACCACAGAGCCATGGTGGGAACTTCAAGCAACGTTTTTCTTTAGTGGCCCAAATAATAAACAGTTCAGAAGTTAAGGGCCATCTGATATTCTTCGCAACAATTCATCTCTACTGTTATAGTTCAAAAGCAGCCATAGACAATACATAAATAGGTATGGGTGTGTTCCAATAAAACTTTATTTGCAAAAACAAGTAGTAGGCCAGATTTAGCTCACGGTCATAGTTTGCTGACCCTCTTCTAGAAAATCAATAGCCGTCAAAAAAAAAAAAAAAGGTAAAAAGGGAGTTCCTGTCATGGCACAGAGGTTAACGAATCTGACTAGGAACCGTGAGATTGTGGGTTTGATCCCTGGCCTCGCTCAGTGGGTTAAGGATCTGGCATTGCCGTGAGCTATGGTGTAGGTTGCAGACGCAGCTCGGATCTGGCATTGCTGCGGCTGTGGTGTAGGCTGGCAGCTGTAGCTCTGATTAGACCACTAGCCAGGGAACCTACATATGCCATGGGTACAGCCCTAAAAAGCAAAACAGAAAAACGCTGTCTTTCAATACATAATTATTTGTGTCCTGGACTATCTGTATAGAGTTGTGCATAAGAGAAGCCATTAGGTTGCATTTCTGCATATTAACAGTACGATTTGATGAGCCAGCTGATGTCATTTCTGACCTTAGTGTCCTATTTGAGATCACCCTTTGTTTTCTCTGCCTATACTACCTTCACATATGTTGTTTGTCTCTCCCAGGGAGCACTCCCAATGCCCTGAGGCTGTACTTCAGCAGCAGATGCTGTGGAGAGTACTACTCCAGTGTTTCCCTAATATGAAATTTTGTAAACCATGTAGTCTAAGTTTTATGTCAGATCTTTCTTTGCAAACATCTCTCAATTTTTTAGTAAAAACAGATCCAGAATCTTACATTTAATTTAATTAGCTATGTAATGGTGGGTTTTACCACTTACTAGTTGCGTGGTTTGGACAGATTGTGTCATTTTTCTGAGTCTGAGTTTCCATTTGTAAAATGAGATAAATAATACCATATAGGGTTTCTGCAATGGTAAAACAAGCCAATCCATATAAGGGAACTTGTGGTCAAGATCATAGTATGTGCATACTAATAGTAATGATGACGATAATCGCAAACACTCCATTGCACTTGCCACATGCTTCATTGTTTATGTGCTCTATGCATGCATTGACTTGAATAAATATTACAATAATTCTATACAGAGGTATTATGATCACCTCAATTTTACAGTTGAGAAACTGAGAGGTAAAGAGGTCACACATCCAGGAACTGGCATTGCCTGGATTTAAAACCAGGCTGTGTGGCTCCAGAGTCCATGCTCTTTCTCCTTTATTCTTTGGTTGCCCTAATAAGAATAAAAGAGCCAGGTGATGCTCTAATATACAGGTTATTGTAGTGTTACACTGTATAGCTTTGTTTTTTAGATCTTTGTATATATATCAGATTATTTCCTTAAGACTTTTGTATATTTTCATTTATAAGATGAAATAAAATATGGAAGGAGACTTGTGGTATAGAAGAGCCTTCAAGAATTTAACATCATTTCAGCAATCCAATGAGAGGAAGGACTTTTCTATATCATTTGTTAAAGACCTATTATTTCACAGTTACATAGTCTGGGAATCCTTTCTGAAATGTCAGCAAGGCAATCTAGATAATTAAACTGATTGCACCACCATGAACACATCTATGAAATGGTATATCTGAGGTGTTTAGAGAGGCAAGCATGGTACACATGTATTATGTTTGTATTATCACATTACTGTAGGCTACCTTCTTGCCTCTAAACTGAACAAATACAGGTCTAGTAGACACATTTTCTTGTACTTCCCTTTTTTGTGTGTGTACAGCTCAGGACCTATTTAAGAGCAATGGTTGCCATGGTAAATACTTTTCATTAGAACTGAGTAACTGTTGGAAGCTGATACAATTTACCATTATTTAGTTTCAGAGTAATTTCAATGTTTTCACTGTCCTTCATTTAAACATTTTATGTACATCAGAATTTCTTTTTAAATTTTATCTACAAAAGACATACCTCAATAAGGACTAAGACAGTATTACAGTAAAAATACAGGCATTTTCCTCAAAGAATACAGTCAGTATGGTTTTATGATTTTTGATCTGCAAGACAAAGTATCTGACTCTTTCCTCACATTATAGGTTGTTTTAAACCAGGCAACAGATCTCAGCCTTCAACAGTTCAGGGAAAAGAAGGGCCGTCTTATCATGGAGGGATTGTTTGTGAATGCTCACATTATAGATGTGCTCAATAGCATCATAATGGAATCATACTTCATTCAAACGCTAAAAGACAAAATTGAAATGCAATTTTATAGCATAGATGAGTTCTGCAGCTGTGTAACAGAATCTATTGCCAGGTGTCCTGTGGCTTATGCTGTTGTTAATTGATATATGGTTCCCAAAGATACTAAGATAATGAAGTGTGCTTGAAAAGAAAAAGGACTCAACACAAAAGTGATAATCAAGAGCTTGAGTTGATACAAACAGGATTGAGGAACATGAGGGGGAGGACTTTCGTTATAACCATGTACTCCATGTGCTCATAAAAATAGACAATTCCAGAGAGCCAAAAAAGTTCAGGTATATTTTAACCATGGGTGAGAGACTTGCCACGTATCCTTCTACGGCAACCTTTGTTACCAAAAATATAAAACTTATTTTTCAAAGGTGATACTGTGGAACATCTATTGTGACTTATCTGTTTTTTTCTTTCTTTTCTAGGATGCATAATAATCCTGCCCATTAGTGAGTTACCCAGACAGATTTGATCTCTTCTCTCCTCTCTCTTCGGTCCCCTTCCTTTCCCTCCTCCTCCCTCCCTCTCCTCTTCCTCTCTCCTTACTTCCTCCCTCCCTTCCTCTTTTCTTTCTTCCATTCCTTCCTCCCTTCCTTCCCTCCTTCTTTCCTCCCTCCCTCCTTCCCCTTCCTTCCTTTCCTTTCCTTTCTTTCTTCCTTCCTTCCTTCCTTCCTTTCTTTCTTTCTTTCTTTCTTTACCATCCAAAGGGAATCAGCCACACGGCAATGACAATAGCTACAGGTAATGATGAATGAGGAAAATTAAAGGAGAAGCTGTATTTAAAATCGAGTCATATGAAAAACTCTCAATTATTAATTCTGAAGTAATTTCTTTTTGCTTCCTCTTTTATTAGTAATAAGTGATACGACTTTCAAGTCTGCATGATTGTGTATTGGTGTCTGGGTGCTTCACACAGGTAATTCTTATATCTCTAGCTTCTAAAATACAAGGCCTATTTCCAGACACAAAGTTGCTCAGTCTTTGACCTTGGCAACTCTCCCCTGAAGCCGTTCAGAGTTCATTTTTTACAGTTTGCCTCAAAACTCATCTTCTTTAAGAATCCTTTACCAGTGTACCCAACTGCACTCTCTTCTATTTAAAAAAATTTCTTTAAGGCAGTTAAAAATACAGATAAATATAAAGTACAACTTTTCTCACTTCCCAGAATTGAGAGTGGTTAGCATTTGGGCATATTTGTTTTTAGTCTTTAGGTCTATTTCTGTGTATGTAATAAAATATCCTCCAATACATTTATATGACGGACCTTTGATCCCCACCCATCAACACATTCCTATCTCTGCCTCATCCCCTACAATTACCAACCATGAATGTGCTGTGAATCCTTCAAATGAATCCTTCAAATTTATTTATCATATTTTATACTATCTTCTTTATTCTGTATCATGAATGTTTTATCTTTTTTTGTACGAAGTTCCTGGTAGTCTCTCTTGACCTTAAAACATTCAATTTTCCCTGCTAGATGCGGGTGAGCCACGTGGTAGCTGTATCCTCCAGAGGCTAGCCCTTGCCAACTATGGTCTATGGATCCCCTCTAGTCACTGGATTTAGGTAATGAGCTTGCTCTCTCCTATGTATATCTTGACTTCTTCCTACAGCAATTCTGCATCTTGGCCCTTGGTAACAGATTCATAGAAGAGCGCATATAAATATATGGTGTTGCATCTGACAACATCTGCACGCTTTTTTCTTGTGCTCTGTGACTACAACTTGGCTTTTGATTTTCTAACTGATCTAATTTTCCTCTTGTTTGGCTGTTAGAGGCTCAAAAATAAACATACAGTCCACTTACATTTGCCAGAAAATCCTCATGTCATGGCTTTCATGTGTTAACCATATCATGGTTTTACTTTCTAACCTTCATTTACCTTTTGTCTTAATGTTCTTTACTTACATCTTTTTTTTTTCCTTTTTTCAGCTGCACTTTCAGCATGTGGAAGTTCCCTGCCAGGGATCAAACCCACACCACAGCAGCAACTCAGGCCGCTGTAGTGAGACACTGGATCCTTAACTTGCTGTGCCATAAAACAACTCCTACATTTTTAAGATCCTGTAGAGTTTATGGATCTGTCCAAGACGCACATCATTTTTTAAAATCAGGAGAATGAAACTCTGACAATCTGCTATAGTGAGTAAGGGTTTTCATTGTTTCTGATCCAGGAAAATTCATTGATCTGATAAGTAACCTCAAAAGAAGACTTATAATTAGGAGGATTAAATATTTCTTGTACTGAAATACACATTATGTGTGGTAGGTATCTTTGCTTATTATTTTTCTATGAATAATTTATTAATCTCCTTTAATAATTAAATATATTTTGGATGTACATAAATATATTAAATGAAACTAATGAAATATGAGTTGGAGCCATAGACTAAACATATCTTTTGCTCCTAAAAACAAAAGTTAAAGCCTATATGCTGTCCATATAAATATTCCTCCTTCCTTTACTTAAAGGTAAAAAAAATAAGGATTCTTTTCCTAGGACATTTTGGGGATCTGGGACTAACCTTAAGTAGGTGGTATATATAATGAACCTGTGTATATGGTCAGGAATGCTGGTATGGGTCTCTCCCATGTTTCTCCACCAGCCTCTTATAGTCTCTAAATCACCAATATTAGAGTTGTGTTCCTTTTGGTCTCTAGATTTTTTTGGTCCTCAGAAATTTTTTTGAAATGTGAATATCCCTTGGAAATGAAAATCATTTTAATGAAGATTTGTTTAAGTTTCCATGTTTGAAATCTGGCTGGAAGAAGAGTTTGAACAAATATAAAGCGGACAAGTTGGAGAGGATACTGAGAGGTATAATAGGATAGGAAACTGCTTACATTTTTGCCTAGAATGAGTCCCTAGCATAAGTAAGGGTAGTTCTTTTTTATTTTCCCCAGAATTTTAAGACTTTTATTCCTTTTCTCCTTCTCCCCCAAATATGAAGTTAAAAAGACTTTGGTCTATAAAAAAGAATTATTGTAAGAATTGGCTAAAGAAGGGAAAGTCAGTTATGCCACATAGGAAATTTCCCCTAAAGGAAAATTTCAGTAAATTTTTCCTTCAATGAGTTTCTGTATTAGAATTTCTCCCTTGAGAAATTCTTTAAACTGTCCAGTATAAAATCTATAAATCTATACATCTATAAACTGTGGTTTCCCAAGACCATAAAGTTTCCTAAAAGGAGATTATGCACCAGTAGTAGTGGCACCAGCTTAAACAAATTCTTCTACGGAATTTTCAGTACTGCTGATAGGTTTAGGACAAAACTTTTGCCAAATTTTGTAAGATAACAACCAAGTACAACATGACCTTGACAGAGTCTTTCCTTATTTTAGAAAAACCACATTCTGCTTTGAGAAAGGTCAAAGGCAGAGCAAGGGTATAGCTTCTTCTTTATTTGTTTTTCATGAACTTATCTCTTGATCTAAGACATAGTAAGGACAAAGGGGAATTTGCTTCATCTAGACGCTATAATTTCATCTCAAAGTACCTATTTCTCTGGGCAATCTTTCATGGATTTATATTTTTTTCTGAAGAATGATGTTAAATCCTTTTTTTTTTTTTTAATTTTATGGCTTCATTCACAGCATGTGGAAGTTCCTGGGCCAGGGACTGAATATGAGCCACAGCTACTACACAGCCACAGCTGTGGCAATGCTGGTTCCTTTAACCCATTGCACTGGGCCGGGGACTGAACCTGGAACTCTGCAGCAACCCGAGCTGCTGCAGTCAGATTCTTAATCCACTGCACCACGCCAGGAACTCCTGATGTTAAATCTTATTACTTTGAAAAGGTATTGACTATTCTGAGATTTTTAATTTAAAAAATTTTAAAAAATAACTACTAATTTGTGTTTCCTTTCTAGGCTTCTAGAAAACTATGTATTCCTGGTTCTACTTGCTTCCTATCCTCCACTATGCTTCACCTTTTCAAACAATGTCTTTCCTGGAAGTGCAGATTTTCTGATGTATTTATTGAGTCACAAAATTGGGCCAGATTTTGCCAAGCAAAAGACTTCAAAACATTTTTTTTTTTTTTTTTTTGTAGTACAGGTCAGATATCAGTTTTGAGGATCCAAGTAGATGCTTGGGCAATGAAGATGTAGGATGGAAAAGTGGGAGTTGGTCAGATCAAACTGCATTCACCATAGTCTTCAGGAACATTGTGGCAATGTATGGGGCTTCTTGGGAGATATTTATCTTTGGGATATGGTCACTGCATGTTTAAAATATAGCCTAAAGTTGTATCAAAACTCAGCACTAAGCGAAGCTTGAAAACATTCCAAAGTAACAGAATTTATGAAATTTACTTTCCCAAACTTGAGAAAGTAACTAAAACCTTCATTGTTGCCAAATGAAGCAGCAAAATGCAGAGAGTAGGGAAAAAAAAAAAAAATCCCACACGGGGAGGCAGGGGACTTGAACTGTCATCCAGCTAAGGGAAATAGTTTACTGTGACCCCAGACTTGTTATTTATTTGTTTAGTTGCTATGCCTACAGTATGTGGAATCCCTGGGCCAGGGATGGAACCCGAGCCATAGCAGCGACCCAAGCCACTTCAGTGACAATGCTTCATGCTTAACCTACTTTGCCACAAGGGAACTTCTAGACTTGTCATTTAAAGTCTTTGCTTTAGTTGTCTCATCTTGGCAGACTTAAGGTCAAACGCTGGGCCAGATGACCATTGTTAAAGCTTCAATTAGAAAGTAATCATGTTCATTGTAACAAAACAAAGTAAGGAATTGAAAAGTGCATAAAAGGATAAAAAAGAATACAGAAGTAACCTATATAAACCATAGGCTCACCTGCACTGATAGATTAATTAATGTTAACATAATTAATCTTTTTTTACATAACAGAAATCATCAGTGTATATAGTTTTGTGTATCTATACTGCCTTTTGAAAGATAATGGGTCCAATATATATTGTCCTTAACAAGAAGCCTGGTACAAATGGAAAGGCAGACCGTCTTCTTGGGTAGGAAGACTTAAAAGCATAATGATGTTAGCCCATTAGGAACTGGCAATATCCATCAAAATTACAAACGGATATACATTTGGAATCCAGCATTCCACTTTTTTGCCTTTTTTTGTCTCTTGTCATTTTAGGGCTGCACCCGTGGCATGTGGAGGTTTCCTGGTTAGGGGTCTAATTGGAGCTACAGCCACTGGCCTATGCCACGGCCACAGCAACATGGGATCCAAGCCACGACTGCGACCTACACCACAGCTCACGGCAACGCCGGATCCTTAACCCACTGAGCAAGGCCAGGGATCAAACTCGCAACCTCATGGTTCCTAGTCTGATTCATTTCCGCTGCATCACGATGGGAACTCCTTTTTTTTTTTGCTTTTTAGGGCCGCACTCGCGGCATATGGAAGTTCCCAGGCAAGGAGTCCAGTCGGAGCTACAGCTGCCGGCCTACACTGCAGCCACAGCAATGCAGGATCCAAGCCTTGACTGTGACCTACACCACAGCTCATGGCAACGCCAGATCCTTAACCCACTGAGCAAGGCCAGGGATCGAACCTGTCAACCTCATGGTTCCTAGTCAGATTAGTTTCCACTGTACCATGATGGGAACTCCAGCATTTCACTTTTAATAGTGATATCTAGAGGCATTCTAAGAAATATCATTCAGCGCAGCATTTTTTTTTTGGTAACAGCAAAAAATTAGAAGCAACGTAAATGTCAATTAGTAGAAGTCATTAAATAATATATGGTATGATTACACTTTGGAATATTACACAGTCATAAAAAGAATAAGTGCTTTTTGTATTGATTTAAAAAGATCTTCAAGCTACAATAAATGAAAGAATCAAGTTACTGGAAAAATGTGTATACTATTTTATTATTTGTATAAAAATGTAAGAGAACAAAGAATAACCATTGTTCTTCACCAGAAACAATCCTTTGGGAGGCTACACAAGAAACTTCTAATACTGATGACCTGTGTTAGGGTTAGGGATGGGAACCAAGTGGATCTGGGACAGAATGGGAGTGAGACTTTATACTGTGTATATTTCTAAATACTTTTTGATGTTTGAATAATGTGAATATATTAATATTAAACTAAAATAAGAATGTGCTGTTCTTTGCTTATATATATATTTTTGATTCACCATGAGTAGGATTTTGATTTTTAATTTAATTTTAACAGCAATACATGATACCTCTTCCTTCCTTCCTTTCTTCCTTTCTTTTTTCTTTCCCTGTCTTTATTTCTTTTTCTTTCCTTTCTTCCCTTCCTTCCTTCCTTCCACCTTTAGTCCTCTTTTCTTTTCTCTTCTCTTCTCTTTTCTTTCTTGTCTTTTTTAGGGCCACACCTGCAGCATATGTAGGTTCCAAGGCTAGTGGTTGAATCGGAGCTATAGCTACCAGCCTACACCACAGCCACAGCAACATAGGATCTGAGCCACATATGCAACCTACACCACAGCTCACAGCAATGCCAGATCCTTAACCCACTGAATGAGGCCAGGGATTGAACGCACGTCCTCATGGATGCTAGTTGGGCTCGTTAACTGCTGATCCACAAGGGGAACTCCCCTTTCCTATTGCATACAGATATATCATACTTTGTTTTGCTATTTGATTTCATTGGATTATTTTCTTTTTTCTTTTGGATTGTCATTGGACATTTAATTTGCTGTCAGTTTTTTTTCATTCACTTTTTCCCCATAAATAATTCTTACACTGCTATTGAATAATTAAAAAGCTTTTTTTTTTCTTTTGACAATTATACACAATGCTATAGTATAGTATGGCACTTGAAATTATGGGCCCTAGCATCACACGGCCTGGGTTTGGATCCTGGACCCCGTACTTCCGGTTTGAGTAATTTGAGCAATAACCTAGTCCAACTCAATTATTTGTGATATGGGGATTACAACACTACCGATTTCACATGGTTTACCACCATACTTGGCACATACCACAAGCATTCAGCAAATACTCCTTTTTATTCTTCCTGGTGTATATGGAGTTCCCAGTCCAGGGACTAAATCCAAGCCCAAATTGTGAACTACACCACAGCTATGGCAACTCTGGATCCTTAACTCACTTAGCTGGGCCAGGGATCAAACCTATGTCCCTGCTGCTTCAGAGACACTGTTGATGCCACTGCACCACAGTGGAAACTCCTAAATATTCTTTTTGTAACAAAAATACTTACGGGAGTTTCTGCTGCCGCTCAGTAGGTTAAGAATCCAGCATTGCTGCAACTGTAATGTAGGTTGCAGCCTTGGCTCAGATTCATTCGCTGGCCCAGGAACTTCCACATGCTATGGGTTTAGCTGAAAAAGAAAAAAAAAAATGAGGAGTTCCTGTCGTGGCGCAGAGGTTAACGAATCCGACTAGGAACTATGAGGTCGCGGGTTTGATCCCTGCCCTTGCTCAGTGGGTTAACTATCCGACGTTGCCGTGAGCTGTGGTGTAGGTCGCAGACACGGCTCGGATCTGGCGTTGCTGTGGCTCTGGCGTAGGATGGCAGCTTACAGCTCTGATTCGACCCCTAGCCTGGGAACCTCCATATGCCGTGGGTGCGGCCCTGAAAAGACAAAAAAAAAAAAAAAAGAGAGAGAGAGAGAGAGAGAAAATGTGGATGTATTAGAATTATTTCTATAGAATAGATCACTGGAAATGGTATTATTTAGCCAAAGAATACAAACACTTTATGACTTTTGATAGGTATCGGTAAATTGCTTTTCACACGTTTGCATCAATTTACCTGCCTATCAGCATGTACTATCAAAACCTACTATGATATGGGAGTTCCCTTTGTGGCTTAGTGGTTAACAATACCGACTAGGATCCATGAGGATGCGGGTTCGATCCCTGGCCTCGCTCAGTGGATTGAGGATCCAGTGTTGCTGCGAGCTGTGGTATAGGTTGCAGACGCGGTTCGGATCCCGCATTCCCCTGGCTGTGGTACAGGCCAGCGGCTGCAGCTCTGATTCAACCCTTAGCTTGGGAATTTCCACATGCTGCAGGTATAGCCCTAAAAAAAAAAAGCCAAAAAAAATTTCCTAATATGATATTTTTAACATTTAAGTATGAGAGATGATAGTATTTAAATACTAAATTTTAGTGTTTTGCTTTTTTTTTTTTATTTAGGTTGATGGGAGTTGTTGTTTGCCCCATATGGTTAACTGATATTTATATTTCCTCTTGTTTGAATATGTCTATTCTTGCCTTCTGTTCCATTTTTCCAACATGGTCTTAGTATTTATCAGATTAATTTATATGAGGTTTATACAATAGTGATGCTTTAACCCTATTATTTACGCATTTTCAACTTTTTTTTGGCCACATGCATGGCATGCAGAGGTTCCCAGGCCAGGGATCAAACCTATGCCACAGCAACAACCTGAATCACTGCAGTGACACACCAGATTCTTAGCCCACTGAGTCACACGGGAATTCCCATTTTCAACTTCTAATTTAACGATTTTAAAAGCAAACTCAGATTAACTCTGAAGTTAAAATATAAAGATATTCAAACAAAAGAGTATATATAGCAAATTTTTACAATGCAAAGATTTGTAATAAATTGAACACCTCTGTACCCTTCAACCAGCTTAAGAAGCAGAATATTTTTTGAGGGGCCATGCTCACTGCATGCAGAAGTTTCCAGGCCAGGGACGAACTCAAGACATAGCAGTGACAACATCAAATCCTTAACAACTAGGCTATCAGGGAACTCCTGGAAGTTGACTACTTTTGATGGCACCAGTGAGAAATTCTCTAATCCTATCTTTCCCAAGCCCTGGGGTTATCAAAGTTTGAATTTCATTTATTGCTTTTAAAATAGTTTTTTTTTTCAGAGAAGTAAAAGAAATAAAAGGAATCCAAATTGGAAAGGAAGAAGTAAAACTATCACTATCTGCAGATTACATGATACTATACCTAGAGAATCCTACAGACTCTACCAGAAAACTGTTAGAGTTCATCAATGAAATTGGCAAAGTCGCAGGACACAAACTTAATACACAGAAATCAACTGCATTTCTATATACTAACAATGAAAGATCAGAAACAGAAATTAGGGAAGCAGTCCTGTTTACCATCGCATCAAAAAGAATCAAATACTTAGGAATAAAGCTACCTAAAGAGACAAAAGACCTGTACTCTGAAAACTACAGGACACTGATGAAAGAAATCAAGGACGACATGAACAGATGGAAAGACATACCATGCCCTTGGCTTGGAAGAGTCAATATTATCAAAATGACTATATTACCCAAGGCAACCTACAGATTCAATGCAATCCCTATCAAATTACCAAGGACCTTTTTCACAGAACTAGAACAAAATATTTTAAAGTTTGTTTGGAAGCACAAAAGACCCAGAATAGCCAAAGACAGCCTGAAAAAGAAAAATGGAGCTGGAGGAATCAGACTCCCTGACTTCAGACAATACGACAAAGCTACAGTCATCAAAACCGTATGGTACTGGCACAAAGACAGAAATATAGATCAGTGGAACAGGGTAGAAAGCTCAGAATTAAACCCGTGCACCTATAGTCAACTAATCTATGACAAAGGAGGCAAGAATATACAATGGAGAAAAGACAGTCTCTTCAATAGGTGGTGCTGGGAAAACTGGACAGCCACATGTAAAAAAATGAAATTAGAACACTTCCTAACACCATACACAAAAATAAACTCAAAATGGATTAAAGATCTAGATATAAGATCAGATATTATAAAACTCTTAGAGGAAAACATAGGCCAAACACTCTCTGACATAAAGGATAGCAAGATCTCCTCAGATCCACCTGTTAGAGTAATGACAATAAAAAGGAAAATAAACAAATGGGATTTAATTAAACTTAAAAGTTTCTGCACAGCAAAGGAAACCCTAAAAAAAAATGAAAAGACAACCCACAGAATGGGAGAAAGTATTTGCAAATGAATTGACTGACAAGGGATCAATCTCCAAAATTTACAAACACCTCCTATAGCTCAATACCAAAAAACCAAACAACCCCATCAAAAAATGGGCAGAAGATCTAAACAGACAATTCTCCAAAGAAGACATACAGATGGCCAAAAAACACATGAAAAGATGTTCAACATCACTCGTTATTAGAGAAATGCAAATCAAAACCACCTTACGCCAGCCAGAATGGCCATCATCCAAAGTCTACACACAATACGTGCTGGAAAGGGTGTGGAGAAAAAGGATCCCTATTACACTGTTGGTGGGAATGCAAATTGGTGCAATCACTGTGGAAAACTGTATGGAGATTCCTTAGAAAACTAAAAATAGAATTACCGTTTGATCCAGCAATCCCACTCCTGGTCATATATCCAGAGAAAACCATGACTCGAAAAGACACATGTACTCCAATATTCATTGCAGCCCTCTACAATAGCCAAGTCATGGAAACAACCTAAATACCCATTGACAGAGGAATGGATAGGGAAGATCTGGTACATGCACACAATGGAATATTACTCAGCAATTAAAAGGAACGAAATAACATTTATAGCAACATGGATGGACCTAGAAATTATCATATGAAGTGAAGTCCGTCAGACAATGAGACACCAACATCAAATGCTATCACTTACGTGTGGAATCTAAAAAAAGGACACAACGAACTTCTTTGCAGGACAGATACTGACTCACAGACTTTGGAAAACTTATGGTTTCCAAATGAGACAAGTTGCGGGGTGGGGAGATGCACTGAGAGTTTGGGATGGAAATACTATAAAATTTGGTTGTGATGATTTTTGTACACCTATAATTGTAATAAAATTCATTAATTATAAAAAAAGAAAAGAAACAAACAAAAAATCATGGCTATCTTAAAAATCCCTCTAGACTCTCACTTTCTTGTGGCCTGTTTGCATGCCTATTTCATCTACATCCCTCACAGTAACACTACATTTTGTTTACTGCAGGTTCACAATAAAAAGTAAACGTCATTTTAAAAAAAATGTTTTTTTTCAGGTAATCCCTAAATAATATATTGCTTGATTATATCTTGTTTTCAACTTTTGTATCGATGTAATCATATTGTATGCATGCTTCTGTAACTTGCTGCAATGCCAGTTCTATTATATATCAGATCTCCACATGTAAGTTATCTAGTTATCTAGTCTGTTCTGCTGGTCTATTTCTTTCTGGGTTAATACCACAAAATCTTTAATATTACAGCTTTTAAAAAAGTTTATTTTATTTTTTTATTACTCAATGAATTTTATTACATTTATAGCTGTACAACGATCATCACAACCAAATTTTATAGCCTTTCCATCCCATACCCTCAGTGCATCCCCGCCACCCCCCAACTTGTCTCATTTGGAAACCACAAGTTTTTCAAAGTCTGTTAATATTATAGCTTTATAATCTTTTAATATTCAGTAAAGCAAATCTCTACACCTGTTCTTTAAGAGCGTCTAGGCTATACCTGGCCCTTTGCTTTTCCATCTAAATACTAGAAGAAACTTGTAAAGTTAAAAAAAAAAAAACCCTGATGGGAATATGGTTCATAACTGAATCTATAAATCCTTGGAGAGAACTGACATCTTTATGATATCCTGTTTATGAAAAAGATAAATCTTTTCATTTATATTTGTGGTAGATAGATTTTGCTATTTGTCGTTTCTGATGACTCTTTAGTATCATGGTTTGTTTCCTCAAGTGTTTTAAGATTTTTGGTTATGAAATCATGTTCTTTGGAACTTTGTGGGAATTCTTTGAAGCCTAGAATTAAAATGTGTCTTACCACAGAGAAATTTTTTTATATCTGCTAAGTGCTTGGGAACACTGATAATCTAGGACCACTTAAGCTAATTTTTCAGTTTGGGGTGTCTCAGGCCACATAGGCTGTGTGCATACCTAGGATTTATGTGAGTACATGGTTTGTGGTTAAGGTATCTCAGTGCTAAAACAGATAAAGATCTTCCTTTCATGCACTGTTGGGTGAATTTTTTCTTAGATGATCCATTTAGTGGGTCATCTTTATAGCATTCTAGATTTATTTGAGGGTCTCTGTTCTGATCTCTCGTCTCGTGAAAGCCTCATGATTCTCTCCTGCTGCCCTCATACTCAAGAGGTTTATTAAAGCTCAAGTATTAGGTCACCAGGGATAAGCAGATGCCCAGGGCAAACACTCACAGCTTGGTTCTTTGGTTGTTTCTGCTTCCCCCTGTTCCACCTCTGAATTTCCTTTCTATCTTAGCTAGGTCAATTTCCTTTCTATCTTAGCTAGGTCAACTATGCATTTAAAAACTGTTCTGTGGGAATTCCCATCATGGCTCAGTGGTAACGAATCCGACTAGGATCCATGAGGATGTGGGTTTGACCTCTGGCCTCGCTCACTGGGTTAAGGATCCGGTGTAGCTGTGAGCTCTGGTGTAGGTCCCAGAGGCGACTTGGATCTGGCGTTGCTGTGGCTGTGGCAACTGTAGCTCCGATTTGACCCCTAGGCTGGGAACTTCCATATGCAGCCCTAAAAAGCAAACAAAACAAAACAAAAAAACAAAATCCAAAACTGTTCTGTGTTTTTTAGAAAAACAGTTTATCCAGTATTTTTAGATGTTCTTTACTGGGAGAGTTACACTGGACTCCATACTGCTAGGCTATCATATTGCTAAAGTTCTTGTTCACCTTTTGAATTTTTTTCTAAAATCTCAGTTTTATGATGTCTTGGCTTTTTAAATTATGAAAAATTTTAGATACACAAAAGTATAGAATAGTATAGTGAATCTCTATCCCACTTACTAAATAAAACATCAAAAATACACTATTTGCTGTGATTTTAACAACACGGAAATCCAGGAGGCATTCAGTTTCCTTCTTTTGGATTAATATGGTAGTTAAGAACTTTGGCTCTGGAGTTAGAAAGACCAGGTTCCAACCTGATCTCAAGCACTGGAAGTCTGACTAGACCACAGCTGCCTCCTCTGAGAAGTGCCCCCAGGGGTGTGCCCTACACTCATGTTTGTATTATGCTACTGTCTGAATAATGGAATATTTGATTGGATCAGAGGAAGAGACAAGATAAATTGAATTCTCTCTTCTAATATTTAGAATTGTGACCGCTTGGATTTAGAACAAGAAAACTTGCAAGCTGGGGGGCAACTATATTTTGCCATGCACATATGGAAAAGCAGAGCAAATGCCTAGACCATAGAAAAGACTGAAACAGAGGAAGAAGATATGCAGAGAATGAAGTAAGAAACCTTGAGGATGGAAGATAGGAAGAGGAAGAGAGAGAGGAGGGAGAGAAAAAGAGGGAGGGCGGAGGAGGGAGGGAGGGGGAGAGGGAGAGAGAGAGAGAGAGAGAGAGAGAGAGAGAGAGAGAGAGAGAGAGAGAGAGAGGTGTGAACCAACCACAAAAGTTAACCTCATGTGAATTCTGGGCATTCACACTGCCTCTAATAGATTTCCATTTCCTGACTCATGTCCATCCAATGTTACTGCTTGACTCTCAAACTCCAGTTCCTGGTAATACCCCTCTGGTCTTAAATTTCCTTTTTGTGTAGGATAGGGAGTTTAATTTAGCTCAAATGGCTTTCTATTACTTGCAATATAAGAAAACCTGATCCTAACAATCATTTACTAGCTGTGTAAGTTTAGCCAAGTTATTTAACCTTCTAGCTTCACTTTCCTCATTGGGAAATGGGATAATAAGAGTATCTACTTGCCAAGATTGCTGAAAGGATTATGTGAGTTAATATATGCAAAGTGTTTCCCAAAGTGCTTGGTATGTGAAACTCTTAATATATCAGATGCTATCTTTTTTTAATGATTTTTATTTTTTCCATCATAGCTGGTTTACAGTGTTCCATCAATTTTCTACTGTACAACAAGGTGACCCAGTCACACATATATATATACATTCTTTTTCTCACATTATCATGCTCCATCATAAGTTACTAGATATAGTTTCCAGTGCTATACAGAAGGATCTTATCGCTTATCCATTCCAAAGGCAATAGTCTGCATCTATTTACCCCAAATTCCCAGTCCATCCCACTCCCTCCCCCTCCCTCTTGACAAACACAAGTCTATTCTCCAAGTTCCTGAGTTTCTTTTCTGTGGAGAGGTTTGTTTGTGCTGTATATTAGACTCCAGATATAAGTGATATCATATGGTATTTGTCCTTCTCTTTCTGACTTAACTTCACTTAGTATGAGAGTCTCTAGTTCCATCCATGTTTCTGCAAATGGCTCTTTTCTCCATATTCTTTCATCCACTTATCTCTTGTCATTTTGCTAATAATCATTCTAACAGGTGGTTTTTACCCTCACTCTGGTTTTGATTTGCATTTCCCTGATGATTAGCGTTGTTGAGCATCTTTTCATGTATCTGTTTGGTCATTTGCACATCTTTTTGAGAAGAATTTTGGGAAAATGTCTATTTGGATCCTCTGCCCATTTATAACTACATTTTGCTATTGAGTTGTATCTGTTCCTTATACATTTTGGATATTAACCCCTCATTAGATAGGTGGTTTGCAAATATTATCTCCCATTTCATGAGCTGCCTTTTCATTTTGTTGATTGTTTCTTTTGCTGTGCAGAAGCCTTTGTTTGATCTGGTCCCATCAATTTATTTCTGCTTTTGCTGCCTGTGCTATTGGTGTCATAGCCAAAAAAAATCACTGCCATTAAGGTGCTTTATCCTTATGTTTTCTTCTAGGAGTTTTATGGTTTCAGGACTTGTCTTTTAAGTCTTTAATCCATTTAAATTTTTTTAATTAAATTTCCCTTTTTTTTCTTTTTATGGCTGCACATGGATTATGGAAGTTACCAGCCTAGGGGTTAAACTAGAGCTGCAGCTGAGGCTATGCCACAGCCATAGCAATGCCAGATCTAAGCCGTACCTGTGACCTATGGAACTTGCAGCAACGCTGAATCCTTAACTCACTGAGCAAAGCCAGGGATTGAACTCACATCCTCACGGAAACTATGTCAAAAACTGAGACGCAATGAGAACTCCTGCAGTCAGATTCTCAACCTACTGTGCCATGGCGGGACCTCCTTTAATCCATTTTTAGTTAATTTTTGCGAGTGGTTGTAAGATAGGAAAGAAATAGAAATTTTCCCTCTTTTGCATGTGATTGTCTAGTTTTCCCAATATCATATATCAAAGAGACTATCCTTTCTCCATTGAGTATTCCTGGTTTCCTTGTCAATTATTTACCAAATATGTATTTTTGGGAGGAGGGAGCTTCTGATTCTGTTCCAGTGGTTTACGTGTCTATTTTTATGATGGTACCATACTCTTATTACTATAGCTTTATAATATAGCTTGAAATCAAGAAGTGTGATGTCTCCAGCTTTATTTTTCTTTCTATGATAGCTGTGGACTTGGGGGGGTCTTTTGTTGTTCCATATACATTTTGGATTAGTTGTTCTATTTCTGTGAAAAGTGTATTGCATTGAAACTATAGATAGCTTGGGGTAGTATGGACATTTTAACAATATTAATTTTTCTGATCCATGAACACAGGATACCTTTCCATTTAATTGTCTTTTCTATTTCTTTTCATCGAATTCTTTTTAGTGTACAGATCTTTCACCTCTTTGGTTAAATTTATTAAGCAATAATTTTAATTTTGATGCTTTTGGAAATGAGACTTCTTTCTTTTTTTGTCTTTTTAGGGCTGCACCTGTGGCATATGGATTGGGGTCGAATTGGAGCTGTAGCCATTGGCCTATGCCACAATTGCAACAACACCAGACCCAAGCTGTTTCTGCGACCTATACCACAGCTCACGGCAATGCCGGTTACCTAACCCACTGAGCGAGGCCAGGGATCGAACCTATGTCCTCATGGTTACTAGTCATATTTGTTTCCACTTGGTCACAACAGGAACTCCTGAGACAATTTTCTTTATTTCTTTTTCAGGTATTTTGTTGTTGCTGTAGAGAATGCAACTGATTTTTGTATAGTTTTGTAATTTGAGACCACCACTTTTCAAAGGTTTAACACCATTTTATTTTATTTTACTTTATTTTATTCATTTATGTATTTTTATGGCTGCACCTGAAGCATATGGAAGTTCCTGGGCCAGGGGTCAAATCAGAGTTGCATCTGTGGCCTATGCCGTAGCTTATAACAACACTGGATCCTTAACACATTGGGCCGGGCCAGGGATGGAACCCGCATCTTCACAGAGACAACGTTGGGTCCTTAACCCACAGAGCCACAATGGGAACTCCTAAGACCACTTTAAAACTGTATTTCACGTTATGTATGATACATAAAACACTCTCAACATAGTGAAAAAATATGTTGCTATGACCAAGTAAAGCTGGCAGTGTTCTGTGGGATCTTATAGAATTCTCAGATTCTCAGATTAGTTCAGAGATGAACTGGGAATCGGCTAACTTGTGAATCAGTCTCTAGATCTAGGTTGTTGATGACAAGCATTTTTACCCTTTTTAAATATAAAAAAATCAATAAACCTCATTATATAATGGTGATATAAAGCAAATAATTGGGAAAAGTCACTCATTATTTCAGAACCCTAACAAATGAACTATTTTCATTTTTCCATGTTTTGTATGTATATCTTTTAATGGTGACTGATATCTATCCTTTGAAATTACAACTTGCCAATACAAATGCAAACTGCTCTTGAGCTAGGAGAGATGCCTGCATAGAATCTTAGGTGTAACACCACACAAGAGATTTGATTCATTATCTTTAAAAACAAAGATAGCAACATTAAAAAATCATATCCTTTGTATACATCTCATCTTCTATTCCAAATTATAATCTCAAAAAACAAATGAGGACACCGGTTTGTTCACTATCACATTGCCTGAAATACCCAGTGTATAATTTGTACATAAAAGACAATATTTATTGAAAAAGTGTGTAGGGTTGATTAACATGGATGTGTGACTACTAGAGACTGAGGTCAGGAGGGAAAGCAAAGTTTTCTGTTCTCCTAGGTTCTCTCTGACTTGGCCAGTGACAGTGTTGCCTGAAAAGGGGGCTAAGGGGGCGGGTGTGGGAAACTACCATGAATCTACTCAGTGTTAACTCTCTAGAGTCCCTGGCCACTTCTGGCTACCCAGAAGGCTCTCATCTCCACTTACCTAGAGACCAGAGAGAAAACACTATGAGATCTTTGAGAAGTTCTCCTCTTTCATGGCAAACAGAGATTCAAGAGGGTCCATGGGGGCATAGCCAGAATAACAGGTAGATCTAAAAGAAACACCCTCGGGAATGCCCTGAGCAGTTAAGAACCTAAGGACATGAGGTAATTTGGAGACAGACAGTTGTGAAATATTTAGCGCACATCATTAAATAGAGGCCTGTGCTGGAACAAAGAGCTGTGTGGAAACTTCATCACTGAAAGGAAATGGACAAAACCAGTAACTCCATCAGTGGCGGCAGAACAATACTCCAAATGGCCAGAGAGGAAGGAATATTTTCACTAGGAGTTCACGGGCAGGACCAAACTACTCCTTCCACAGCAGTGACCATGAAGGATCCTGGACACCACCTGGACTGGAGGCCCCTTTCCCCTACTGCCCCAGAATCCTGCAATCCTATCACTGAACCACCTATCACTGAGCATCTTTCTACCCTCATGACTGAGTCATCCAAGAGACTGTTTAAAAGCCAATACTGAAAGACTTTTGATTGTCTATTTACCAATTTTCACATTATAACTAAAGAAAATAAAGCTTGACAAAATCTCCTTGAAAGTAGGAAAATGAATTTCTGTAGGAACTGGCATTTTGGTATTTACTGAAAGAGAGTTTTTTTTTTTAATGGTGAGAAACAGCTTTTGCATAGCAAAGGAAACCATAAAAAAAAGAAAAGAAAAGAAAAGAAAATGAAAGGACAACCTATGGAATGGAAGAAAATAATTGCATATAACGCAACTGACAAGGGCTTAATCTCCAAAAAAATACAGACAACTCAAGCAATTCAACAACAACGACAACAAAACACAATCGAAAAATGGGCAGAAGACCTAAATAGACATTTCTCTAGAGGAGACATATGGATAGCCAACAGGCACATGAAAAAATGCTCAACATCACTGATTATTAGAGAAATGCAAATCAAAACCATAAGGTACCACCTCACACTGGTCAGAATGACCATCATTAATAAGTCTATAAATAACAAATGCTAGAGAGGGTATGGAGAAAAAGGAACCCTCTTACACTGTTTGTGGGAATATAAATTGGTACAACCACTGTGGAAAACGGTATGGAGTTTCCTCATAAAACTAAATAGAGCACTACCATATGATCCAGAAAACCCACTCCTAGGCATATATCCAGACAAAACTAAAATTCAAAAAGATGCATGCACCCATATGTTCATAGCAGCACTATTCACAATAGCCAAGACATGGAAGCAAACTAAATGTCCACTGACAGATGAATGGATTAAGAAGCTGTGGTAGTATACACAATGGAATACTACTTAGCCATGAAAAAGAAAAAAAATAATGCCATTTGTAGCAACATGGATGCAACTAGAGCTTATCATACTAAGTGAAGTAAGTCAGAAAGAGAAAGACAAATATCACATGATATCACTTATTTGTGGAGTCTAAAATATGGCACGAGTTCCCATTGTGGTGCAGTAGAAATGAATCAGACTAGGAACCATGAGGTTGCGGGTTCGATCCCTGACCTTACTCAGTGGGTTAAGGATCTGGCGTTGCTGTGAGCTGTGGTATAGGTCACTGACGGGGCTCAGATCCCGAGTTGCTATGGCTGTGGTGTAGGCCAGCAGCTGTAGCTATGATTTGACCCCTAGCCTGGGAAACTCCATGTGCTTCAAGTGTGGCCCTAAAAAGCAAAATAAATAAAATAAGGCACAAATCAACCTATCTACAGAACAGAAACAGACTCACAGACATAGAGAACAGACTAGTGGTTGCCAAAGGGGAGATGGGATGGACTGGGAGTTGGGGTTAGTAGATGTAAATAAACTATTACATCTAGAATGGATAGGCAATGAGGTCCTACTATATAGCACAGGGAACTATATCCAGTCTCTTGGGACAGACCATGATGGAAGATAATATAAGAAAGGGAATGGATGTATATGTATGACTGGATTGCTTTGCTATACAGCAGAAATTGGCATAACACTATCAATTACTTATACCTTAATAAAAAAATAAAAAAAGGTTAGAAACACTAGAGAATAGATATTTCTACTTTCTGTAGACTTCATGATTCTGTTGATCTTGATCTGCTTTATAGCAGACTCTGATTGGGGAGGGACTATAAAAATACATAAATTGATAATAAATAAGTAAATTTAAACATGATCCATTATATTCAGTTCTACAAAAGTCATCACTGGAGTTCCCATAGTAGCTCAGCTGGTTAAGAACCCAACATAGTGTCTGTCAGGATTTGGGTTTGATCCCTGGCCTTGCTTGGTGGGTTAGGGATTCAGTATTGCTGCAAGCTATGGTACAGGCCACATATGCGGCACGAATCTGGTGTGGCTGTGCTTGTGGTGTAGGCCAGCAGCTACAGCTCCAATTTGATCCCTAGATCCAGAACTTCCTTGTGCTACAAGTGTGGCCCTAAAAAGAAAAGGAAAAGAAGAAGCAAACAAACAAAAAAAAAAACCCCAAAAAGTCATCATTAAATTTGTAAATGATGTCTTAGTAATAGTGCTGATAGAGGATGGGCCAAAATCAAGAGTGGCTGTTGCATCCTTGCATCTTTTTCAGAATAGTGCTTTTGCATTTATACAGGGCTATTTTGACTTGGTTATATCAAAATTACTGTTTAAAAATATCCTGCCTCAGGTCTGTGTCCTAATTGGTCTTCTATCCTCACCACTCTGCTCCCTCCTCCATAAAACTTAAACGTAAGAGGGCAGGAGCTTTGCAGTAGCAAGGATCACCAAGGATCCATTCTTTTTTTGCCTTTTGTCATTTTAGGGCTGCACCCGCGGCATGTGGAGGTTCCTCAGGCTAGGGGTCTAATCGGAGCTGAAGCCACCGGCCTACGCCACAGCCACAGCCACAGCAACGCAGGATCCCAGCCACGTCTGCGAACTACACCACAGCTCACGGCAACGCCTGATCCTTAACCCACTGAGTGAGGCCAGGGATTGAACCCACAACCTCATAGTTCCTAGTCGGATTCGTTTCTGCTGAGTCACCACGAGAACTCCAAGGATCCATTCTTAATCATGACAGCATGCTTTTTACAAGCAGTAGGAGCAGAGGTAAAGCCTATGCACATCATTTTTCTTCATCATATTTCTTGGGATATAACAAAAAAAATTCTAGGCATTCAGCTATATGATTGATAATGCCTTTTTGCTGCCTGGACAATGTGAAAATACTATACATAGAATAGGAACTGCGGGGCAACTCTTATCTTTTGCAGTAAAAACCATCACATGCCTGACATGTGGTTTTCTTCTCCAACATAGAATAGGGAAGAAAGAAGAGGAAGTCAGAAGACACATTCATTCAATTAATAAATATTTATTGAGCTTTACTATATTCCATCTGCTGTTCTAGGCACTGTTGATAGAAACAAAACAAAGATTCCTGCAAAGATCCTGTTTGTAACTGGAGTTCTAGCAGGATACAGCTGAATAAAGTATTATCACAGCATGTAGGACATGAGTGTAGGAGCGAGCTGCTGATACACAATGACAGGTTCACATTTAAGCCTATAGTATATTTCCTATAGCTATGCTTGGAACTTTTGTAGATATCAATTACATATAGTCACCTATGAGAATTCTTAGAGCAGTTGTGATGGTTCTGTCCTTGATGCTCCTGGAGAGCTAACATTCACCATATACAAGGTGTATCAAACTCCAAAATTTAAGTTAGAGAGGAGAGATAAGGTTAAAATTTTTATGTAAATTTATTATCTTAGCTACATATTTTTGTGGCACTGTGGATTCTTCCTGGCCTTTATTACAGGAAAGACAATTAAGTGATGTCAGCTATAGAAAGGCTAAACTCTTGTGGTTTTGAAGAAAGATGCCAAAATCTCCATCTTTAGGTTCAAGGACTGTTCCAGATCTTTCTTTTGATACATTGCCACCTAAAATTTCCTATGACCTTTTGAGATGTTGGATAACAAGTTTCATGAAAGTGTACATTCCAGAGAAGTATATTTTGATTTATTGGACTATAATAGACACTGTTATTTACCTATTCCATTAATATTTCCCTTTTCTTTCTTGTTGAGACAATCCTGATTTTGGTAAGGCAGCAATAGCTCATCCTAGTGTCAATAGGAGTGTCCTAGGCAAAATGGTGGTGGTGGTGGAGGTGGTGTATGTGATATGGATCAAGCCATTAAGATGACACAATGGAGACAGACATAGCTGGCACCATATTTGTCCCCTTCCTTCCCTATCTTGCCTTGAACAGTGAATGGTGTCTGAAAAGTGCAACAGCCATCTTGGGCTATGAAGGGAAGAGTGAGAAAATCACAGGGATGTCATCTCTGACGTAATTGAGATATTGAACCAATGCCTGTGGCTGCTACTTCCACCTTGTTATTCGAGAAAAATGAATTATTTATTTAAACCATTGTAGTCTGGTTTTCTGTTACTTGCTAATGAATGTAATCCTAGCTGACATGAGACTTTGTGGGCATGGTACTGCTAATTCTGCAGATCAAATATGCTTACAAGCAATGATTATAACTAGACTTAACTCTTTCCATGGTCAAAAGCTCTCTGGCTTCCAAAACCTGAATTTTATTTTTCTCTGTCTGTTTTGGGATATGTCTTCCATGTTGCAGTTTTTTCTCAAATGTCTGGATTCCCTGGCTGGCCATTATTATTATTATTATTATTATTGCATTTTTAGGGCCACAACTCGGCATATGGAGGTTCTCAGGCAAGGGGTCAAATCCAAGCTACAACTGCCAGCCTACACGACAGCCACAGCAATGTCAGATCTGAGCTGTGTCTGTGACTTAAACCACAGCTCACGGCAATGCTGGACCCTTAACGCACTGAGCAATGGCCATTAATTTTTTTTTTTTTTTGTCTTTTTGCCTTTTGTCATTTTAGGGCCGCACCCACGGCATGTGGAGGTTCCCAGGCTAGGGGTCTAACAGGAACTGTAGCTGCCGGCCTTCGCCACAGCCACAGCCACAGCAATGCAGGATCCGAGCCGCGTCTGCAACCTACACCACAGCTCGCGGCAATGCCGGATCCTTAATCCACTGAGCAAGGCCAGGGATCGAACCAAAACCTCATGGTTCCTAGTCGGATTCGTTAACCACTGAGCCACGACGGGTACTCCGCGATGGCCATCAATTTTTGAGACTAACTCATAAAACCACTGAGCCACGACGGGAACTCCGCAATGGCCATCAATTTTTGAGACTAACTCATAAAAAAGTTTTTTGGACACTCTCGGCACATTAACAAGGTTAGCTGCCTGAAAGACTTTGGCGCAGGATGATTGATTAGGTGGTGAACCAGCCTTTTATTGAGGGATCCTCTACTGTCAGTGACTGGAGGTCTCTTCTGTGGGACTGTCTAGTTTCTCTAGAGGAGAATCTTTAATTGATTGGGTGGGGGATGGGGCTAGGCTTATACTTGGTTGCTGGCACACTGGGAGTAGGAAAGGGACATGCCTGAGGCTTCCACAGTTCGTTAAGTAGCTTACAAACCAGTTTTCAACCCTATGACTTGTTCTTGTTCTGTGTGTGGCCTAGTTTCTAATTCCATAACCTTTAGGGTTAATCTCTCGAGAGCATGTAATTTCATTCTCCTGTGCAGTGGTAAGCGGAGAGGAGAATATTTATCTGGCTCCTTCGAGTTGGAAGGGGAGTAGTTGGAAAGGGACTAGAGGTCCAACGATTTTCCACACATATAGTCCACCAATCCCATTAATTTTCGAGTTGCATCTTCACTTCTACCTTTTGTGGTACTTGCTGTCTCCAAACACTGAGACATTCAGCTTCTAGCTCATTATTCATTGGAATTTCCCTTTGAGATACTTAGATTTCAACTGCCTCTGTTCTATTAAGTTAGATACTACTTCATTCACTTTCCATCTTCCATAAGTTTGTTGAAAATTCTTTGTTTCTGTTTCCTCTCTAACCTGTTGGGAGTAATGTCTTTTTACTTTATTGTTATTTTATTGGTCTTTGAGAGGAGGTAGAGGCATGTGGTCACTCTGCCATGTTTTTCTTCCTTTATCTAATTAACTTAATTTTGAATCCCAGGAATTATGGTAGTGGACATCCCAATAATTGGCTGTAGGAATAAAAACTCCCAAGAAAGGTTTAATAGTTGAGTGGATTGTGGCAGGAGCTTGAATCACTTTTTAGTGAAAGAAACCCCGTGTAAACAGGCTTAAGAAAAGAAGACTTTATTAACTCAAGCAAGTTGGAAGGTTCGGGGGAGGTGTTAAATAAATAATTTTGGTCTAAAAGAGAAACTCAGAAATAATCTATTATGTAGGAAGAACACAAGCTATCTACATTAACTAGTGTAAGTAAAATACATTAAATTATTAAATTCAGGACAAAGTGAACATGTCAGCTAGAAGCTTTTTTCCTCTTTCTTTCTGTTTTTGGCCACACCTGCAGCATATGGAAGTTTCCAGGCCAGGGACTGAATCTGAGCCACAGCTGTGACCTATGCCACAGCTGCAGCCTATTCCACAGCTGTGGCAATACCAGGTCTTTAACAAACTGTGCATGGCCAGGAATCGAACTCGAGCTACAGCAGAGACAATGCTGGATCCTTATCCCACTGCACCACAGCAGTAACTCCTCAGCTAGAAGCTTTAGAGGGAGACAAAACAGAAAGAGAAATGTTTAGGAACTGAAGACTGCCTGTGTTTTCATGAACACAAAAGCAAGGGCAGCGAAGAACACAGTGGGAACTGAACCTGGTGTGATTCAAACTTCACTCAAGCTGTGATGTGCTCTTTTCCTACAGTTGTTCTGGCAACACAACATCCTCTTTATGAAAGAGACAAAGACCACATGCAAATGAAGTAAACGACTAGTATGGGCAAAATCACAGGTAGTTCAGCTATCTGAACATTGGGGGGGACTATTCAGAAAGGAGTTTGGGAAGTGATTTGGAGAGATGTTTTGGAAGTGATATGACCACAGATAAAAGAGTAATACTATGAGGAAAATAATTTGTAAAAAGGATTATCTAACACTGTGGGCTTGAAGAAAGCTTCAAGGTAATTCCAACCTGCTATCTTTCTCTCTGACTGGTCAAAGTTAATAAAGATAACGAATCATGTGTTTGTATATTCTCGTCTCAACAGTTATTTCATTGGCATCAATGCCTGGGAGACAAACCCTAGGAATCCAGGACTGGGAAAACTGGGGGAGTTTTTACTCCTGGTGAACTGGGTAAATTAGTCTGGGATTGGAGCAACTTGGCCTACTGCTCAGGAGCATATGGTAGGAGAAGAAAGAGGAGTTAACATAGATCTGGCTTCAGACATAACTGGATCCAGGGGCTCAAATGATGTCAAGAGGCTATTTCCCTATCTCCTAGTTCTGTTTATCTCTTGTAGTTTCATTCTGGGTTTCTCAAGTCCCACATGCTTATGCTAGAGCTTAGAAAATTTGGCAAAAAGAACAGTTTTTCCCAATAGCTCTGACAAAAAACTCCTGCAGGTTGTTCTGATATGTTTTGCTAAGGTCACATATACATCTCTGAAACAAGCAATGACACTAAGGAAATGGGGAATTCTGGTTGGCCTGGCCTGGCCACTTATACATTCTTGTGATGATGGTAATATGGCCTTGAGTGAGAGTTCAACCCCAACTAAGATACCTAGATTGGGCTCTTACATGAAAGAAGAGCTCTATAAGGGGGAGGAACCAGACTATTAAAAACAAGACAGGTTCATTTACCACTGATGGAGTAGAATCTTATCCCATCTGCTAGCCACCATGGTCCCTAACAGAGATTACATCATTCAATAGAAAAATTCTAGGCTTTTATTTATTTATTTTTATTATTATTATTTTTTTGCCTTTTGTCATTTTAGGGCCGCATCCGTGGCATGTGGAGGTTCCCAGGCTGGGGGTCTAATTGAAGCTGTAGCCACTGCCCTACGCCGCAGCCACAGCAACGCAGGATCCAAGCCGCATCTGAGACCTACACCTCAGCTCACAGCAACGCCGGACCATTAACCCACTGAGCAAGGCCAGGGATCGAACCCGCAACCTCATGGTTCCTAGTCAGATTCATTAACCACTGCGCCACGATGGGAACTCCATAAAAATTCTAAGCTTTTAGAATAATCATGGAATAATAATAAGTAAATTTTTATTTAGTGTGATGATCATAATGCCTGTAGAAATGATGCTATTACAGCCTCATCCCCTCTTTTTTTTTTTTTTTTTCCTAAGGGTTGCACTCATGGCATATGGAAATTCCCAGGCCAGGGGTGGAATCCCAGCTGGAGCTGCAGCTGCTGGCCTACACCACAGCCATAGCAACGTGGGATCTGAGCAGTGTCTATGACCTATACTGCAGCTTGCAGCAACACTGGATCCTTAACCCACTGGGCAGGCTAGGGATTGAGCCCAAGTCCTCGAGGAAATTAGTTAGGTCTGTTACTACTGAGCCACAACAGGAACTCCTACAGCCTCATTCTTTAAGCTTCATAAATCTGAGCTTAAAAATGTGGTAGCAGTGAACACAGAGACCATGGCAGTGGCTACCAGTAGGAATAATTTCAGAGTAGATGTGCCCCTATTGGCTTGTTATTGCCCAGCTTTCTCCAACTTAGCCTTTTTCTTAATGCCCCTCCTTTTGGCCATACCCACAGCACGGAGAAATTCCTGCATCAGGGACTGAACCTGCACCACAGCAGTGACCTAAGCTGCTGCAGTGACAATGCCAGGTCCTTAATCTGCTACACCACAAGAGAACTCCCTCAGTGCCCTTCATTATCAAAAGTTTTTAATCCAATATTTTCCTGACTGGAATGGAATATAGTGGTTACCATGTACAGAAATTAATCTAAAATGGCCACCTATTAGAAAATAGGGCTTTATCTATCAGAAAATAGTCATCTTTTTCTCAAACATTTATTTTATAAAGTGAAGAATATGTAGGGAATATAAAACTGGGAACAAGCAAGGTTGTTGATATGATTTTTTGTAATCAGATATAGTCTGAATGTTCTCACACCGAGTTAGCCCATGGGAATCCAAAAGTCACATCAACAATATATGCCCACCTTAAAGACTGCAATAACTTAACCACACAAAATCTTCACCAGTTAATTTGGGAGTTGTGAGTGGTTTTCTTGCATGTGTTTAGGAACAAATCTGCTCATGTTCCTGTGGTGGCTCATTCTCCTGGTGGAAATTCTTTATTCAAAATCTGTTTGGGAGTTCCTGTCATGGCTCAGTGGTAACGAACCTGATTAGTGACCCATGAAGATGTGGGTTTGATCCCTAGCCTCACTCAGTGGGTTAAGGATCCAGTGTTGCCCTGAACTGTGGTGTAGGTCACAGACGTGACTTGGATCTGGCATTGCTGTGGCTGTGAAGTAGGCAACAACACAACACTAATAATCAGGAAAATCCAAATCAAAACCACAGTGAGAGTAAAAACCACCTGTTAGAATGATTATTAGCAAAATGACAAGAGATAATAGTGAAGGCAAGAATATGGAGAAAAGAGCCATTTGCAGAAACATGGACGGAACTAGGGACTCTCATACTAAGTGACATAAGTCAGAAAGAGAAAGACAAATACCATATGATATCACTTATACCTGGAATCCAATATACAGCACAAACGAATCTTTCCACAGAAAAGAAAATCATGGACTTGGAGAACAGACTTGTGTTTGCCAAGAGGGAGGGGGAGGGAGTGGGATGGACTGCGAATTTGGGGTTAATAGAGGTGAACTATTGCCTTTGGAATGGATAAGCAATAAGATCCTGCTGTATAGCACTGGGAACTATATCTAGTCACTTATGATGGAGCATGAAAATGTGAGAAAAAGAATGCATATATGTATGTGTGACTGGGTCACCTTGTTGTGCAGTAGAAAATTGACGGAACACTGTAAACCAGCTATGATGGAAAAAATAAAAATCATTAAAAAAAAAGAATATGGAGAAAAGAGAATCCTTGTGCACGCACTGTTAGTAGGAATGTAAATCAGAAAAAAAAAAAAAGGGAGTTCCCACAGTAGCTCAGCAGATTAAGAACCCAGCTAGTATCCATGAGGATGCGAGTTCAATCCTTGGTCTCGCTCAGTGCGTTAAGGATCTGCTGTTGGTATGAACTGCGGTGTAGGTTGCAGACACAACTCAGATCCCGCATTCACTGGCTGTGGCATAGGCTGGCAGCCATAGCTCCAATTTGACCCCTAGCCCAGGAACTTCCAAATGCCACACCTGTGGCTCTAAAATAGGGAAAAAAAAAATCTCTTTGAAGGAGGCACCAACCCATTGCTGGGACCCAACATGTAAATTTTGCTTTTCTGCTGCTGAATCCTACATAGTCCATGCTACAATTGCTTTGCTCCACCCATTCAGAAATGAAGACAATGCCTTAGCCCACTTTGTTCTTTATTACTTGGGTCTTAAATTAGTACTCTATATGCCAGTCTGACAAAGTATCATGAGAAAGTTTCTTCAACTTCTGATTCAAACACTTATTTGAGGGAAGTAATGAGTCCGCAGGACCTAGTGGGTCAGGATGGAGTAGAGATGGAAGGGTAAGAGACGATGCCTTCCACTCTACTCTTTCCAGATTTTTGTTCATAATCTTCTTTTTCCTTTCTTCCTTAACTTTCAAATCCCCCAAGCCTCTAGGCATAACTCTCTAAGTTAAGAGTCAAATATCCCTGTGTTTGTTTACAGATTCAAATTTACATCCAGAACAGGAGAGGGTATATGTCAAAGTGTAGCTATTGGATCATCTGCTTCTCGGAAAGACTGCTTTTCAGAATAATGTCATTGAGATTTTCAAAAGTAGCTTTTAATCATATTTATTAATGGAACAGGGAACAGAATGGCTATATAAAAGTTGACTATGGTTTTATTCTTTCCCAATCCTAGAGGGTAGCCTACACTCTCTTTATTCTATATTCTATACTCAGCGTGTTACTGAGCACATGTTCATAAATGAAGTTCTATTTCTTATGCTCACTTCCATTAAATGAGAGGATGAATGCTGTGAAATATTCTGCAAATGTTAGATGTTGTAAACCCTATTATTTTTTTTTACATTAAAAAAAAATTGAGCATTGTCAATATAGTTTCAGAAACTTTCCCATTGAAGCCAAACATACATTAAGTTCTTACTCAAATCCAGTGATGGGGATCTGTGATGAAATAATTTTGAATTCATCTTTTTCCTTGTACGACGTTCCCTTTGAAATCAGTGGTATTTCTGAAGGTGGGCTAAGTCCAAGAAACATTCTGTAGAATAAGAATCCCATCCAGTATTAATAAGTCATTCTGTCCTTCTTCCCCATCGGAATTATATATCAATTTGGCTTTATGAGTTTTAATAAAAATGATTTTCCAGCTCTCTAAATACAGTTTCTTTTGATGATATGCTTATAGTGGGGAGATTAAAATTATGTCTAATAATAAAATGTACAATAATCTTTACAGATTACAACTCCTTAAAAGAATTTGTGAATCATAATAGTATTCAATTTTATTTGACCCTCTTTATATATATGTATATATATACACATACATACATATATATATATATATATATATATATATATATACACAATGACATGCAGAAGTTCCTGTGCCAGGAACTGAACCCGTGCCATAGCAGTGATAATGTTGGATCCTTAACCCACCAAGCCACTGGGGAACTCCTAGAGGAGTGTTTTTGTCTTTTGTTTTTTTGTGCTAAGTCTGCAGCATGTGGAATTTCCTGGGCCAAGGATCAAACCCATGCCACAGCAATGACTAGAGCCATAGCAGTGACAATGCTGGCTCCTTAACCTGCTAAGCCACATGGAAACGCTGGCTCTCAATATTTTGATTGCAAAATATTAAAGAAAAGGTTTAAAAGCTTCCAAAACTTCATCATTTTATTAAAAATGGCTTTAAAATTTTTCCAAATTTCCTTCCAGCTTTGTCTATTTGTGTACATGCACCTGTGATCACAGAATATATGCTATACATATAGTTCATCTAATAACGATTCTCAGTCAGGGCCAATTTTGCCCCTCCCCCAGCAGGGGACAGCTAGAAATATCTGGAGACAATTTTGATGGTCTCTACCATGGGCAGGTGTGCGCTACTGGGATCTCATGAGTGGAGGTCAAGGATGCTGCTAAACACACTACAATGTATAGCCCTTTGAAAAGAAAACTATTCAGTCCAAAAAGTCAGTAGTGCCAAGGCTGAGAAACGTTTGGATACACACACACACACACACACACACACACACACACACACATTTGTATTACACTTTTAAAAACCTTCTGTTAAATAATAAATCTTTTCTGTCAAAAGATTCTTATAGTTATCTCTTACTTTATCTATTTGACAATCATAGTTTATCTAATGATTTCTCCACTCTCAGATATCATAAGGTTATAAATATCTTCATATATATGGTTTCTAAATTAGTTTATACTAAATTCTCATGAGTAAAATTACTTTGATAAAGTGTATTACTATTATTATTATTATTGCCTTTTGTCGTTTTAGGGCTGCACCCGTGGCATGTGGAGGTTCCCAGGCTAGGTGTCTAATGGGAGCTACAGCTGCCAGCCTATTGCCACAGCTACAGCAACGTGGGATCCGAGCTGCGTCTGCAACCTACACCACAGCTTATGGCAACGCCGGATCCTTAACCCACTGAGCGAGGTCAGGGATCGAACCAGCAACCTCATGGTTCCTAGTTGGATTCGTTTTCGCTGAGCCATGACGGGAACTCCCGATAAAGTGTATTATTTTAATGGCTCTTAAATTTGGTATAAGAACCGTATAAAAGTAAACTTTGGCAAAAATACATTCATTATTAATAGTTTATTAAGTAGAATTAAAGTTTTTGCTTTTACTACAGTTTCCAATGCTAAAATTTTATAAGTGGGAAGTAATGGTGATGGGGAAGTATTACACTTCACAGTTTTAGCTTTTTGAACAGAGAATATGATTTCAGGAGCAGATATCTCTTTACCCATATGTATGTTCTGAGGGGAAAGGTTTGTGACAGTGTCTTATTCATCTTCATATCTTTAATACTCAACTATAGTATTACGTTGAACATGTATAGTAAAAACATTCATTGAATACACAGACGGGTAGGAGCCGTAACACTAGAAGTAACTAGCTGAATGTGACTGACTTTATTGGGGCAGATGATAGCATAGAAATCTGTGTGTTCCCATAAAACCATTAGCATTCATATTGTGATTGGTTCTTATAGTTATCATTATACTTAATTTAAAGACGATTTCTCTTGCTATTAGACTGCCAGAATTATCTGCTAAGGTTGGTTGTAAAAGCCAAGATCTTGAAGGTCTGGGAACAAAAAAATGGCTCTTTCTCTCAGCCAGGGTGAAAAAGCACTCTTGAGCAACATACTAACAGTTTTTGTTTAACAGGGACACAAAGACATTAAAAATTAATGAACTGACTGATGAATTTTTAGTAACTAGGGAATACACATATATGGCACAAAAGCTAAGAAGTATAAAAGAATATAAAAGTATTTTTTCAAACTGGGATTTCCAGTAATCCAGTTTCCCTCCCTGGAAGGTCTAACATGGATATGATAGGTATAGGCTAGAAATTGCCATAAACAAGAGGTCCCAAAATAAGGCACACAAGCAAAATAGAAGTTTGCCTCTCTCATAGTAACAGTCTGGAAGTACATTGGGGTGGTGCTGATCCATAAAAATCATCCTAGGACTTTCAATCTTGATGTTCCATTACCCCTTTCACTGTTGTGCATAGTGGAAGTTAACTTGGTGCCACATCCATACTCCAGCATGAAGGAGGGAAAGAAATGTCATAGAAGTTAAATAATTTTAAGTGAATGGTGCAGAAGTTGAACCATCATTCCTACCCATATTCTATCGGCAAGAACTTGTCAAGTGCCATGACTAGCTGCAAGGGAAGCTGGGAATCATAGTCTTTAGCTGAGTGGCTGTATGTCCAGCTGAAAATGCAGAAGAAGAGAACTGAAATTTGTAGCTGCGGGTGTCTAAAAAATAAGATTCTTTCACAATGTGGCAATGGTGTCAACTGAATTATGAGTCAATGTACGTGTCCCAGGACTGAACTGTAAAGTCTGGCATGTCATAACTCGATCCCTCCAAAACACCAAGAAATAAAGTAAATGGAAATCAACAGAGACTTGATGGTTAATCCATTTCATTTCTAGATTGTCTTCTTTAATCCATTCTTCTCTTTCTTATATTTGAATCTCTAAGAATGGGGCGTGATAATCTGGAGGTCACTGGCAATGAGTTAACCTTTTAAAGTTATAAAGTAGGTGAAATTTCTCTTTGGTGATCCTAGTTTTCTTCACCCTCCTTTCCTGAGCATACAATAACCAAGGTGCCCTGACCATTCAACCTCATACCACAATGCACATAAGACTGCTCTCCATATAGGGCTGTAGTTATAAAATTCTCTCTCTTCCTCACGCATTGGATAATTACCACTTTATTGTTCCACCTCCAGCTAGTTGATAATGGTTGAGAAATAGAAGGTATAACATGGGTTTAAGAAGTAGGATGCACACAAAAATAAACTCAAAATGGATTAAAGATCTAGATATAAGACCAGATACTATAAAACTCTTAGAGGAAAACATAGGCCAAACACTCTCTGACATAAATGATAGCAACAACCTCTCATACCCACCTGTCAGAGTAAGGACAATAAAAAGAAAAATAAACAAATGGGACTTAATTAAACTTAAAAGTTTCCGCACAGCAAAGGAAATCCTAAACAAAATGAAAAGACAACCCACAGAATGGGAGAAAATATTTGCAAATGAATTGACTGACAAGGGATTAATCTCCAGAATTTACAAACACCTCCTATAGCTCAATACCAAAAAACCAAACAACCCCATCAAAAAATGGGCAGAAGATCTAAAGAGACATTTCTCCAAAGAAGACATACAGATGGCCAAAAAAAACACATGAAAAGATGTTCAACATAAGTCGTTATTAGAGAAATGCAAATCAAAACCACTATGAGGTACCACCATAAGGTACCTCATAGATATAAGACCAGCCAGAATGGCCATCATCCAAAAGTCTACAAACAATAAGTGCTGGAGAGGGTGTGGAGAAAAAGGATCCCTATTACACTGTTGGTGGGAATGTAAATTGGTGCAACCACTGTGGAAAACAGTATGGAGATTCCTCAGAAAACTCAAAATAGAATTACCATTTAATCCAGCAATCCCACTCCTGGGCATCTATCCAGAGAAATCCATGACTCGAAAATACACATGTAGGGAGTTCCCTTCGTGGCTCAGTGGTTAACAAATCCGACTAAGAACCATGAGGTTGCAGGTTCGATCCCTGGCCTTGCTCAGTGGGTTAAGGATCCGGTGTTGCCGTGAGCTGTGGTGAAGGTTGCAGACGTGGCTCGGATCCCGCATTGCTGTGGCTGTGGCGAAGGCCGGCAGCTACAGCTCCTGTTAGACCCCTAGCCTGGGAACCTCCATATGCCATGGGTGCGGCTCCACATAAAGGCAAAAAGACAAAAAAAAGAAAAGATACATGTACTCCAATATTCATTGCAGCACTCTATACAATAGCCAAGTCATGGAAACAACCTAAATGCCCATGGACAGAGGAGTGGATAGGGAAGATCTGGTACATACACACAATGGAATATTACTCAGTCATTAAAAGGAACAAAATAACAGCATTTATAGCAACATGGATGGACCTAGAAATTATCATGCGAAGTGAAACCAGTCAGACAATTAGACACCAACATCCAATGCTACCGCTTCCATGTGGAAACTAAAAAAAGGACACAATGAACTTCTTTGCAGAACAGATAATGACTCGCAGACTTTGGAAAACCTATGGTTTCCAAATAAGACGATCTGGGGTGTGTGGGGATGCACCAAGGGTTTGGGATGGAAGTGCCATCAAATTGAGTTGTGATGATTTTTGTACACCTATAATTGTAATAAAATTCATTAAATAATGGGAAAAAAAGAAAAAAAAAGAAGTGGATGCAATGTTACCACTTGTGAAAAGAATTCAATTTGATTCGGTAGAACTGTTGCCCTACCTAGTTCAAAAGGACTAGGGTTTGTCTTACTGTTTGTAGGACAAAACCAAACCAAACCAAACCAAACCCTCAAAATTCCTGAACATATATATGTATATATAATTTCTGGACCACAGATGTACACATTGCAGAAACATTTCCAAATACCATTTTTATAAATTTTCATTTCTTTTCTACAAAAAGCATTGTACTACAGAAACAATAATACAGACTGACTTTCTTTCTTCTCCCTTCCTATGGTCATTTTGGTGTCACCAGCAAACAACTGAAGCTGTCTTAGGATTTTTCTTTTAGGTTGAGATAACATGCTGTATTAGCACTTTCTTTTTTCACTGCAAATCTTCAATAGAAGAGTTGATTTGGTGATATGTAAGTTGATTATAGCTATCTTTAGTTCTCTTAATTTTTTTTTTTTTTTGCCTTTTGTCATTTTAGGGACGCACTCGCAGCACGTGGAGGTTCCCAGGCTTGGGGTCTAATCGGAGCTGTAGCCACTGGCCTATGCCACAGCCACAGCAACACAGGATCCAAGCCGTGTCTGCGACCTACACCACAGCTCACGGCAATGCCGGATCCTTAACCCACTGAGCAAGGCCAGGGATCGAACCTGCAACCTCATGGTTCCTAGTCGGATTCGTTAACCACTGCGCCACGACAGGAACTCCTAGTTCTCTTAATTTGTTGCAAGAACATTTCCTTTTTTTTTTTTTTTTTTTGTCTTTTGTCTTTTAGGGCTGCACCCGTGACATATGGAGGTTCCCAGGCTAGGGGTCGAATTGGAGCTACAGTTGCTGGCCTACACCACAGCCACAGCAACACCAGATCACAGCCTCGTCTGTGACCTATACCACAGCTTTCGCCAATGCCAGATCCTCAACCCACTGAGAGAGGCCAGGGATTGAACCCACAACCTCATGGTTCCTGGTCAGATTCGTTTCTGCTGCACCATGAGGGGAACACTTATTTCATATTTTAAAAGTTATCTGTGACTAATAAAGGATTCCAAAAAGAGCACACATATTGGCCAATATTTGACCGAGACTCAATTATGGACATATTTATTCAAATGTTTCCCACATCTCAGCATGGGTAGAAAAATATTAATATTTGCACTGCACACTGATGTAAACTATAGTCATCTGGCCTGGAGGCTCTGTCTGCACGTGATCTCACTTAACTGCCCCAAAGGTTGAAGGGAATCATTATCTCAGCACACCCCAGCAACCTGGTTGGAGAGGGCTTATCTAAAATGCTGCTATTCAAAATGTGGTCTTCACATCAGGAGCATCAGCATCAGCTGGGAGGTTGTTAGAAATGCAGAATTGCAGGCTCTAACCCACTTTACCAAATCTGTATTATCATAAGTTCCCAGATGATTTATGCACACATTGAAGTTTGAGAGTACCAACATAGAAAACAGAGGGTAACATTACTAGATAAATGGGAGGCTGAACTTACTGGGCAATGCAAAATAGCCAATCATTAAATTTTTTTCCCTTGGAAGAAGTTGTGCTAAAATGGCACTGCCTGGGATCTGAGATTTGATCCTGTAACTATTCTGTCATCATGGAGATTCATATACATATGTGTGTGTGTGTGTGTGTGTGTGTGTGTATATATATATATATGTGTGTGTGTGTGTGTGTGTGTGTGTGTGTGTGTTTATATTTATATGTATTTAAATAAATATATATATATATACACACATATATATATATATAATCAGTATTCTATAAATGGCAGCATAAAATGCATAGTCTATTTAAACCAAACATTCTTTTTTTTTTTTTTTAGGTGAGTGTGGAAGATAAGCAAGCTTGTACCTAACAGCCATTTCATCCTCCTTCAAGCTTCAAGTATGCTTCTTGCACTTCTTGCACAGCAGAGGACTGGTAAGCCAAAAATCACATTCTCCAGACTCAGTGGCAGCTATTATCATGGCAGTATGTAGGTTTCAACAATCAACCACTTTCACGTAGGATCTGGAATGCTGTTTTTCTGATAGGCATAGTTATGGAGGCAATTTTTCTTCTATAGCAGGGCTACCAGAGGTGTCACTGTTCAGTCATTACCTTTGTGAACATCAGGAAGCATGGGTGGTACATCCATTTTGCCGGTTCAGATTACAGTTGGTATGGTGAAATTCTGGAGCTGGCTGTGGAAGTGGCAGTTTCTTGATTCTGGTAGCTTTCAGACAGTGGCTGTGGCACTGTAGCTCTGAAGCTGTCAGTTTCTCAATGAGGAAGAACACAGCTCTTTTATTTATTTTTATTTTTTTTGTCTTTTTAGGGCCACACCCATGGCATATGGAGGTTCCCAGGCAAGAGGCTGAATGGGAGCTGTAGCTGCTGACCTATGCCACAGCCACAGCAACACCAGAACTGAGCCAAGTCTGTAACCTATGCCACAGCTCATGGCAATGCCGGATCCTTAACCCACTGAGCAAGGCCAAGTATCGCATGGATACTAGTCAGATTCATTTCCGCTGAGCAAAGAAAGGAACTCCAGAACACAGCTCTGTTAGTATCTTAGTTCTGAGGTGTGTTTTTGAGAATCGTTCCATTGATATTCTCATTTATTCTCTTCAAGTATATTAATACTTCTAGCTCAAACTAACTGGAGTGTATTCTGTTCTCTGCAACTGAACTTTGACTGATATGATCTGCTCAATCTGTTTTCAGGACCACCCATTTTTCATTGATTTATCTAGCAAATATTTATTGAAGGCCTTCTCTGAACAGGTATTTCAATATATATTACATATATATATATATATATATATATATATATATATATTTCAGATGGGTAAAATAATAGTTTTAGTTCACACAAATTGTATGTTGCTTTAAAAAACATATTTCTAGGAAAGTGGTTCCATCCAAATACAGCAGAAAAAAGTTCCATTTCTAATCTAATCACCATAGATAGCTTATATGTCCCTTTCATATAACGAAAAGATGGGAATTTAGAGGAAAAAAGATTGGTCTTTTCAAACTTCATTTGACAAATGGAGGCAGTAAGGACCTGCCCTACCTCATGAGGTTTCTGTGAGAATCAGATGAGGCAAAGTATGGGAAACTGCCTTGTCCATAGTAAAGTACTACACAGTGCTGCTTATTTATTTATAATTAGTAATAGTAACTTGACCCTACAAAAATTTTCAACATTGGATGCAGCACCCATAAAGACAGCAATTTTTATTTCCTCATTCTCAATTTCAGTGCAAATTCTGATTTTCATATAATGGTAATCTTAAAGATAAATCAGAGAGCAACTACCCACTTTGGGAAAGGAATTTTCACTTTTGAAAAATAATCACAAAAGGAAATCTTTCCTTAAATGTTCCCTTCTCATATTTAATATAATTGTTGATTTACAAATACACATTTTGGTATATTCAGTATACAAGTGTGGTTTGAAAAACAGAATTATATCTTACAAATGATCTCACTTCAAATATGGATGAGTAAATCAAATTATAGATCAATTTTGAGACACCTGAATAGACATAATTTGCAAAGCTCACATGCTTTATTTTATATGTTCTTTTTCATTTATTTACTTATTTAGTCTTTTGTCGTTCTTAAGGCCACACCCGTAGCATGTGGAGGTTTCCAGGTTACGGGTCTAATTGGAGCTACAGCTGCCGGCTTACACCACAGCCACAGCAACACAGGATCTGAGCCGAGTCTGCAACCTATACCACATCTCACGGCAACGCCGTATCCTTAACCCACTGAGTGAGGCCAGAGATCGAACTCGCAACCTCACGGTTCCTAGTCGGATTCATTTCTGCTGAGCCACGAAGCGAACTCCTGTGTTCTTTTTCTTGAGTTATGTGAAAGAGAAGCTTGATTTAGATCAAGAAATGTCTAGTTAGTGCCTCCTAGATACCAGGCAATGTTTTAGGTTTTGAAGACAGACAAATGAGGTACATGCATCCTCTATGTTACAGTTCAGTCCAACACTGTCTAACACAGCAGCCAACTGTGCAAGTGTCCAGTGATCACTTAAGTGTGGCTAGTGTGACTCAGAAACTGAATTTTACATTCTATTTAATTTTAATTAATTAAAATATAAATAGCCACATGTGACTAGTGGCCAATGTATAGGACAGCACAGGTCTAGGCCAAACCCAATAGCTGACTTGTGGTTACCAAAAAGACCAAAAAAAAAAAAAAAAGACATACAGGCAAGATACTTCTCTTCTGTCTTAAAACAAAGGTGGCTTATTAATGTTCTGGTCTCAGGGATGGGGGTGGGGAAAGCGCTGTAATGGTTTAGGAAATTAAGTAGCAACAAGAGAAACAGTTATACAATTCTGTTTAAAATCTGTTCCGTTAGATTAAAATGTCCCCTGACATACTTAGAATGCAAAGATATTGCCAGGCCAAGAAAGCTAAAGTCAAAACAACTAAGGTCTAAAAAATCCCCAAAAAAACAAAACAAAAAAAACCTTGAGGTCTAAAAAAGCCTTGTTTATATGTTATCATTAGCATTCCTTGTCATCTTTATAGTAGTCTCAAGATCAAAGATGAGAAAAGAATGAGATTATTGGTAACTTGCTTACCCTGGAAACTTCCTTGATGGGGGAAGGTAGGCCATATCCAAGATTTTTTTTTTTCTTTACACAAAGAAAAGAATTGAGAGCCCATACTAACAAAAAGGTAGTACATGCTACTGATCACTTATAATTGGGAGTGATATGTAACACTGAATACCTTTTTGTTAAATGTGAGCATCTACCAGTTAATTTCATTTTACCTATATTCATATGCAAGATGAATTTACTTTGATAAATTCTATTTACTCTCAACAGTGGACAGATGCTATGATTTTACTTGATTGATTAAAATCATTTTTAAAGATGTCTAAACCCTACCAATCGATATGAGTCAGAGAGAAAGGTGAAAATCATTTAAATATTATTTCTAAGACTAAGGGTAAGTGGCTATAACATATAACAAGAATCTGAATTTTACCTGTCATTATCTGGTCATACAACAGATATCCTCCTGGGGTAAGCGTATTTGTTTTTGCAGATTTGTCACAAATTATTTTTTGAAGAGGCCAAACACAGTGGTAGTTCCAGCCCCAAAGCAGATGTGCTCGATGACAGCATCTGAAAGAGAATACCACTGTGGTTACACTTGACTACACAGAGAGCTAATAGTGCTTGAGGCACTTCCTGGCAGAACGCATTCTCCTGGAACGGTGGCTTCTTTTCACCATGACTAACCAAATGTGGATCAAACTGAAGGGGCTTTTTTTGAGTAAGAGTGCCATAGTGCTCATTCTTGGTGATATTCATCTAACAAAGAAAGTGGTATGACAAATAGTATACTCTGGATTTGACAAACTTTCAAAGAACAAATTGATTGTCTCTGAATGGACTTTGTTCTAAGCTGGATTTCATGTCAAACATGTTAATTAAATTATACCTCTGGGGTTCCAGCCCTTTGGAAATATTGTTCACAAGTAAGGTGAAGTTTTATTTGATTTTTGCAGAAGCTGAGGCAGCAAACAAAAGTTTTGTATGTTCAGTGAAATAGCAATATTGAAAATTGAGTTTGGGTATGAAAATCTTATAATGTGCATCTCTAGTTGTTCAAACAATGCATCCATCAGAAAATGGTGACTTTCCTTATGATTTCTAGGTCTTGTCTATAGAAATTACACTTTAAAATGAATACTACAATAGCACATTATATTTGTAATTTCCTGTGGAAGCTAAATGAATTTCATTATACCAATTAAAAAAGTAATAATTATTATCTATTTATGTCTCCCTAGAGTTATAGCTGTATAAGTCCTGGTAGAAATTAGGGAATGAATAAGTATCATGATAAGTGACTCTAAATTCCATCTGTGTATCTGTGGCAGGAAATAACACAATGCTTAAATCATTCTTCTTGACTAAGAGTACTGGCTCTGGAATCAGATGCTTAGGTTATAGCTCTGGCTCTCTAGTTTACTAACTGTGGCTCTAGGGCAGGTCTTAACTTCCAGACTTTCTTTAACTGTACAATGGGCACAGTAATAATAATAATACCCCTGTTAGGGGACCTCTGTCAGAATTTATTGACCTGAACTTTGTAGTGGTTAGCACAGTGCCTGGCATATTTTATTAAGTGGCTGTTACCGTTATATGTATGTTAGATACACCTTGTAGCCTATCTCTTGGGTACGTGCCTTCTTTCCTCAACTTCACTGTAAGCTTTGAGAAGACAGAAATCAGCTCATACAGTTTTCTAGTCTCTTCATCACCCAGCACAATGTCTTATAAATTACTTTACATAGGTTGGCAATGAGATTTAAAACTAAAGAGCAATTTGGAGTTAGATTATAAAGGACTTTGACTATGAGTTTTCCCAGACCTTCCCCGGACCTGTCTCCCATCTAGTATAAACCCCAGTCCCCTTTTGAGTTGTGTTAATGGGAATTCATGGTCGATGCCTACCCCAGTCAATAGCAGCCAATCCAATCAAGCATTCAGACAATTGGCCAGAGGCCTGAGACTGTATATAAGGTAGTGCAAAAGAGATTCCAGTTGAGTTAAATAACTGATTACTTTCACACATTTGGGACCTGTTTCTGAGCTTTAAAGGCATTTCTGGCTACTGGGAAGTATGTAATATCTTCATCTCCCTTAAATTAAAAAATGCAGAATATAATTTATGCCCTTCTTCTTTAGCTCTTCTCACATTTTAGCGATGAGCTAGTTAGCCTTTTCCATATCTAAGAACTTATTGTCTAGAACAACTCATCTGTAATAAGCTTCACCTGTAATATGCTCAAAGGTCACTCACAGTCAATGCACTGACCTACGTCCCTTAAACATGCTTTCTGAGTTTTACTTCTTAGTCCTTTATTTTTTATTTATTTTTTGGGGGGCTGCAGGTATGGCACATGAAGGTCCCAGGCTAGGGGTTGAATCAGAGGTACAGCTGCTGGACTACACCACAGCACATGGATCCTTAACCCACTGAGCAGGGCCAGGTATCAAACCCCCATCCTCATGTATACTAGTCGGGTTTGTTTTTGTGAGCCACAATGGGAACTCTTACTTCTTAGTCTTTTAAATTAACAGTTTGAGAAGTTCCCAAAGTAGCGCAGGGGAAATGAATAGGACTAGGAACCATGAGGTTGCGGATTCGGTCCCTGGGCTTGCTCAGTGGGTTAAGGATCTGGAGTTGCATTGAGCTGAAGTGTAGGTCGCTGACGTGGCTCAGATCTGGCGTTGCTGTGGCTACGGTGAAGGCCGGCAGCTGTAGCTCTGATTAGACCCCTTGCCTGGGAACCTCCATATGCTGCACATGCGGCCCATGGAAACAACCTAAATGTCCATTGACAGAGGAGTGGATAAAGAAGATGTGGTACATATACACAATGGAATATTACTCAGCCATTAAAAGGAAAGAAATAACGTCATTTGCAGCATCATGGATGGACCTAGAAATTATCATGCTAAGTGAAGTCAGTCAGACAATGAGACACCAACATCAAATGCTATCACTTACATGTGGAATCTAAAAAAAGGACACAATGAACTTCTTTGCAGAACAGATGCTGACTCACAGACCTTGAGAAACTTATGATCACCAAAGGAGAAAGGCTGGGTGTGGGAAGGATGGCCTGGGGGTTTGGGATGGAAATGCTATAAAATTGGGTTGTAATGATTACTGCACAACTGTAAATGTAGTAAAATTTGTTGAGTTAAAAAAAAAAGATCATTTAACACCCCTCCCCCTTCCCCCACTAGACTGTAAGAGCCAGGAGGGCAGGCACAGGTTGGGGGGTGGGGGGATGCACTGAGGGTTTGGGATGGAAATGTTATAAAATTTGGTTGTGATGATTGCTGTAAACCTATAAATGTAATAAAATTCATTAAGTAATTAAAACATTAAGTTTGATTTGAACTGATTGAAAAAAGAATTATTTATTTATTTTTGTCTTTTTTGTGCCGAACTTGCAAAAGGAGGTTCCCAGGGTAGGGGTTGAATCCGAGCTGTAGCCACTGGCCTACACCACAGCTCAGCGTAGCACAGGATCCTTAAAACACTGAGCTATGCCAGGGATGGAACCTGCATCCTCACGGATGCTAGTCAGATTTGTTTCTGCTGAGCCACGATGGGAACTTGATTTAAGTTTAATACTAGTACATACTGACTCTAACCTACTGCTAATGAAGTAAATACTGAGTATAGCAGCAAGGTTCAGCAAGGCAAGGTTGCCGGGAGAGCTGCATTTTAATCCGGTATAATCCATAGGTTGGAAGGAGGCTTTGAATATTTAAATATTTTTACTATCACACGAAATATTTTAAAAGTTTGGATAAGGCCTTCTAGCTCTGCTTACTGTTCCATGTTCTGTTCAGATTTCCTCTATAGCCAGCTCTGCATCTCCCTCCTTGATATTTCTTCTGTCTACCTCCATTTTATTATAATTAAAAAAAATTTCAAATTGTTTTTTAGTTCTATCTTGTCAGTGTACACCTGCAGGCGCACACGAATTTGATTATAGCTGTACCGTGTTGTGAAAAAGCTTGCAAGTGGATTCTAAAATGATAGGCAGTGTAAATTATAAAGTACAAAACACTGCAGATTAAAGCACTGTCAGCAATAAATAAAAATGGCTTTTTTTTTTTTTTTTGGAGGAAATAACTTTGGAAAGGAGAGAGAACAGGCTGGTGGGGGGAAACAATCCACACCATTAGGAAAGGAAGAGCCACATTTTGGGAAGCATCTGACGGACAGGAACATCAGACAAGGACATCAGAAACATTTAAGTGACTTGATCTCAGGCAACTCTCCAAGGGTTAAACCACAGAGGGCAGTTAGGTTGCATTAGATTTGCCAGTTCCTCTCTTGAAAGATAATGGACCTTTATTTTCCAAGGCCCACTCATTCAGTCTTGTTGAGCATGGAACTTGTGCTGGGGACTGTTACAGGAACTGGGTTTGCAAAGATGAAAAGTGCACAGTTCCTGTCTCCAGGCGCTTCTCGTCTTTAAAACAGAATATCCTAATAAGTAGCTCATAAAGGGCACCCGTTGTAAAAAGAGAAAGCAGCACCAGAATCTTCAGGAGGCCTCAGGGCTCCACTGAGGAAACGAGCTGTGTGTGGTCCAAAGGACAACTCTGATAGGCTTTCCTGTCTTTGAAAAAATAATTGATAATGTGAAATTAATCGATCGCCCAGAAAGTAAAAGGTTGAGATGAAGGCTGAAACTTTATATGGAAGGTTTAAAACACATTCAGTTGGGGCAGGGACTTAACCCCTATGATTGTCAGGAAAGAAGAGTCCAGAAGACCCACGAGTGCTAACTGATCGAACTGACAGTCGCCCTTCTTTAGACCCGCACCTCAGTGAATGTTGACTGTTCTCGAACATCTACCTTGCGGCGGGGAGAGAGTTCATCCACTTGGTTCAGATTTTGCACACAACAATGGAAGAAGGCTACTGTCACGGCTCTAAGCACTTTGCTCGCCTCACCCCCCGGAGTTTTAGGGCTGTGTGAGGTACATCTGTAGGGATTTTCTCTTTTGAAGAGAAGTAATAAAAGCATTTAAATTAGCGGGAGGGCGGTTAACACCCGCAGCCCCGGCCCCACTGCTCGCCTCCTTGCCCGCCGGGGTTCACTCTGCGCCTCACCTCGGGTTGGCCCAACAGCGCTAACGGCCGCGGGGTAGCAACGGCTCCAGGACGTTGCGCTGCGGGCGTTGCGCGGTCGTCGCTCGCAGGCCAGCGGCGAGTTCTGAAGGCGCGGGGGGTAGGAGTGGGGGTGAGGGAGGGAGGCCTGACCGTGGGCAGCTTTTGACGAACGGCCTTGAAAGCCAATTGGGAGCCTGGTCGACTTTTCCTTCTGCCAATAGAGAGCGAGGCCCGGGCTGGGGGGCGCTTCCCGCGGGCTGCTGCTGGATTTGATCCTCCGCGGCAGCCGCGAAGGCGGGGGCGGAGGCACGGCCTGGGCGGCAAGGAGCGGATTAGGGGAGGAGGGAAGACCGGAAGCCACCGTCGCGTCCCCATCCTTAGATTCGCTCCCCCGGGCAGGGTTCGGAGACCGAGGAAGAGGGAGAGGCTGAGTGCTGGCTCCGTGATAAAGGGGAGCGGCCGCTCCGGAGCCGCCTCCTGGAGCGCCCCCTTCATCCCGCCCGCTCGCTGCACCCACCCGGCTCCTGGGCGCGCGGCCCCCGCGGACGCCCTGCAGCGCAGACCTTCGCTGAAGAAGAGCTGCCAGCGGCGGGGACTGGCCGGCGGCGTCCCAGGCCCGCACCCCGCCGCCACCCCCACCCGCCTGCCGGCCGGTCCCTCCGGCCGCCGCCATGTCCTCCTCCTCCTCCTCCCCTAGGGAGACGTACGAGGAGGACCGGGAATACGAGAGCCAGGCCAAACGCCTCAAGACCGAGGAGGGGGAAATCGACTACTCTGCGGAGGAAGGCGAGAACCGCCGGGAAGCGACGCCCCGGAGCGGCGGCGATGGCGGCGGCGGCGGCCGGAGCTTCTCACAGCCGGTAACAAAGCGCGGCGCCCCGTACTCCTTGTCTGGCGGCTCCCAGGGAAGCAGGGCCCCGCGGCGGGGACTCGGCCCCGGGTCCTTCCGCCCGCCTCATTTTCCCTTTTTTGCTGCGCTGACCGGGTTGGGAAGCGCTGGCTCTTCTCTTTGGGTCTTTTTTCCTTCGCTCTACCTGTTTCCAGCATCTGGATCGCGAATCCAGCTCCGGCCTGGTCGCAGGCCCCGCCGCGAGTCCGCTATCCGCCCTGAACTTGGGAAGGGTCTCGGGGCCCAGGGTCGGGGAGGCGTTGCTGCTTCCGCCCCGGGGAACTCGGGTGCTCGATTAGCCCTTTGTTAGTTTTAACTCTGCGGCGAGTGGCCCACGTCCGACGACCCGCTCCCTTCGGTCTCTTGCTTCCAGCATCTGCGCGCCGGTCGCGATCACAGGATGGTGGCGTCGGTTTCGTCCGGGGCTCTCTTCTCCTGGGTCTTGAGGAGAACCCGCAGCCAAGTGACAGATTACGCTTCGGCGTTCACACTGCCCCCCCCGCCCCCCGGTCCCCTGGAGGTTTAATTAGAAAATTTTTTGCTCTTGGCAGTCCTGGCGCACATACTTTGCTCCCCAGTTTCATGATTATTGCTCAGTACAGTTTTTAGCTCTTTGGTGAGAAAATATGTTGGTAGGTGTTCGCACACCACTACTTCCAAGTAGAGTGAATCTTAAAATCACCTCAGTTCTTCACGGGCAGTTTGTTCCCAAATCGCTCCACGAAAAGAGGGACTGAACTCAGTACTGCATCCAACACACGTTCCTGGATTCTTATTTCTCTCATCAAATAGATTAGCTGGAGGCAGAAGGGATGTGAAAATCGTTTTATTCACAGCAAGTAGTAGCTCAACATCCGTTGGATGGAGACTTTAAGGGAACAAAGCAAAGCAAACGTTTTTGTTCATTTTGGTGCACTTAAGCTGTCTCGATGATTAGATATTCTTTAAACATTTAACACATTTTAATTGTGATTTTTTTAAAGCACACTTTAGCTGAAATATACGAAATTGTTTACTTATATTTTAATATTGAGATGTTTCTCACCTTTTACAAGAGGCAAATTAGATGTCTTAGCTCTTGTTAGCATTTTTATGTAAAAAAATTCCGGTCAGTAGCCCTCATGTTAGTTTCCAAATAGGATAAGGTGGCAACACATTTAAAAAAGGAACTTTAATTTCTCTAAATAAAACAGTTCTCTTATGGCTAGATAATACTTTCCACTTTTGTATCTGGCTGTTTGGAATGTTCAAAATGTAGCTTAAAAGTATGATTAAAGGAAGTGTATTTTTTCTTAGGAAGTTTCAGTTCAAAGCAAATCTTTTGTGGAAGTTGGAAACAGGAATATTATAACTGATGTTTAGATGCATTGGATCATTGTATTTCTTCTGTCAAAAGTCTTGCTTAAGTTTTTGTGCAGTAGCATGAAATGTCTTCCATTAAGTGTCTTGGGAAGGTATTTTAACCAGTTTATTAAAAAATTGTTTTTGAAAACAGACTAAGCATGAAGTCATTAGTATTATCTTGGATGTTGGGAAGAAAATAGTTTACAATTAATACAGCCATAGTTAATTGTATCTAGCAGCAGATTTAGGTCTTGGGGAGACTCAGGAGTCTTAGCGTACAATCTCTGTGACCTTGGGAAAGTCAGTTTACTCTTCCCGTGTTTTCTTAGTTTGTAAAATGTGAAAGTTGAACTTTCCGTGCTTTCCACACCTGAAGTTGTAGTTCAGTTATTAATGGAATGCAACTTTTAAATTACCCAGGCAGGAACTAAAATATGCAGAATGAGTTATAAGATCAAATTTTATCTTATTGCTGGTATGTTTCTTTCTTTCTTCTTTTTTTTTGTTTTTGCCTTTTTTTTAGGGCCACATCTGAGGCATATGGAGGTTCCCAAGCTAGGGGTCCAATCTGAGCATAGCCACCAGCCTATGTCACAGCCACAGCAACACCAGATCCAAGCCGCATCTGCGACCTATACCACAGTGATCGGCAAGGCCGGATCCTTAACCCACTGAGCGAGGCCAGGGATGGAACCTGTGGCCGGCCTCATGGATACTAGTCAGATTCCTTCCTGCTGAGCCACGGTGGGAACTCCCCCTGTGTGTTTCTTAGGAAAGGGTGAATTGCTTTTATTTTACAGTAGAACCAGTACTGCACTGTGAAATCTAATGAAGGGTTATTTTTCCTGTTTTTAAAACATTTTTCTTCTTGTGATTTTGGGTACTATTTTGAAATCATTGCAACTATGGAAACCTGTACGGAATAAAATTTTACTAGGACAGGGATGCCCTGAATAGAAGTTTACTGTCTATAGAGTGCATCGTTATCCAGAAATATGGTAATTCATCTAACTGAAAAGGGTTTGGCTCAGCCTCAGCCCTGATTATTTTTTTCTGTTTTTAAAACATTTTTCTTGTGATTTTGGGTACTATTTTGAAATCATTGCAACTATGGAAACCTGTATAGAATAAAATTTTACTAGGACGGGGATGCCCTGAATAGAAGTTTACTGTTTATAGAGTGTGTCATTATCCGGTAATATGGTAATTCATCTAACTGAAAAGAGTTTGGCTCAGCCTCAGCCCAGCCCCAGAAGAAACACCTTTGAGATCAAACTTTTAAGTAAATACAGATTAGTTACAATCCTGGGTCATGTTTCTAACTCTAGTTGAAAGTTTGTAGAAGTGTAAGTAAGACTTCAGATATTTACATTGTTGGCTTTTCATAAGTTTCCTTAAGTGTTTTAATAATAATTACATTTAAAGAGGAGTATGAGAGTATTTAAGAAAAACTTGCTACAAATGCTCCCAATTTAAAGATGAATGAATCATTGTCAATGATCACAATGTTTGAAGATGTAAAGAGAAACGAGTTTATAGTTCAGGTGTGCGAAATAAGACATCTTTCAAATTTGTGTGTTCTGTTACTTCAAAGAGCAAAAACTCCCAGAGTGTTTCAAATTCTTTGGACTGTGTTTTCAACAAAATTTGTTCGTGGTGTGCTTGATTATATCATGCTATGTATTTATACAGTTACTTTACTCTTGTGCAGTAAATTGTGTTCTGCGGAGTTCCCATTGTGGCTCAGTGGTTAACGAATCCTACTAGGAACCGTGAGGTTGCGGGTTCAATCCCTGGCCTCGCTCAGTGGGTTAACGATCCGATGTTGCTGTGAGCTGTGGTGTAGGTCCTAGACGCGGCTCTGATCTGACGTTGCTGTGGCTCTGGCATAGGCCAGCGACTACAGCTCCAATTGGACCCCTAGCCTGGGAACCTCCACATGCTGCGGGTGGGGCCGTAAAAGGACAAAAAGGCAAAAAAAAAAAAGATTTATGGAGTGCTAATTCATTTTAACTACTTTCAGGTTTTTCTTTTACTCTATTCTGCTGGTGAATAAACAGGTAAACCAAAGACTGTTAAAGTGATTTTTTTGCTAATGAGGTAGAAATTTAAGTTTTTCATCTTTTAATAGACTTTTACAATAGCAAAATGCCAAGATAAAAATAAAGATCCTAGGATTTCCAATTAAAGGAATATGCATTATGTAGATAATCTAGTTTGAGTTTAAGATACACTGTGAAACTTGATCTGCATTACAGAGATGGTAGGAATATTATGACTTTCTGGGATGAATATAGAATGGGAGATAGGATGAGGTCACTTTGTTAGCTTTTCTAAACAGGTAAAGTTTAGAGTCTGTGATGGTGAGCATAGTAACTACATTCTGAGGAAAAAAAAGTTCAAGGTTGTGTACCTCGTAGGTAAGTGTTAGAGCCTTGAAGCTTCTGTGACAATAATGTCCTGTATCACATTTAGCTAAGCTGCTACAGTAGAGTGACAATTTTAAGTCTAGTTTTGGGATGTAAATGAAAAGTGGTAGGTTTTCCTATCTTTTGGTTTTAACAAGTGACTATTTCTTCATATTAGTGCATATATTGAAAAGTGCTGTTGTTAATAGAGCCATAAGCTCAACCAAAGCAGGTGCCTTGGCTATGCTGCCAACATGCTTTGTGACTTAACCTCTTTGGAATTCGACTTGCTACCTATCACATGAGATAGTTGGATTAGAAGATCATTGTGACCTCTTAGCTTATTAAAAAATAATACTTGAGCCCTGTCATGTGCTGGGTGCTCGTCTTAGTGATGGATATATTAAAAAAAAAAATCTAAAAATCTGTGATTCTGCATCATTTAATTTTTTTTCCTCTATATAATATCGAATACAATTTCCAAAGCTTGCAGTTGCAGTCATAGCACAACACAGAGGAGCCTAAATAAAATGAAAAGGGAGCAGGGGTAGGGACTTCATTGGGCCATATAACTAGGAATGCCAGGTGTGGCACTAGTTTGGGCATGGCAGGGTCCTGGGATTTAGATGATGTCATAGGGACTAGATCCTGTCTCTTTCGGTATTTCACCTCTATTTCCTCTATGTGGTGATAAAGCTAGGCTTACATTCATACAGCTGGCAAATAAAGAGAACGCGGTCTCTCCCCCAGAGCCCATAACTATCTCCTCTGATCAGCTATTTTTTATGTTTTGCTATTCCCAACTAATCAGTGAACTGCCTCTGAAGTTGGAGTGTCATGGCTCTGACTGAGACAACTAGTGGAATAATAAAGGGTTGAGGAGTTTTTATTGGTTTGTTTTTGCATTTAACCAGGAGAACGGGGAATGGGTTCTGGGAATGGGTTCTGGGTGGGCAAAACCCAGTTTCCTGGTGCCCTGGCTGTTAAGGATCTGGCGTTCACTGCTGTGGCTTGGGTTGATCCCTGGCCCAGGAACTTCTGCGTGCTGTGAGCATGCAAAAAGAAGAAGAAGAAAAGAAAAACAACACAGGAAAAAGACCAAGTAAAGAAATGTGATAGGTTAATTCAGTAATAAAAAACATACTAGTTAACTCTAAGCATAGTGTGAATAAAAAGTTGTTTGCAGCTGTCCTTTAAAACTAGTTTGTCTTTAGTCTATATGAAGTATCCAAAGTAAAAGGGAGGACAGTCTTAAATATCTGAAAATATTATACTAATTTCTTGGTACTACATTGATAAATTCTAACATATCTAGGAAATTATTACCAGAATAGAGAAGGCACTCAAAATTGCATGATAAGAGGAATGACAGGAGAATCTGGGGGATACTTAACCTGAGGGGTAAACTTAGTTGCAATTTAAGATGTCATTACAAATTATAGGAAGGTTATGGTAGAAGAGGGAAATGAAGATAAGGATAGGAGGTGGCAACTAATTTTGATTGGACCCTTGTTCAAGAACTACATCTAGCAGCACTGTGCTAGACTTTTATATTTGTATAATTTATTTGTTGTAATTTTAAGTGGTAAGGATTTTGTTTTTTTATTTTTTCAAAAGTGAAACCAAGGTTAAGAAAGGTTAAGTAAGTAGGCGTTCCTGTTGTGGCTCAGTGGAGATGAATCCGACTAGTAACCATGAGGATGCAGGTTTGATCCCTGGCCTCGCTCAGTGGGTTAAGGATCCAGCATTGCCATGATTTGTGCTGTAGGTCCCAGACGTGGCTTGGATCTGGCATTGCTGTGCCTGTGATGTAAGCTGGCAGCTACAGCTCCAATTTGACCCCTCACCTGGGAACTTCCATATGCTGCAGGTGCAGCCCTAAAAAGAAAAAGAAAAAAAAAACCCAGAAGAAGAAGAAGAAGAGGAGGAGGGGGAGGGGGAGGGGTAGGGGGAGGGGGAGGAAGGTTAAGTAAGCATAAGATCATAGAGCCGGTAAATGTCCAAAGATTCGAATGCTGGGGTCTGAATAGAAAGGCCATTATGTATAGAAAATTACAGGGAGACCAATTTGAATGCATATTAGGAAGAATTTTTGTTTTCCTTTTGTTGGAGGTGTTTAAGAATAATCACTTGGAGTAGGTCTTTGTGTTTGGTTTCGGGGAGTGAATTAATTGAATTTGAGGTTGTTTGCATTTTTGTTTTTGTTTTTTGGCCATGCCTGTGGCGTGCAGAAGATCTCTGGTGAGGGATCAGACACATGCCAGAGCAGTGACAACGCCACATCCTTAACCACTAGGTCACAAGGGAACTCTTAAAGTTGGTCTTTTTTAATCATGTATTTGTAGGAGGGCAGAAAAGTTTGTTCAATGGCTGTTAAACACATGTAACGCATGGAAATGTTGGGAAAACAAAAAGCCTGAGGTCATTGTGCCTGGCCTTGGTGAGTTTACAGTTTTACGTTATATGAGAGATTTTTAATAGGCCCTTCTCATTCCTCCCAGATAGAAACTTCACTTGTAGGCTACCGAGCTTCCCTTCTCTTTAGCTGAACATGATCTTCAATCTGCAATAGTCAAAGTTGGCACTCAGGACTGGTATTATTGGACTTTGCCTTTGAGATAGGCTTTCAAGGGCTGGGAGTTTGTAGTTGGTCCATACCTTGCAGTGAGGACCAAATAATACCTCCATTATAGTTGACACAGTTTACATAAAGAAGGGATTGAGTAATGGAAAAAGTATATATAAATTGTAGGCATGGGAGTTCCTGTCGTGGCTCAGTGGTTAACGAATCCGACTAGGAACCATGAGGTTGCGGGTTCGATCCCTGTCCTTTCTCAGTAGGTTAAGGATCCAGCGTTGCCATGAGCTGTGGTGTAGGTTGCAGACACAGCTTGGATCCCGCATTGCTGTGGCTGTGGCGAAGACTGGCAGCCACAGCTCCTGTCAGACCCCTAGCCTGGGAACCTCCATATGCTGCAGATAAGGCAAAAAAAAAAAAATATTGTAGGCATGCCTCCATTTGCTGGGTACTTATTTGGAATATTGTTTCTAGTCTGATAAATAATAGATATAAATAGAAGGAAAGAGAGCCTAGATACTAAACATTTGAAATGGAAAGAATTTGGACTTCTGTATGCGAAAGGATGAAAAAAAACTCAAGTTTTAGAAGACATGATTAAAGTATTAATATATAGATGGGAATAAACAGTACTGACTTATTCACCAATTTAGGATTGAGATGCATAGTATGGTACTTAGAGGAGGTAATTTTAGGGTAGTAAAACAAGCCCTGCTGATGATCTCAGATTTCTTATCACCATTATATAGTATAGGTAGAGATAAAATATTGACATAAGAAAAGTGTTAGGGAGTTCCCGTCGCGGCTCAGTGGTTAACGAATCCGACTAGGAACCATGAGGTTGCAGGTTCGATCCCTGGCCTCTCTCAGTGGGTTAAGGATCCAACGTTGCCGTGAGCTGTGGCGTAGGTTGCAGACGCAGCTCAGATCCTATGTTGCTGTGGCTGTGGCATAGGCTGGCAGCTACAACTCCGATTAGACCCTGAGCCTGGGAACCTCCTTTTAATATTTTGCTTTTTGGGATTTTATCTCTATACAATATGTATATCTGTGTTTATGTGCATACTGCCCATACTATTTGAAATGTGAATTGCAGACATAATGACAGTTCAACCCTAGCTATCACAGCTTTCCTAAGAATAAGGATATTCTTTTCATACAGCCATTATTATCATAATGGTACCTAAGACAATAAATAATTTCATTATACAATCTAATATGCTTTCTATGTTTCAATTTCTCCAATTTTCCCTGAGGTGTATTTTATAGTAGTTTTTATCTATTATAAAATGAAGACTCCCATATTACATTTGATTGTTGTCTCTCTTTAGCCGCAATCTGAAATCTTCCACTACTTTTTGAAGAGCTTATGCCAAAATTGTTTTTTTTCTTTTTCTTGGACTGTTAGTCCTTTGCCAGATGATTTATAAGCAACAAGGGAGCTGACTGTCTTACTTCTTGGAAGTTTATTATTGTCTAATTATTTTTAGAGTAACACTTATTTATACTTTAAATGTATTCTCCAAGTTAGGTTTTCAGGTATTTACAGCTTTCTGTGCTATTGTTACCCAGTAATATTTAAGAGCTTAATGTTGATAATGTACTTTTGGTTGTTGAGTTTCACTGAGGCAGTCATTTGTTAAGGCTGCTAATAGGTTACTATTGGTGTTGGTATACATAGGGTACAGTCATTTCAGATTTAGTGGCATGTAATGAATATCTGTTTAACCATAGAAAAGACTCAGCATAAGCAGTTCAAATGAAATTCCAACGGTTGAATTAGTATTTGCAAAGGACTGAACTTATTTATTGGATTTGAGAAGTGTAAGTGTAGTCTTATGATTACTTTATATATTTAAATTGTTTTTTTCCTTCAAACTGACATTTTTTATTAGCAGGGCACAAAATTGTTATAATGTTTTCATGCATCTTTATAATAAAGACAAATTTTACCATATAGTAGAAATTGACAGAACACTGTAAATCAACTATAATGGAAAAAATAAAAATAATTAAAAAATAAAAAAATTGGTGAGTCTCTAAAACTATCAAGAGATTTAATTTTCTTAAAATTTTTCTTAGGTTTTGCTGGTAAAACATTAATGCTTTTATTTTTTTAATTTTAATTTTAATTTTTTTTTGTCTTTTTGACTTTATGTAGAGTCGCACCCGCGGCATATGGAGGTTCCCAGGCTAGGGGTCTAACAGGAGCTGTAGCTGCTGGCCTACGCCAGAGCCACAGCAACACGGGATCCGAGCCACGTTGCGACCTACATCACAGCTCACGGCAACGCTGGATCCTTAACCCACTGAGCAAGGCCAGGGATCGAACCCGCAACCTCATGGTTCTTAGTCGGATTCGTTAACCACTGAGCCACGAAGGGAACTCCAAACATTAATGCTTTTAGATTAGGAGAAAGAAATCTTTTTTCCTGCTTGTAGGAGATAAAAAATCTTTCTATAATAGTTTTTTGATATATATAAATGAATTGTACATGGTAGTAATTTCTTTCTTTTAAAAAAATTATTTAAAAAAAATCTTCTTTTACGGCCACACCCGAGGCATGTTCCTGGGCCAGGGATTGAACCTGCGTCACAGCATTGACTCCAGCCACTGCAGTAACAGTGCTGGATACTTAACCTGCTGAGCCACATGGAAACTCTGCTTTGGTTTGTTTTATAGATTCCACACAATACCCTTTAGCTCCATCCATGTTGTTGCAAATGGCAAATTTTCAGTTTTTTATGGCTGAATGATATTCCATTGTGTGCAGACATATATACACATTATCTTTATCCATTTGTCTACTGATGGACACTTAATGTTGCTATTGAAGTCATTTCTGAAGTGATACCTAGTGGCTAGTTGTAAATATGGATCTTTGTTTTAATAGAACTTGAATAAGTAGATGAGAGCTGTTTTCATTTTCAAGATAATTCTCATGCATAGTCCCTTTTACAATAAAGTTTAAGACCATATAAAACTTCTAGCTGGGCATACTCAAAGATACACAATACTTGACAGAAGCTCAGGAAGATTTCCGTTTTTGAGTACTCTTTGTTTAGCAAAGACATTATCTGGTATAAATTTAAGTTGTCAAGTATACTAAATCAGTAACTTCAAATTTGAGTCGGACTAGATACCCAATTAAACAAGGACATAAAATTAATCTATATTCCACGAAAAACCAAGTATATAATCTTTATATTAAAGGAAAGTTTTTAATTGGGACTTTCTGTTCATTTGGACTACTTGAGATTTTGATTTATAGAAGTGAAATTATGGAATTATGACTATAAAGTATATTTCCAGCTGTAGCATGCTCTCTATCTGCTGAAGTTTTTTTCTGAGATTTCCTTGAAGTTGAAATAAGTTATTTTTTTATTGAAGTATATTTGTTGTGCTGTATTATATAAATTGAAGTTGAAATATTAAGTAACTTATTTGTACTTTTTATTAAGAGAGAATACTCCCTTTTAAGAAATCAGAATTTTCATAACAAACATTTAATTGATGATTTTTATATTTATTTATTTATTTATTTATTTATGTCTTTTTACCTTATCTGGGGCCGCACCTGCAGCATATGGAGGTTCCCAGGCTAGGGGTCTAACAGGAGCTGTAGCTGCTGGCCTTTGCAACAGCCATAGCAACGCGGGATCCGAGCTGCGTCTGCAACCTACACCACAACTCACGGCAACGCTGGATCCTTAACCCACTGAGGAAGGCCAGGGATCGAACCCGCAACCTCATGGTTCCTAGTCGGATTCGTTAACCACTGAGCCACGACGGGAACTCCCTGTTTTTTATTTTTTAGTCTCAGGTCCTTTTGCTTACTTGTGAATTGCAATTTTTTTTTAAAATGTTTGCTTTTTAATGCAATGATGGGTTTACTGAAAAACCTGATTTTTTGACTTTTAAAGTTTTTAATTAGAATTTATTTTATCTTGATAGGAGGCAGGTGGAAGTCATCATAAAGTTTCTGTTTCACCTGTTGTCCATGTTCGAGGACTCTGTGAATCTGTGGTGGAAGCAGACCTCGTGGAGGCTCTGGAAAAATTTGGGACAATATGGTAAGGCCAATGGGGACTTCATGCAGATTCTGAAAACAGTATGGTAGAACAAATTTGCTTGCTTACTACAAGCTTTGATATTTAACCATGGTATATATTATTTGCATATGACTGTATTTCTTTGAAATCTTTTAAGTCTTTCTGGAATGATGCATTGGGTGAATTTTTATGGATCAGTGATCATCTCTCACTTTTCAACCAGCTTGTGTATTAATTTGATTATTGCATCTTTAATCTTGATTTTCAAATGAATCCATGATTCCTTAATTCTGCTTTAAACCATTGGGTTAATTAATTACACTTTTAATCTTCAGAGTTTCAAAATATTGGTACTTAAATACTGATTTTTTTGTTTATCTTGAATTATTTAGTAAGAATTTGGCAATAAAAAGTGAATAGATTAAAGGCAGGCATTACTTGCTTAGGTTTATGTCCCTGTGAGTTCTTATTGCAGATCATGAGCAGTCAGTGTTTTATCTTCCTAGCTTGTCTTCCTCTTGTGTTTTGTATTTCCTCAGGCTCCTTCTTTCTCTTCCCACAGCTGGTGTATGCTTAAGAATATTGACTTAAGTGAAAAACGTAATTAGAAAAGTGAATCTGCTGCCAAAAATAGACACTCAAAAGCTTCTGAATTATTTTTGGAGTACGCCTAGCTATTGTTCTCTTCTTAGTTTGGATAATCTAGAGTTTATTATTTTTTTCCATTGATGAATATATTTGGGGTTTTTGTTACAGTCATTAGAGACATAGACTAAGTCAAAATATATAAATGGGAGAAATTTCAGTATATTTGCTGAGATCCCTTGATTGCTTCAGTTTTATAAAAATGTGTGTAGAGTTTTGAGTATGAAAGGATGGGCGTATATAGCTGTTGCAAGAGTGATCAGAGATGTCCAACAGAGAGGAATCATTGCTTAAAAGGAGTAGTGTTAGGTGACACCTTCTATCATGGCATCTTTTTTCTTTTTTTTTGCTTTTTAGGAATGCACCTGCAGCATATGGAAGTTCCCAGGCTAGGGGTCAAATTGGAGCTGTAACTGCTGGCCTACGTCACAGCCACAGCAACTCAGGATTTGAGCCACCTCTGTGACCTACACCATAGCTCACCACAATGCCGGATCCTTAACCCACTGAGCGAGACCAGGGATCGAACCCACAACCTCATGGTTACTAGTCAGATTCGTTTCTGCTGCGCCACAACGGGAACTCCGGTCTTTATTTATTTATTTATTTTTTTGTGACATCTTTTTTATTTCATTGGTGACCTTGTTGAGAGGACTTGGCAAACCTGTTACCCTAAACTTATGTACCTCAGAAACCACTGTTAGCATATTGTATCCTTAGAGGTACAAATTGGGAATCTAGATGGGTATAAAAAAGCCCATTTCTTGAAGTATTACTGAAGCGACTATATCACTTGGTTAGTCATTTGGAGCAGATATTAGAAGTGAAGTTTGTCTTGAGACTTACATGGTATTGAAGCATAGAGCATATTTAGATTTGCATGTTGGTACTAGACTAACCCTAGTTATTGTAAGGACCTTACTGCAAGGATCTTTTAAGTGGTGCATTGTCCCATGGAGTTATAAAGAGATGATTATCTCTGGATTATTTTTCTTTTGTTATTATATATTTAGGGCTTTAAAAGTTGTTGGGTTTTACAGTTGTTGGGTTTTTTTTTTTTTTTTTTTTTTTGGTTATGCCCACGGCATGCGGAAGCAGAAGTTCCCGAGCCTGGGATGGAATCCAAGCCACAGAGGCAACAATGCTGAATCCTTAACTGCTAGGCCACCAGGGAACTCCCTTAAAATTATTTCTCATAGCCAAGAAAAACTGAAGCAATGTCAGAAAACAAGTTGATGAGCAAATACAGTTAAAATCTTTAGGGAGATAATAAAATAATAACCGTAGATATTTTGATGTTGATTATGACCATGACTTGAATGTCTTGATTAAAGAAATAAAACTGTTTATTTAAGTTGGTGAGTAATTTGAATTACTTTTGAGCAGACTGTCCATCTTTAGAACTTGTACTGTTTGTTTGGGTTTTTTTTCCTTTTTTTTTTCGCTTTTTTAGGGCCGCACCCACAGTATATGGAGGTTCCCAGGGTAGGGGGGTCCAATTGGAGCTGTAGCCACCAGCTTGCACCACAGCCACAGCAACTCCAGATCCAAGTCGCGTCTGCAATGCCAGATCCTAAACCTACTGAGTGAGGCAATACCAGATCCTTAACCCACTGAGTGAGGCCAGGGATTGAGTCTGTGTCCTTATGGATACTGGTCAGATTCGTTTCTGCTGAGCCACGACGGGAACGATGACCCTCTACTATTTGATACTTAATCCATGATAATGTGTTCCATGTATGAATGTTTAGTTAATTTGCTTAGTATGTCGTTCTGCCCTCAAGATTAGTGGTTATGTGGATAGAAAAGTTGTGAAATAATTGGAACAAATTAATGTATAATTAAGAGCTTAATTGGCATAAATATGTATAATAGGAGTTTCAGTTGTATGAAATGATCTTGAATAAGAGGTGGCTGCTACTAAAGCTGAAAGAACCTTGAAGAGTCTTTTGGGAGAAGTAGGTATTTACCTTCAAAATGTTACATTTATAGTCAGGTTCTTAACCTGCTGACCCACAATGGGAACTCCCTCTAGCTCACTTCTTATTGAAGTTATAGAAAGCAGTTTTTACTGCAAACAGGAAGGTCTTATAATAGGCCAATAAAAAATTTCTTTTTGATCTTTATAATTTTTCTGTTTCCAAAGAGCCAGGGAGCATTATTAACGTATTTACTTGGTGATGTTGTTTAGCTATTAAACCAACTTAAGAGTTGTGAAAGGAGAGTGTTTATTATTCTGTAATTCCTTCAGCATAAACCTGGTTTCAGGGGTTTCTGTATTTTTTTTGTATGCAAGATTTTAGAACTTCAGCAAGGAGTTTGTGTTTATAAAAGGAATGTTTCTTTTCTGGAATTTATATCTTGAATTTATATTTGGTAAACTTTTAATTCCAGGAGTTATTGCTCCTATGCTTTCTCTCTAATTTTGAGTGATGTGGGTTGAGAGAGCTAATAAAGCCTCATAGACCAGCGAATACTGATTGAATACCTGTCATGTGCCAGGCTCCATTTCTAGATTTCTGAGAATATAAAGATGAATTAGGCAAAGCAAGCAATTTGTATGCAGAACTATAATTTTAACAATTCTCCGAGTTGTACAAATGAGGAAGCTGAAATTCCTAAGAAATTATGTAATTTGCTAGCTACAAAGTGTTCTGTTTCTTAATAAGAAACCACTTGCCAGTTTTTGAAGTATAGCAGTATGACCCAGCTAACTTGATTGAGAAGCAGAGCTGTAACTGAGTACCTGACCTGATGTTTTTTCTCTGGCCTTCTGCCATTATAAAAAACATGTTAATTGTATTTTAAAATATGTTTAAGGTACCTGTTCATTTGACTAGAGGATACTTTGTTTTCCTGTTCTGTTCCATGTATTCTGATTTTTCTCTTTTCTCCTTCATTTCCTTATTTTTTATTTCATGTATTAAAATATATTCCCCTTCCTACAGAGTATACAATGAAAAGTAAATACTTTACCATCTTGCCCATAGCATTTATGATTACCATATTCTAGTGAATCTTTTTATGGATTCTTTAGTATTTAAAAATATTTGAGAATCTTAGAGATTTTTATATGAAATTTGATACAGCTATACATTTGTAGTTGCTTCTTATCTTTTGGTTCTCTGCTTTTTTTTTTTTTTTTTTGTCTTTTTAGGGCCGCACCCGCGGCATATGGAGGTTCCCAGGCTAGGGGTCTAATTGGAACTACAGCTGCCGACTTACGCCAGAGACACAGCAATGCAGGATCCAAGCTGCGTCTGCGACCTACACCACAGCTCACAGCAGTGCCGGATCCTTAACCCACTGAGCGAAGCCAGAGATTGAACCCGCAACCTCATGGTTCCTAGTAGGATTCATTTCCACTGTGCCACAGTGGGAACTCCTGGTTCTCTGTTTTTACTAAGACAAATGAAAGAGTAGTCATTTCTTAGTGTGGCACCTACTTATTTGGAAAATTCAGTAGAGGTAGTAGTTTCTGTTGTTGAGGGGTCCTGTGTGCTAACCTCCTATTGAGTTTTGTTTTGGTTTAATCTCTGTTGATTTCTGTATCTGGAATTGACTAGTACTGCTTGTAAGTAGCAGCCTAAGAAGTAAACTGGATGGCATTATTAGTAATCACAGAATTGTGCTTGAGGAGGGCATGAGGTCGATAAAAGCTTTCAATCGGAGGAGGAAGAGCTTTCAAATATGTACATCCACCACAGTTTATTTGGATGAGTTAAGAGTTGACTAACATTGGATACAGGTAGTGATGATAACTAGTCTGAATGACTTGACACATTTTTATTAAGATCTGCTTTTACTTGATTGGGAAAATAATGTTAACTGAACTTGCTATATTAGGGTATTCTTTCCCAATCTCCCTTTCAGCTATGTGATGATGATGCCATTTAAACGGCAGGCTCTAGTGGAATTTGAGAACATAGATAGTGCCAAAGAATGTGTGACGTTTGCTGCAGACGAACCCGTGTACATAGCTGGTCAGCAGGCTTTTTTCAACTACTCTACAAGCAAAAGGATCACTCGGCCAGGAAATACTGATGATCCATCAGGAGGCAACAAAGTTCTTCTGCTCTCAATTCAGAATCCTCTTTATCCAATTACAGTGGTATGTATTGTAGTAACACAAACTGCATTAAAAATGAGAAACTTTTTTTTTTTTTTCAACTGCACTCGGGGCATATGGAAGTTCCTGGGTCAGGGCTTGAATCAAAGTCACAACTGCAACCTGTGCCACAGGAGCAGCAACACTGTATCCTTAATCCACTTTGCTGGGCCAGGGATTGAACCAACAAGGTGAATCTGTAATCCACTGTGCCACAGCAAGAACTCAACTAAATTAGAAATGATTTTAGAGTTTGCAGTGAGTGACTAACCTATAGTTTTCATCATTGCCATTTACTTATATGAATATAGTAAGTTTTTAAAAAAAGAATTACTATTATTATTAATTTTTTTTTTGTCTTTTTAGGGCCGCACTCGTGGCATATGGAAGTTCCTAGGCTAGGGGTAGAATCAGAGCTGTAGCTGTTGGTCCTACACCACAGCCACAGCAACTCGGGATCCGAGCCACGTCTGTGACCTACAGCACAGCTCACGGCAACACCAGATCCTTAACCCGCTGAGCGAGGCCAGGGATTGAACCCGAGTCCTCATGGATACTACTTGGGTTCGTTAACCCCTGAGCCATGACAGGAATTCCAAAAAGAATTATTAAAATTAATTTTAATTGTGACTATCTAGTTTAATGAACAAAGAAATGGTGAGCACTGAAGCTGTAAAAAGGTCAGAAGCGTGATTGTCATAATTATATAAGCCCACTTAAAAAATTTTTAGTATCAGTGTTAATTCTCTTTTTGGTAAGAAAGTATGAGATGGACTTGTTGGAAATGATCCAGGAAATCTCTCACTCATATGCCTGCATAAGTACGAAGAGCATCTACTAGGTGACAGACTCTCATAGTGCAAGCTGTTTACAGATAGTTAAAAACCTGTCTGATTTACTTTAAGTTCTCTTCTTCACTCTAAAAAAGTGATATTAGTAGAATTTTAAAAAGGATTCATGTCCTGAGCGAGCTGAATTTTCTAGTTTGTAATAATCACATGCTGTTTCATAATAAGCCGGTGACAAGAACACTTGATTTTTGTAATGAATAGAGTAGTATAGTAAGAGGAGCTTCATTTAGTATGATTTCTAGAAAGGATATATGATACTGGGACATAAACTTAAAACAAAGCTTAAGACACTGAATTTATTTAGACATTATCAATTTACTTTTGTAATATTTAGTCTTAAGCAGTATTAGTAGTTTTACAATATTTCATGTTTTGGGAAAAACAGTATAACTACTACGAGTACTCTGATTTGTTTTTTGTATTCTTAGTCCCTAACAGTGTGACTGTGTAATTGTAGGTGCTCAAGAAATTTGAAAGTTGGAGTTCCCGCTGTGGCACAGTGGGTTAAGGATCCAGTGCTGCTGCAACTGTGGCATAGGTTGCACCTGTGGCTTAGATTCCATCCCTGGTCCTAGAACTTCCATATGCCACAGGTTCAGCCATTTAAAAAAAAAAAGGAAAGAAAGAGATTTGAAAGTTGAAGAATTGTTCCTAAGGGTGTCTCTTAGATGATTCAGGCATCTCGTTTGGTGAAACTTAACACTATATAAATGACCTTCTCTGGGTCTTTCCTCTATAACTCTTGTCCTTGAAAAATAAATACTAAAAACTAAGTTGTTCTACTTGTACTCTGTAATACATATTTATACTATAATTTAAGTGATTATGATATTAAACATTTTAGAGTCACATTTGGAAAAAACAAAGTAATTTTTTACAGTTTTGGTTTATTGTGTATTGCCAGAGATTGTTTTAGGCACCTGTTTAAAAAACATTAAAGATTCATTTAGGAGGTAAAAAGTAATAGTACTTTCTAAATGTTTCTTTGAAGCTTCTCCAGTGTGTATAGATAAGGGAATAACTTTAGATTTATTAAAGTAACATTTTTAAAAGTGTAATTAGTACTTAATACAAATGATATCTTGAGGTTTTTTTTCTTAGTAAAACAAAACAGAATAGCTTGTTTTTCTAAATATAAAATGTGATGAGTCTTGTTTTTATTCCTTCATAGGATGTTTTATATACTGTATGCAATCCTGTTGGAAAAGTGCAACGTATTGTTATATTCAAGAGGAATGGGATACAAGCAATGGTTGAATATCCTTTATTTGTAAATGTTTAAATTGATGTGTATGAATGTTATGTAATATAGATCTTTTCTTGCTTAATCATTTCTAGACAAGTCGTGTTTAGTCTCCACCACTATCCCCCATGTCTACTTGCCTTAGCTTTAAAAACTGAAACTGCAGTACCCACAGAGAATTTTACTTTTTAAAAAATTTAAAAAATTTTATATTTATTTTTTTGTCTTTTTCTAGGGCCGCACCCGCGGCATACAGAGGTTCCCAGGCTAGGAGTCTAATTGGAACTACAGCTGCCGGCCTATGCCAGAGCCACAGCAATGCAGGATCCGAGCCGCATCTGCAGCCTACACCATGGCTCACGGCAACACCGGATCCTTAACCCACTGAGCAAGGCCAGGGATCGACCCGACAACCTCATGGTTCCTAGTTGGATTTGTTAACCACTGAGCCACGATGGGAACTCCTACTTTTTTTTTTAGAATTTTAGTATTTGATAAAAATAACTTGCTACCATAAAATAGTTCAGCGCTTCATCTTATAGTGTGCTTTGCCTTTTTAGTGGGGGAAAAATAACAGTATTTTATAATATGTACACTTATATCTTTTTGAAATTTATCCCAAATTGACTTTTCTGAATCTCTCTTTAAAATAGGTAGTTTAGAAGTATCAAAACATTGAAGTCAGTAGAACTTTCATGGCTTCATTGAATCTTTTAAATAGTCGTGGTTTATGTAAGACCTGCTTCTCTATGTTAAATTTTGTTATGTATTGAGTAAAAGGAACAAGTTGCAATATAGTACAATTTATTTAAAAAAAATTTTTTTTAAATTCCCTAGGAGTTCCCTTTGTGGCTCAGCAGTTAACAAACCCGATTAGGATCCATGAGGATGCAGGTTCGATCCCTGGCCTCGCTCAGTGTGTTAAGGATCCTGCATTGCCATGAGCTGTGGTGTAGGTTGCAGAAGCAGCTCAGATCCTGAGTTGCTGTGGCTGTGGCGTAGCTCCAATTTACCTCCAATCTGGGAACTTCCATATGCTTCAGGTTCAGCCCTAAAAAGCAAGTAAAGAAAAAAAAAGGAATCCCTAATCTATATGTACATGTATATGCATCGAAAAATGCGGCGATATACAACAGACTCTTAATGGTGTTACTTATGGCAAGCTGTCTTTGCTTTTTTTTTATGATCTTTGTAGTTTGATTTTTTTAAATTTCTTTTTATTTTATGGCCACACCTGCAACATATGGAAGTTCCCCGGCCAGGGACTGAATCCAAGTCTTACACTTGTGACAACGCTGGATCCTTTAAGCCACTGTGCTGGGCTGGGGAGTAAATCAGCACCTCCACAGTGGTTCTTAACCCATTATGCCAGATTTTTTTTTTTGCCTTTTTTGTCATTTTAGGGCCACACCAGCGGCATGTGGAGGTTCCTAGGCTAGGGATCTAATCAGAGCTGTAGCTACTGGCCTACGCTGCAACCACAGCAACGCAGGATCCGAGCCGCGTCTGCGACCTACACCACAGCTCACGGCAACGCCAGATCGTTGACCCACTGAGCAAGGCCAGGGATCGAACCCGCAACCTCATGGTTCCTAGTCAGATTCGTTAACCACTGTGCCACGACGGGAACTCTGCCAGATTTTTTTTTTTTTTTAAACAATTAAAGCCTTAAGTTTTTGTCTTTCTTTGTTTTTTTGTTTTGTTTTGCTTTTTAGGGCTGCACCTGCGGCATGTGGAAGTTCCCAGGCTAGGGGTCAAATCACAGTTGCAGCTGCCAGCCTATATGACAGCCACAGCAACAGCAGATCAGTGTTGTGTCTGTGACCTACACCACAGCTCACAGAAATGCTGGATCCTTAACCCATTCCCTAACCCACTGAGCGAGGCCAAAGATCAAACTCACATTCTCATGGTTACTAATTGCGTTTGTAACTTGCTGAGCAACAATGGGAACTCCTAACTAATTTTTAAAAGCCAATAAAATGAAGATAAATGATTATAAACCCTGCCTTCTCAGAAATATATTTTAAAAAATGAAGTATTTATTTTGTATTATATTGATTCTTTATAACGTTCTTCCTACTTTAAGTGTAAAATATTTATTTCTTGTTTCAAGACAGCAACTTTTGCTAGGGAATGAGACCATGTTCCATTCTCCCTTCTCGTTCCGCCTCCCCAATTAATTAATTAATTTTTTTCTTTTTAAGGCCACACCCACGCAATATGGAGGTTCCCAGGCTAGGGGTCTAATCGGAGCCACAGCTGCCGGCCTACGCCACAGCCATGACAACATCAGATCTGAGCCCCATCTGCGGCCTACACCACAGCTCATGGCAATGCCAGATCCTTAAGCCACTGAGTAAGGCCAGGGGTCGAACCTGCAACCTCATGGTTCCTAGTCAGATTCATTTCTGCTGTGCCACAACGGAAACTTCCCCCTCCTCAGTTTATGAAGTACTTCTGATGACCTAGAAGGATTAATGTAGATAGTGTAGTATGGTTGTATAATGTTTTCTTTGGTACTCTTGCTCTTAAAAATAAATTCTAGGGAGTTCCCGTCGTAGCTTAGTGGTTAACGAATCTGACCAGGAACCATGAGGTTGCGGGTTCGATCCCTGGCCTTGCTCAGTGGGTTAAGGATCTGGCATTGCCGTGAGCTGTGGTATAGATTGCAGACATGGCTCGGATCCCGCGTTGCTGTGGCTGTGGTGTAGCCCGGCAGCTATAGCTCCTGTTAGACCCCTAGCCTGGGAACCTCCATATGCAGTGGGTGCGGCCCTAGATAAACCAAAATAAATAAATAAATAAATTCTTCTACTAAAATTCATCCAGAAAGTTTATCAGGTAAAGCATTTCTAGGAGTGAGATAGTTATTTCTGATTTTTTCAGTCTAAGAGTGTGAATAATGATAAATATTGGACACCTTAAACCAAATTTCCTTAATAGAGCTTATGTTTGAATCAGTCCTTTGTGCCCAGAAAGCTAAAGCAGCACTCAATGGAGCAGATATATATGCGGGATGTTGCACCCTAAAAATTGAATATGCAAGGGTAAATATTTTTTCTCAACACTTCGCCAAAGAAGTATTTATGCTTTGGATATACAATTTGAATTTACTTTCTTTTTAATCTTAACAGCCAACTCGTCTAAATGTTATTAGGAATGACAATGACAGTTGGGACTACACTAAACCATATTTGGGAAGACGAGGTAAGTATTTTATGCGTTTTAGAATGTACCTACATCTGCTGACAAATTTTTACGTGCAGTTAGATTCCTTTTTCCTGAGATGAGCTAGTTCTTTCAAATGAAAACTTTGTTGGTGAAGCATTTGTTGCAAAAGGCCTTGTAATGCTGGAAAAGAACCTTGAACATTAGTGCCCCCTACTGGTATGTACTGAGTTATTGATATTTAGTTCAACAAGGAGCCCACACATACAGGCACGCCCGCAGTTCAAGGACTTGCATTTCTCCAAGCAGCTCTCTCTCTTTGGAGGAGAGGAAATTGATTCAGAGTATTCCTTACAAACTTCAAACTTGCACACTGCTTCTCTATGGAAAGGACTTTTCCCCCAAGCTGGACAAGGCATTAAGAAGGATAGAGGACTCCAGCAGGCTGACTCTACACTTCATCATGCACAACATCGGCATCAGCAAAAAGCCCTCTGAAAAACTCAGACTTGCAATTCACCTTGACTGCATACTGCATGCACCATCACCCCAAGTTTTTAAAGGAGGACACTTAACAGTACTTCAGACTTGCATGGGATGAATACCATAATAGACTGTGCCCATTTATTCAAGTTGTATGTATATATTGGTTTGATTTCCCTTAAGGTTTCAGATGTAGAATTTATTTATTTATTTTTGTCTTTTTGTCATTTTAGGGCCACACCTGTGGCATGTGGAGGTTACCAGGCTAGGGGTCTAATCGGAGCCACAGCTGCCAGCCGGTGCCATAGCCACAGCAACGTAGGATCTGAGCCACGTCTGCAACCTACACCACAGCTCACAGCAACGCCAGATCCTTAACCCACTGAGTGAGGCCAGGGATCGAACCCGCAACCTCATGGTTCCTAGTCGGATTCGTTTCCGCTGAGCCACGGCGGGAACTCCCAGATGTAGAATTTTAAACTTTTCACTAATGCATACTAGATTTTATCTACAATGTTGTAAATTTCAACGCCCATTGCTATAACTGTTTGCAGCTTAGATTCAAATTGTTAATTGACAAATAACCAGGGCCAATTTATCTACAAGTCTTGGGAATTATAATGCTCAACCAATCCACACAGATAAAAGAGAAAAGGATTAGAAAGATGCAGACTTGCTGCACTTAAGTTTATTTATCTTTTGTTTATTTTTCTCAATTGTGGACATTTGATGAGAATAACATAATAATGAAAAGGTGCATTATATGTAAAAGACGATTTTCTGTGTGGTTTGATTTTTGTAAAGTGGCTGTTTATAAGTTGTCACTTTTTGTAACAGTTTAAGGTTATAACTCATGTTAATTTGTGTAACTAGAAATTTTGACATTTCAAATGTAGGTGAAATTAACGTCTGTTTAAGGTAGAATTTATTTAAACTTGACAAATCTGAAAATAAGAGCATTTCATTTGAGGTGCATTTTCACCTATAACTTCTAAATGCTAGATTTCATGAGCATAGATTTGACTGATAAAATTGTTCAACCGTGTGGCGATTCTGGAATATACAAATCAAAGTGTGGATCTTGTAAAAACAAGGGGGCTGCAGTATTGGCTACATCTTCACTACAATATCAGTATTTGAACCATGTGTTGGAAAAACTCACCAAGATGAATATGCCTTTAGAAGTCAATGAATTAGGAAACATTTTTATGGCATCCAAAATATTTTGGGCAGTAGGGACTCCATAGTGCATATATTCTTACCAAAAGAAAAAAGTGAGACAGTGCGATGATCCTTTCATGTTCAGATATTTAGGACTTTTGGATGATTAACCCCTTTAATTCTCAATTCTCAGGAAATCATCTTGTCTTATACATGGGGTTGCAAACAGGTTTGTTTGATAGTGCGACTTGACTGGACCCCACATTTTTTGCTACTCACAGAAAACTGCTTGGCATAGGCTTGGTACAGTTGAATACAGTACTGGAAAATGAAGCCATAGTGCTCAAACAACAGAACAGGTGGTTGATGAGAAATCTCTCATTTCTCTCAAATTATAGTCAGTTATTGACCATTCAGGTTTTTTTTTAAACTCATTTGAAATAGTGCGTTCTGGTTGTATTTCTTTTAATGTCTCTTAAAACATTTATAGATAAGCTTCTTATTTTAATAGTGTTTACATCTATTCTTTTAAAGGTCTAAAGTTTACAGAGTCAGCCTAGATTAGATCTTCATACAAGGAATTATAGTCAGAAAACTTTAGAAATGTGTAAGGTGAATATTTAAATAGGAAAATGTAATTAAAGGAGGTAAAACAGAAATTTAGTTGCTTATGCTTTTGAGGGAAAAGAACTCGTTTTCTAATTCCTTACAGATGTTTGTATGACGAGACTATAGCAGTTTATTTTCTTGTTTGTTTTTATAGTGACTTCAGCATCCATTCAAGTTGGCATTGAATTGTAACTTTTTCTACCAAAGAAAAAAAGAGTGCTTTTATAAATATAACCTCATTTTTCAGAAGTTCTTTTTAGCTCAGATTACATTTTAGTACCGAGAATTCTTAGCTTGGACTCCAGAGAATCCCTCCAGAGATGTTAAGCAGAACTTGTGTATATTTGCATCTTTTGGGAGAGAAAGGGTCCAAAGCTTCCATCAGATTTCAGATGAATCCGTGAAAGTTTACAAACTACTATGTATAGACTGATATATTCAGTGTTTGACTCTTCTTTACTTCTTTATGTGACCTTGTATTAAGTAGTGAATGCTTCGAATAAAGAGAATTATTAATAATGAGAATGTTTAGCTGAAAGATACCTTAGAAATCATGTACACCAACTCCTTCATTTTATGAATGAAGTTTGTTTTTATGATTATATAGCCAACTAGTGGTTAAGCAGAAACTTTATGATTCCCAATCCAGGGCTCTTTCCTTTATAGCACACAGTTAACTCTGTCAATAAAACTGAGTCGTGAAGACATTATGGTGATTTTGGTTTAAGATCCAGATCAGAAAAGGACTCAATATTTAACATTTGGTGGCATGCTTAAGCGGAGGATTGTTAGCAGAATGAATTAGCAGATGGGTTGATTGAAGAGGAGTGAGACTTAAATGATGCTGCTGGAAGTTATGTATTAGAAAGAAGGAATTATGAGTGTTTAGACTGGAGAGGAAATGACTTTGGGGAAATGGAGGGAAGATCATAATAACTTCTAAGCATTAAAGAGGTTTTGGAGAAAGTAATGAGTAAGGCCGTGGGGCCCAGAATGGAGTAGAATATATGTAGAGGACAAATTTCTATACAGTATAAAAATGTTTTCATGATTTAGAACTAACTGAAAATGTAAGGGAAAGTAGTTACCTCATTACTGGTGTTGGGTAAGCAGAGGTGGATGGTCCCAGGGATGATGTAAAGAGAATTTATACATTGAATAAAAGTTGAACTTGATGACCTTCTAGGACCTTTTCAATACTGTGATAACTTGGAATAGGTTATTAAAACAATACTTCTGTAGACTGAAGTGAAAATTAAAGTATTTCTCCTCTCCCATAAACCTCATTTGTTTAGGTACTAAGGATACATAGAAAGCCTTTCTTTGAATTTTCAAAGATTAGAATGACCAGACTCTTAAGATGCATTAAAAAGAATCTTACTGAAAGGTATAATTTGATCAGCAAACTTTCTAGTATTAAAATTTCTAGTATTAAAATTTAATAACTAACATAAGAAGTGCTATTTTAGAAACTTTGAAGTAATTTTTGAATGTCAGATTTGGGAAAATTGGCATGCCTTCCCTGAAAATATAGCTAGCATAAAAATTATCCTTTAGAAGTATTGTAGTACTCTCATCCAATAATGTAGCCCCCTTGGTTAGCTTTAACTTGGCATATTTAAACTTTGGGGGTGGTGCTCCTTGTTCTGCCTGGTGTTAAGGTCTATAGACAATTACCAATCCATGATACAGTATGGGCCAGTGATGTGCAAATTTCCAGCTCTCAAGTCAGTAGGTGTTTGTAAATATGTGTATATACATACAAAATACTCTGTGTTTACTGATTGTGAAACCATGTAATACAGGTTGTTGTTGGCTTATGCTGAACTTCTTGAAAGAAGCCCACTTTGAAAATGTGTTGCTGTTGAAGCTAATAGTATGCATCAGGTACTGTCTTTCAAAAGTACTGCACTTAAAGCTTGTTTTAAAGACATGTATTGGTAAAAACTTCTGTACAGTGTCAAACTCTAGCATTGTGTACATTCACTTTCTGAAAAGTATCCATTCTTTCCTTAAATTTGAAAGTGTGATTGTATCTGGCATTTGCCAAAAAGATATTTTCAAGTTAAGTGGAATTTGTTAGATAGAATTATTTTCTTAAACTTTTGGTGTTTGTATTTAAATTGGATATGAATGGATGTTTAACATTAACCCAGAATCACATTTTTATGAATTGTAATGGATGTTTTGAATGGGTGTTTCCCATGTGAGAAGTCTGTTAAGTACTTGGGTCAAAATTGTTAAAACCATGTTTCTACTTTTGTGTCAGATAGAGGAAAGGGTCGCCAGAGACAAGCCATTTTGGGAGAACACCCTTCTTCGTTTAGACATGATGGCTATGGTAAGTTTGTCAAGGCAGAAGGAAGGTAGTATAGACAAACTATTAGAATTTTTTGCATTTCTGATGAAGAATGGCACAATCCTTGTCTCTGTTTTTTGCTACTCACCTGACTTGGTTTATGGGATCAGCGCCTTATAAATGTACTCCAAAGGAGTTGTCCAAAAGCCTTTGTTTTCTTAGGTTGTTGTTATATCATGCAATGTTTGAGATAAATGAGAGCTTTTGGTTGGGATTGAAAGCCTTTTTTCCCTTTTGTTTTGGTTTTGATTAGTAATGGGCTCTGGCTTATTAGAGGGCCAAAAAGAACTATAGCTCAGTAAGTGTCTTTTCTTCCATTCCAGCAATTATGAGCAAAGAGGAATTTTAAATAATAAAGGCAGAGAGAGTGGGGTATTTGTTGAAAAGGAAACATGTTTTGGTTAGATCCTTAATTCTTTTAGTTTTACAATTGGTACTTCAGCTTTGGTTAAGTTCATATTTAATTCTTTTTTTAAAAAAAACTTCTTAGTTTTAATGTTTGCTATGTTGATAAGATTATAAAACCTAGAATAATAATCTTCCCCCGGAAAAAGTTAGGTATCAGACTGCTGTCTTTGTAAGTAGATGTTGAAAATTGTTATTGATAAAACTTAACTGGTTATTAGTTCTATGTTTTAAAGTTTTTTTAGTTTTTAGCAGTAGTTATTGACTCCACCTGTTCTGTGGTTTAAAGTTGAAGTACAGTTAGAAGTATTATTAGAAGTAGTAGAAAATAGAAGTTGCTATATTGTACTCTTAGGATTTATTATTGAAAAAGCCCCCGGTGTTGCCTGTTGTCCGAAATGTTTTCAATTGTATACTTGTCTGGTGACAATTCTTAGCTGTGAGTTTTAACTTATTCCTTGAGTCTTTATTTGAATTATAGGAATTTATTGTGTGTGTGTGTGTGTGTGTGTATTTGTTCAAATTTCTATAATATATATTACAGAAGAGATTGAAACAGTCTGTGTGATGTCAGAATAGTAAATGTGGTATAAGATTAAAATCTTACTGCAGACATTTTAGTGTGTTTCTTGATCATTTTTCTTAGTTGTTTCTTTAACAGAGTGAATAATAAATATGGTCATATGAGTAGGTCTGATCTTGCAGTAAAGAAGCACTAATTAGGAACCTACTGTATTTTGTTTAATGGAAAGTTACAAAAGAATGGTAATCCCAAGTTTGTAGTGTAGTTGAAGAGTATATAAATGTGTCATGGTAGTCAGCTTAAGGCTAAAAATTAACCAGTTAAATGTTCTGCCAAAGGGGGTTAGAAAAATCTGTAAAAATATACGTGAAGGACAGAGAACTCTACTGTAGTGCAGTGTTGACACAGACTGTCCTCTCAGTATGGCTTTTTAGGTTTGCCTTCCCTTATAAAATATATGAAAAATAACATAAACAGGAATATATTATATGCCCCTAGAAGAACTCTATTTTCTAAAAGCCTATTGTGAAATTGTGTCAGTTTCATGCCCTAATTTATTTAGTGTTTATGTGTATGGTGTATACATTTTAAATTGTAAGTTTACTTAAAAAAAGGGGCAAAATTCTTTGGAATGACATTTGTTAAACAGGGGTCATTCAGGTTCTGGAGAGTCCTGCTGAAGAAGCATGGTTGTGGTGGGGTTGTGTAGGAGTCTGTTCTGAGCTATGCCCATTTAACTCAGGAAAATTTGTTCTGTTTTCCTAGGGAATTAAGCAGAATAGGGTATAGGAGAGAAAGGTAAATAAAGATTGCTTGAGGAGAGAAGTAAGATGAGGAAATTAGGGAAAAAGTAAAGATGGGAATGAGTGCTAAGATATTGAGCCTTTTTACTAATGCTTTAAATCAAAGCTGTATCCCTTCAGATCAGCAGTTCGGCAAAACAGGTTTATTTACATTTTGGTGTCATATCATAGGTGGCTTTTCCTTTATGATAATATGCGAGAAAGAAGGAATAGAAAAGGTTTATTTAATAGATTAATAAATGCATTCATTAGTTTATTATAGCAGTATAAATCTACGCTTTCACAATTCATTAGGTCTTTTAATTTGTAAAGCCCAGTTCTGAGAGATGAACTAGTAGAAGCCCTCATACTTGAAAAGTGGCAAAAAAGAATGTAGAGATTTTTCTGCTCTGAGTCCAAGAAAAATTTATATATTAGTTGCCAGCATCTTTCATATGGTTCCTGGACCAAAGATGTTGAAGTATCAAAGATGGGAAAGGCCTGCAAAATGTTCAGAGTGCCATATGTATAGCATTTTTTCCATATAAGTGAATTTTTAAAAACCTGAAGCACCAAAACTTTTTGTATGAACTACTTAGTATAGAAAGCTTCTAAGATATTTTTTCTTCTTAATACAGGTAATAATTTAAATAGTGTAAGTAATGTAACAATCCTAATGCAATGTCATAATTATAAACATCAGGTATTCTTTTGCGTTAAGTTTGATTGTTAACCTGTGGCAGTAGATCTCAAAGAATTCTGGGATCTTGGTCAATTTAAGCAGTGTGGAAGTTTCCACTGCCCATCTATTGTACCTTTTTCCCCTTTCTGTGAAAAAATTTAGTGATAATAGTGACGTGTCATTACTGTATAGCATATGGTAGTAGTGGGAGTGAGTGGAGTATAATATGTATACGTATGTTTGCAATAGGGGTAAGAATGGTTGATATTTGAGAGTTTTCTAGTGGCCCTGCTGGTTTAGAATCGGGCATTGTCACTGCTGTGATTTGGGTTCGATTCCTGGCTTGGGAACATCCATATGCCACTAGTACAGCCAAAAAAAGGATGATTGATATTTGATCTCAGTATATGATATTTGACCTTATTTAGTAGTCTGAATAAGAGGCCAAAATATTTATGATTACTAACAAGTAACCCACCATCATCTGTATTGATTGTTTTGATAAACTATGATAAGCAGTAATAAGAGCCCTTGAAAACCATGATCAATTTGAGGCAATACTGATGATGATATATTGATAAAGTATGCCTCCATAAAATTGCAGGAACTCACACTGTGTTTATAGCATGTGCTCAGTGGTAGTGTCGCTGTGTTATTATGAATGGAAGCTATATTTAAAATACTAAATACTGAATTGGAGTCTGCATAAGCTGCAATAACGTTCTATGATAGCAAAATATAGTAGTTCTTAGTAGCTCACTTAGTAGATGAAAAGTGTCCCTTGGTCTTACATAAAAATGAAAGCCATTAGCATTATATATCTTTACTTCTTGAGAAATGAGGAAAGGGCTTGGGTTTTTGGATTGTTTTCTTGCACATCAGGTGAATCTTGGCATGCACCCCAGAATATGCTTCTGCACTCACTGACTCAGGAGCACCTAAGATGTGTGTGTTTATATTTTTCAGTTACATATCTCCATCTTAGTTGCTTTTTCTTATTCTTTGGCTTCTCTTCTTGCTGCTGTAAATTTGCCCTGTGCTTACTTTCAGTATCATAGTTTCTGCAGACTCTCTTGTTCCTGTCTATTCCATTCACTCTAGCTTTGTTTTTCCTTTTACTTCTAATCTGCTATGGATGGGAAAACCAGATAAATTCAAGTTGTTTAGAACTACTCTAGAGTTAGCAAATTGATTCTTAATAAAGACTCTCAGTATAAGAGATAGATTTGCGTGTGTTTCTGTGACAGCAGTTTTAGATACTCAAGCATTGTTTTCTTCTGGATTCTAGATGTTTCAAAAAATGGAGATTGCTAAATATTGACACCTCTGACTTGGGTGGGGGTATTAACTAAATCTAGGGTTTTAGTTTTCTACATTATAATTATGGGAATAAAATAGTAACTTCAAAGTACATTATAGTAAAATATATTCAAGGGGACAAACTTTCAGTGGAACTAAAAATGTTCTTTTTTGTTCTGTTGGTATAAAGATGCTTTCTTAGATTTCACTATAGATTTTATTGTGTTACTCTCCAAAAAATGTTGGCAGAAGTTTTTTTTTTTCCTAATGAGGTGTAATTTATATACAGTAACCTAAAGTTTTACGTTGATTTCTCCCCACTCACTATGGTCTAATCTTGCATACTTTTTAGTTAATTCTATTTTTGAAAAAAAAAGAACTTAAAAAGTGTTGTGTGTAGGTGTGTACAGGTTGATGTATATTGGATCTGATGCAAATAAATATAGATTTTTATTGATTCCCACAGGTTATATTTGAATATTCATACATTTGAGTTTTCCTTGGACATCAAACCTAGCTAATACTGAGTTTATTTTTATGTGTGGTGAAGTGTATCTGCTAAAGTTTTGTTATGTTTTGTTTTGTTTAATAGGATCCCATGGTCCATTATTACCTTTACCAAGTCGTTACAGAATGGGCTCTCGAGATACACCTGAGCTTGTTGCCTATCCATTACCACAGGCTTCTTCCTCTTACATGCATGGAGGAAATCCCTCTGGTTCAGTCGTAATGGTTAGTGGATTACATCAATTAAAAATGAATTGTTCAAGAGTCTTCAACCTATTCTGCTTATATGGAAATATTGAAAAGGTAAGTTTAATTTTATATTAGCTTCTTTTGCTAAGATACGTAGTAGGAAAATCTGAAAAGCCTATAAATATATGTTATTGTATTTAGGAATATGCAAGTTCTTTCAGTAGTGATCCATATAAGCTAAAAATCCGTCAGGTAAGGATCCTGGAAGTTGGTTTTTCTTGGTAAGTGATCAGAACAGGTTGTTGGTACTAAAAACAACAGTACTTTATTTTTTTAATTACTGACATAAATAGAAGTCCAAACAGTAAATAGTTTAATTGGTTACTAGCATATTATATAAGGCATATAGCCTATGTACTTTTTTTTTATCATTTCAAAGAAATTCTAGCATTTAACATGTTGAACTGTGGAATTTTAAAAGAACAGCTACTTCATGGAGCTAGGTGTATGTAAATTTGTCTCAGAGCTTGGCCACAGCCATGAATTTTAGGAGAGTTCTAGATTTATATATTTGCCTCCCAAATGCTAGAGTTTTAGTATCTTCTGAGGAACAACATGCTCTTACCTCAGTCAGTATTTGAAAGTAACCCACTTTGATAGATTATGTCTAAAAGTTTCTGTCTGGAAGCTTACACTCAAAAGTTATCAAAACATTTAAATTTTGGAGTTCCCATTGTGGCGCAGCAGTTAATGAATCCAACTAGGAACCATGAGGTTGTGGGTTCAATCCCTGGCCTTGCTCGGTGGGTTAAGGATCCGGTGTTTCTGTGAGCTGGGGTGTAGGTCCCAGACGTGGCTCGAATCTGGCGTTGCTGTGGCATAGGCCGGCAGCTGTAGCTCCGATTCAACCCCTAGCCTGAGAGCCTCCATATGCTTTGGGTGTGGCCCTAAAAAAAAAAAATAAATTTTGCATATGTTGAAGATCTTTAAAATTATAACTGTTTTCACCAGATAACTCTGGTTTCCCCAGATCTGTGATGTTGTGTTTATTGCTACCTCTCAAGTACTTAGAATAGGCCCTGTCACAAGGTGAACTCTGAACTATTTTTGAAAGTCTCATGGAGGGGAGGAGTTCCCGTCGTGGCTCAGCGGTTAGCAACCCGAGCAGCATCCATGAGGATGCAGGTTCTGTCCCTGGCCTTGCTCATTAGGTTAAGTATCCGGCGTTTCTGTGAGCTGTGGTGTAGGTCACAGACGCGGCTTAGATCCTGCATTGCTGTGGCTCTGGTATAGGTGGGTGGCTACAGCTCTGATTTGACTCCTAGCCTGGGGACCTCCATATGCCACGGGTGTGGCCCTAGAAAGACCAAAAAAAAAAAGAAGAAGAAGAAAGACTCATGAAAAGTTTAACTGGGGAAATGATTGGTAGTCTTGTTACCAGTTATTTGATATATTCGCTAATCTGAGTTTCAATGCTGTAGTAATGTTATCTTTCCCTGTTGTTTTAAGTGATTTTTGGTATTCTCTTCATAACAATAAAAAAAGTACTAGTGTGTGAATCGTGTGTGGGAGGGGGAGAGTGGAGTTGGTACTCCTAGTTCTTAGTTCATTAATTTTAAAGCCTCTTTGATCTGAGACAGCAACTTGGAAAATGTCTGAAAAAAGATTTCCTCTATATAACTACTTGACCAATTTTTGAAAAGAAAGGGAGAAAATTCCACATTTGGTTTAGGGAATAGCATATGGGATATTTCTGCTTAAATAACAAACTAAGAATACATAAGACAGATTTAGCAACATTGGAAAAAGTAATTCAGACTTTTTCATGTAGATATTTATCTTAGACACCTGGGTGTTTAGATAAGGTCTCAGAACTGCATACTTGATAACTAAATGGGCTTTAATGTACATTTTAACCTTTTTACATAGTGTTACTTTTACGTTTATGCTTTTCACATTTGTAGACAACTGGAATCAGGCAGTTTAATCAACATCTTTAGATCATGGCGGTTTGTATTACGAACAAGTTGTCTCATGATTTAGAAACCTAAATCACTTTTTCTAATACAATTTATTTTTATTTATTTATTTTTGTCTTTTTAGGGTCACACTTGTGGCGTGTGGAGGTTCCAGGCTAGGGGTCTAATCGGAGCTACAGCTGCTGGCCTACACCACAGCCAGAGCAATGCCAGATCCGAGCTGCGTCTGCGACCTACACCACAGCTCATGGCAATGCCGGATCCTTAACCCACTGGGCAAGGCCAGGGATCAAACCCGCAACCTCATGGTTCCTAGTCAGATTCGTTTCCGCTGCGCCATGCTGGGAACTCCACTTTTTCTAATACAATTTAAGTTTCTGTATGTTATTTGAACAACTCTAGTCTCCCTTATTCCACATTTCAGAAAATGTTAACATTTTAAATGATACATTAAAATCAACCCATTAAAATTCTTTAAAGGTCTATATATAATTAATTTTTCTAACTTTTTCTTGAGATTTACCAGTACAAGAACTGTGTATTTCATATATATATTTAGTCACTATTATGTTTGTAGGAAGTTTTTGGATTAAATCAAGGGAGAGAAATTTTGCCTACAGGAAGACAGTTGATTTCAAATAAAGCTGAATAGTCCTGGAGTTCTCATCATGGCTCAGCGGTTAATGAACCCGACTATTATCCATGAGGATGTAGGTTCAATCCCTGGCCTTGCTCAGTGGGATAGGGATCCACTAAGTGTTGCCCTGAGCTGTGGTGTAGGTGGTAGATGCAGTTCAGATCTGGTGTGGCTGTGGTGTAGGCAGGTGGCTATAGCTCCGATTGGATCCCTAGCCTGGGAACCTCCATATGCATTGGGTAGGGCCCTAAAAAGAAAAAACAGAAGAAAAAAAAAAGCTGAACAGTCCTGCTACAACTGAGTTTTGTTCAAATATAGGTGTAGTATAAAAATGCTAGGATAGCCCATTAAAATTGATAGATATAAGTGAGAGATATAAGTGCTGTGTTGCAATTGTTGTGTAAATACATTCCCACTATTCCTTTGAGGCTAACAGATAAGAAGGAAGTATATTCAAGGTGTCATGAATGTTAGTGGTGCTTAACACCTATGGAGGGACTTTCCAGGGGGTAGGCTCTGTGCTGAAAGATTTTCATACTTTGTCCCATCTAACCCTTACAGCGTTATATGCTAAAACTGGAAAAATGTAAGAGGGATAAATCTGGCCTCAGTCATAAATGTTATGAAAACTTGTAAAATATTGCCTGTTTTTTAAATTGCCCCTAACTTGCACAGTCCTTCATACTGGCAGTGGTATCTCAAGGCCACTTGTATTATTTTCTTATATGGTATCTTGTTTATTGCTTAAAGCATTAAATAGCACCCTGAATAGTTAGTAGTTATTACTTACTTTAAAATTTCTGACCTACCTATTAGAATATAAGCTACAAGGATTTCCCTGGTGTCCTAGCTGTTCAGAATTTGGTGTTGTCACTGCCGTGGCTTGGGTTCAGTCCCTGGCTTGGGAACTTCTGCATGCTGTAGATGTATCAAAAAACAAACAAAAAAGAACAGAGTATAAGCTTCAAGAAGACCATGTCTAGGGAGTTCCCATCGTGGCTCAGTGGTTAACGAATCCAACTAGGAACCATGAGGTTGCTGGTTCGATCCTTGGCCTCGCTAGGTGGGTTAAGGATCCGGCGTTGCCATGACCTGTGATGTAGGTTGCAGACGCGGCTCGGATCCGTGTTGCTATGGCTGTGGTGTAGGGTGGCAGCTACAGCTCCTATTAGACCCTAGTCTGGGAACTTCCACATGCTGCAAGTGCGGCCTTAGAAAAGGTAAAAAGACGAAAAAAAAAAAAAAGATCAAGAAGAAGACCATGTCTATTATGTTTGCCATTATATCCCCAGTGCCTAATTATTACAGTATATTGGCACTTAATAAATATTTATTGAGTGAATAAATATGGATGAATCCTGCCACCTGTTATCATTACCTCCATGTTATAGGGGTGTCTGTGGCTCAGAGAAGTGAAGTCAATTGTCCCAGATCATACAACTAGTAAATAACAGAGTCAGGGTAAGCCTGTGTTCTTCTTCAGTGTGCTATACAGTAGACTTAGTTTTCTTTTTTAACTTCATTGAATTTTTATAAGACTTGAGTGTCTAATAGAAATCCTGTTACTGTAAAAGGGGATTAAGTGTTCACTTTTTTGGAATTTTGTATTTACAGGTAAAATTTATGAAGACCATTCCTGGTACAGCACTAGTAGAAATGGGTGATGAGTATGCTGTAGAAAGAGCTGTCACACATCTTAACAATGTGAAATTGTTTGGGAAAAGACTTAATGTTTGGTAATTATTTATCTTAAGTGGTAAATTTAAAAAATATCCTTTTTATTTGAGACATTAATTTCCATTTCAGAATATTTTAATGTAATTTAGGGCACATCTGAAAACTAGTAGCTTTAGTGATGTCATTTTTAGACACTTAGGGTCATATAATTGAGATTTTGCTTATTATACTTAGTTTTTAGTTTTATGATCATAAAATAGCCTCTTAAAATGAGCACATTTTGGAGTTCCTATTGTGACGTAGTGGGTTAATAAGAATCCGACTGCAGCCGCTCAGGTCAGTGCAGAGGTAAGGGTTCAATCCCTTGCCTGGTACTGTGGGTTAAAGGATCCCGTGGTGTTGCCGGAATTGCAGCATAGGTCGCAGTTGAGGCTTGGATTCAATCCCTGGCCTGGGAACTTCCATATGTTGCAGGTGCAGCCATTAAAAAAAAAAAAGCAAGTTTTTATATTAAAATTTTCTAATATCAAAGTATAGATTTTTCTAACTTATGTCCAAACTGTAAGTGATTAATTATAAATCAAGTTAAACTTAAATATTTAAAGAAATGTTCAAAATAGTAAATATTTAAATTGTATTTAAATAGCTACATATGCTTTTTTTGTGAAGATTAATGCAGGCATATATGTTAACATTTTGAAACTGTCTACTTGCTTCTTTTTATCTAACAAAGGTATGTTCTGTACCTCTTTCCTTTCTGATCTTTAGTGTGTCTAAACAGCATTCAGTTGTTCCAAGTCAAATATTTGAGCTTGAGGATGGTACAAGTAGCTACAAGGATTTTGCAATGAGCAAAAATAATCGCTTTACAAGTGCTGGCCAAGCATCTAAGAATATAATCCAGCCACCCTCGTGTGTGCTTCATTATTATAATGTTCCATTGTGTGTCACAGAAGAGACGTTCACAAAGGTAGGCACTAGAGTATGAATTGTGTAGACTGTTCCTATTTCCTGTTTTAAAATATATAATATTTTAGCATCATTTTAAACTTTGATCTCTTCATCTTCTAGTTTTGATATTATTAGTGTTCTGTTACTTACTATATAGTTCATTCTTTTTTTTTTTTTTTTTCTTGGCTGTGCCCACGGCTTGTGGAAGTTCCAGTGTCTGGGCTGAACCCGAGCCCCAGCAGTGACAACATGAAATCCTTAGCCACTAGGCATCAGAGAACTCCTATAGTTCATTTTTTGACTGCTATAGTTTTCTGGCCACCATCCTTCATTAGTTTTGTTGGTTTATGGCTCAGTCTTTCTGAGAGTTGGAGTTAGAATGAGGCACCCTTATTCCTGCATTCAGAAATGCTCTTTATACCATGTTCTTTTTGCCTTTTCTAGGGCCGCACCCACGGCATATGGAGGTTCCCAGGTTACGGGTTTAATCGGAGCTGTAGCCACTGGCCTATGCCACAGCCACAGCAACGCCAGATCCGAGCCGCCTACACCACAGCTCACGGCAACGCCAGATTCTTAACCCACTGACTGAGGCCAGGGATCGAACCTGCAACTTCATGGTTCCTAGTCAGATTCGTTAATCACTGAGCCACGACAGGAACTCCTTTTACCATGTTGTTAAATCTCATCCATAACAAAATTTTATATATCCCTGCATTTTCCCCTAACTGTAGGAAAGTTAGGGGAAAATGCTTCAGAAAAGAATTGATTTTTTTGAAACTCCAGTCCCTCTTTTAGGTACTTGATAGATCCTGGTCAATTCTGAGAATTATAAATCTTGGTTTTATTTGTTTTCTGTTTATTTTTTTAAATTACTTAATGAGTTTTATTACATTTATAGGTCCATAAAAATCTTGGTTTTTATTGTATAGCAGTAAAATTATATACATAATTTATAGACTATCACGATTTTAATTGATCTTCCCATGCAACTTACTAATCTAAAAATATACTTGATTTAATTCTTTCATGCCATACTTAAAATTTAATTGCTACCATAAATTTTACTTTCTGGGGATAAAAAAAGGTAGAAACATTATTTTGGCCATAATTTTAATGGAGTTTTACATTTCTTTGTCAGTTGTGTAATGACCATGAAGTTCTTACATTCATCAAATATAAAGTGTTTGATGCAAAACGTAAGTGCACCTTCTCTCTTTTTAAGTTTTCTGGGTAATTTGATGACGAGCAAATAACAACTGAATTTGAGTTTCTTTGTTTTGTTTTAGCTTCTGCCAAAACACTTTCTGGGCTGTTAGAATGGGAATGCAAAACTGATGCGGTAGAAGCCCTTACAGCACTAAATCACTACCAGATAAGAGTTCCCAGTAAGTGAAATCATGTCATAATTATTCAATGGGAGTTACCGTCAGAAACATTGATAATAATTTTAAAACATTAGTTTTTTTTTTAATACAGAGAAGTATGAATTTTAAAAAGGCATATAAGTCCCACACACCACATAATTCTTATATTTAGTTACCTATTGCTGTATAACAGGTTATCACATGTTTTAGCAGCTTAAAACAGTGAACATTTATCTTACCGTTTCTCAGGATCAGTAATCTGTGTACAGTTTAGCTCGGTAGCCCTGGCTCAGGGTCTCGCACTACAGTTAGCGTAATCTGTAGTCATTTCAAAGCTTATGACTGGGGACTGCAAAATCCACTTCCATGCTCACTCATGTAGTTCATTATAGGGACAGTCAAACCACATTGGTTAATTCGTGTTAGGTCATTTGCCTTAGAATGAGTGATCTAATAGAGATGAAAACAAAAGACCAACAAAACAGAAGCCCTAGGGTCTTCAATAACCTAATACTAGAAGTGACATATACCATCGCTTATAGTGCAAACTTATGGTCACACCAACCAGCCATGGTATATAGTGTGGGAAAAGACTATAGGACTGTGAATACCAGGAGGTAGGGAACATTGGAGCCATCTTGGAGACTAACTGCCTTAATTCCTGTTGATCTTTTTAGAAGAAAGCAGTAAATATGTATGTTTAAAAAATTGAAACAGTACATAATGGTACCAAATGAATGTTAAAGCTTTTTTTAACCTCTAACCTTTTTGTCTTCTCCTTTTATTCCTCCTCAATGAATATATCTACACTTAAAAAAATTAGCACAAGGAGTTCCCTAGTGGCCTAGTGGTTAAGGACTGTGCTGTCACTGCTGTGGCTCAGGTTTGATCCCTGACCTGGGAACTCCTGCATGCTGTAGTCACAGCCAAAAATAAAATTAAAAAAATTTTTACAGTGAAACTTATACAAAATGGCTGTTTTCACCTAATATATCTTGGATCTATATCCATATCAGCACATACAAAGCTACCCTTTCTTTTCCCCACAGAGTAGCTATTTTTAGTAGGGATATACCACTGTTTGATTTATCCAGTTCCCCACTGATGAACACCGTTGTTTCAAATTGTATTTTTCTAGTACTAGAGTAGACATCCTTATAGTTGCATTTTTTTTGTATTTGTAGGGCAATTTCCTCATAGTGGAGAGCATAAAGGTTTATATTTTGGTAAATATTGATAGATCTGCCTTTTAAAAAGGTTACTAAGAGTTCCCTGGTGGCTCAATGAGTTAAGGATCTGGCATTGTCACTGATGTGGCTTTGGTTGCTGCTGTGGTACAGGTTTGATCCCTGGCCCTGGAAATTCTACATACCATGGCCAAATAATTATTTAAAAGAGTACCCAAATTTACCTTACCACCTGTGGTATATGAAAATGCCCATTGCCCAACACCCTTATCAACACTGAATGTTGTCAGACTTTGAATTTTTACCAGTAAGATAGATGAAAAATGATATTTTGATTTACTGTCAAATGAAATTGTAACTTTCTTTTGTATGTTCTTATAATGTGAAATGACTTCTTTTTTTACAGTTCAAAGAAAGTCAAATATTTTAACTTTCGAAGCTTTGTGCCTTATAATTTACTTCAATCATGGATCTAAAGGATTTTGAAACTTTATTTTTCTAAATAATAGAAAAATTGTTATGAATTGTATTAGGTATGATGATGAAAGGTGATGGGTGGGGAGAATATACATTGAAGGATTTATGGATGGAGTAACAGATCTAGGATTTGCTTTAAAATATTCTAGCCACCCAAAAGTATGTGGAAGGAGGTAGATGAAATAAAACTGCCAAATGTTGGTAATTATTGAAATTATGTGGGTGCTTATTATACTAATCTCAGTAAAAAGTTAAAAAATAAGTCAATAAGGGAGTTCCCGTCGTGGCACAGCAGAAACGAATCTGACTATCCATGAGGATGCAGGTTCAATCCTTGGTCTTGCTCAGCGGATTAAGGATCTGGTGTTGCTGTGAGTTGTGGTGTAGGTCGCAGATGTGGCTCGAATCCCGTGTTGCTGTGCCTGTGGTGTAGGCCAGCAGCTACACCTCCGATTGGACCCTTAGCCTGGGAACTTCCATATGCCAAGTTGTGGCCCTAAAAAGACAAAAAAAAAGAAAGAAAAAAAATAAGTAAATAGGGATAGATACCTCCTCGCATTTTATCTTTAGTCTCAAAAGTTAATTTTAAATAGTAAGGCTTAATTTTATGGAAAATTTTAAAAGCCTTTAATATTATATGCGTGGAAAAGGTAGTTATATGAATCGTAAACTCCTTAGAGACAGGTACAGTTATTTTTTTATCTCTGCACTGTCTTGCAAATACTTCCTGATGTATATACTTTTTCTTTTATAGGAATTTCTTTTTTCCTTAAGGAGCAATAGTTTTTTTGTTTTTTTTTTTTTGTCTTTTTGCCTTTTCTAGGGCCGCACTTGCAACATATGGAGGTTCTCAGGCTAGGGGTCTAACAAGGGCTGTAGCCCCCAGCCTGTGCCACAGCCACAGTAACGTGGGATCCGAGCCGCTCTGCAGTCTACACCACAGCTCACGGCAATGCCAGATCCTTAACCCACTTAGCGATGCCAGGGATCGAACCCACAACCTCATGGTTCCTAGTCAGATTCGTTAACCACTGAACCACAATGGGAACTCCAGGAGCAAAAGCTTTTAATACTAAAATTCTGATACATTAAGTTACTAGAATTATTTATTTGCATAATCAACTGATGAAGAATTATCTCTGGGAGTTCCTGCTGTATACCAACAACATCAGCAGTGTCTCTGGAGTGCTGAGGTGTAGGTTCCATATCCAGCCTAGCCCAGTGGGTTAAGGATCTGGCATTGCCACAGCTGTGGTGTAGGTTGCAACTGTGGTTCAGATCTGATCCCTGGCCTGGAAACTCCATATGTCACAGGGCAGCCGAAAAAAAAAAAAAAGGAATTATCTCTGCATGGTCTGAAAAGTTAAAAAGAAAAAGGTATAAAATGGAAGTATTTTTACAGATTATAGCCACTTAAAAATTTGTGTACTCCATTGATAGAGAATACTAGATCTCCTGGAACTTTTTCAGCTCATTGATATCTTTTTCTTTCTTTCTTTTTTTTGTCTTTTCTAGGGTCACACCTGTGGCATATGGAGGTTCCCAGGCTAGGGGTCTAATCGGAGCTGTAGCCGCTGGCCTATGCCACAGCCACAGCAATGCAAAATCCTTGCCGCATCTGTAACCTACAGCACAGCTCATGGCAACGCTGGGTCCTTAACCCACTGAGCAAGGCCAGAGATCGAACCTGCAACCTCATGGTTCCTAGTCGGATTCGTTAACCACTGAGCCACAACGGGAACTCCTGATATCTTTTTCTATATTCCAGTCTTGTCCCAATTCCCAAGCTGTATATAATATCTATATCTATGTATTTTGGGGGGAAGCGCTGAGTTGCGCCTGCAGCACATGTAAATTCCCAGGCCAGGGATTGAATCTGAGCCACAGTTGTGACAATGCATCACAGTGGGAACTCTCCCCAAGCTATATTTGAATTAACTTTTATAGAGTAATTATCATTGATAATATTTTCTGCAAAGTGAGCTTTACTGATAGATAGGCCTAATCCTGATACTATTTATCCACAATGATTAATTTACTAAAAAAAAAAAAAAATTTAGTGCCTTCTTTGTCAGATAATGTTTAGAACATTATGGACAAAGCCTCTGGCTTCATGGAGCTTACCTGCTAGAAGGTATGAACGAAAGTAATCTTGCCCTTACCTTATGTAGAAATTTTCCTTTATATTCCTTCTTCTAATACTATAAAAAAATGAAATAATTTACGAGTTCAAGGTAATCATGAAAATTCGATGAAAGAGAATATTAACTTTGTGTTTTAATTTTTACAGATGGTTCCAATCCCTATACCCTGAAGCTTTGCTTTTCTACATCATCCCATTTATAAGAAGAGAAGCGCATGTTAGAATTTGTTTACCTTTATTACAATTTTAAAGCTACACTTCATTTAAAAAAAAAAGTAAAATGGTTGATCTAATGTTGCCTTGCTTATTTTAAGATCCTGTTCTGTAATAAACAAATATTTTGCCTTGAGTAAATTTGTTGTAAACTTAAATATTGAATTGTTTTCATTTTAAAATAGAAAATCGTAATGTAGACTATCTACAGCTTTCTTGTAGATTACACAGATATATGATTTCTAATTTTATTTTTCTTCCACAGTGAAAATATATTTGCATTCTTAATGCTAATTATCTGCAAGTATTTTTCCATTGTGTATGAGATTAATACAGGTGAAAGTATTGCATTTTAATATTATAGAATTCCTATTATATGTTTAGATGTTTAAGTATGTTCCAGTTATTCATATTAAATGTAACTTGTATTTATTAAGTATTTTAATCAAGTTTGAGAATAACATTGCATATATTAAATTTTAAGTACTACAGATTTAGCTGATTTTATATTTCTGAAAGGCTAACAAACATGGATACACTTGTACAGTTTACAGTCAAACTTATTTAAATTTGGTGGGGTTTTTTTTGTTTCCTTTTTTTTTTAGTAAGTCATTGTTCATTTGTATTGACATGCCTCTGTTTCTAGTTCCAGTTTGGAGATTTTATAAAATTACAACAGTGAGTTAATGTGTTCATCTTCATTTGTTGCATGTTACTAGATCTTGAAAACATGTCTGGGATTGAAATTTTAACAGAAGTTATGATGAACAGTTCCTCTTCTAGATAATCTGAGATCCAGGAATGGGCTTTAGGGAGTCTGTAAACTCTCTAAAATTGTATGTAAAATTTTGGGTACTTGCGTTTTTATTTTTTACTCTTGAATCCATCAGTAATATATGTATTTTTCTACATGGTACAAGGTATAAGGATCTAATTTTATTTTTATTCCAAACTAATAGCTATTTGTTTCAATACCATTTATTAAACATTCTTTCTCCCACTGGATCTGGTTTTTTTTTCTCCTTTTTTTTGGAAAATAATGTATCTCATACATAAGATGCAAGGACTAAACATGGTATTCAGAGACTATACTATAATACCTATTATCAGGTTCACAGCTTTTTTATAGTAGAAAACTGGTCTGGCCATTTTATTTATATCTTTAAAAGATGGGAGAATATTATTTTATCTGCCTAGTATAACTGCTAAGTCTGTTGTTGGCAGTAGCAGTTTTGTGACCCTGAGAGTTTTAAACAAATTTGTATGTAGAAGTTCCATTTAGATCTTTCGTAAAAGCTTTATTTTGAATTTTACCAAAAAAGCAGTTTCCTTAATCCTTTTAGAAGTGATGTAGGGATTTAAAAATGTTTTAAGAGCTGTTGAATTGAAAGTTTAGATGGAAATTAAGCATGCATTAACATTTATTTCTCCTTGAATTTTGACAGCAGTGGACCAGTATCCTATTAGCCATCTAAAATTCTAGAAAATTTTAAATTTGACCTAAAAGCATTTTAGACCCTTAACATGGAACCCAGTAAGTTATGCCAAAGATAACCTGTATGTATTAACTATACATATATGGTTCTGGGCTATGTGTGTTCCTTATTAACACTGCCAATTTAATACCTAAGTTTACCTGACTTTACAATAAACGAAGCTTCCTTTTTCTCCCCTATAAATACTTTTCTACATTTGTTGCAGTCTGAAATGGATATCACTGTTACAGATTGTTTTGTGCTTATGATTTTAGGAGACAAACCTGTGGATGGTGAGAGCTTATTTAATTTAGATTTGCTTTAAGTTGTATTGACTTTTAGATATGAACTAAAAGTGAATATGAACAGATTTAAACTTCTTGGTAGATTGGGCCTTGCTGATTTATGCACTGGTATGTCAGTCATATTCTGTTGCAGTCAGTAATGTCTTTGACAATTTAGTTGTGCATCACCATCATTAATGGAGTTTGCTTTGACCACACTCCCTCTTTTCCTTAGTCTTAACAAAAGCATTCTTCCCTGTGCTATCTTTCTGCTTTTAGGAGAATGTGAAAGAACAGGTTTTATAACTGTAAAGAAATACTAGCTTTGAGTTTATTTTTTTAATATGGAAATTCCATTCCATATCCAAATCCCCTGAAATATTTGACAATAAATCTGCAAAAATGAGTTATGGCATGTAAGCTTCCTTATAAAATCACTAATTTCCTGCAGAGGGTATTAGTCCACCAAATAAAAAATGTTTACAGCTGCAACTGGCATGAGACTTGACAGAATCTTAGTGATTTGATTATCTAAACTGTATATTTTCTAGGACTGAACTGAGAAAGAGGATAAGAATGACTAAATGGGGTCAGTTAAATTTCATCATTTTCTTTACATTGCTATCTGCAGGTATAGATAGAATACTAGGTAACTGCTTCTTAGCAGTTACAGGTGATATTCTCTTTCTAGAATAAAGAAATTCTGAGTGTAGAACATTTTTCCATAGTTAGGAATCTAAAACACAAGAATTGTTTCACTTAGAGAAAAGTTCAAATGACCAAGCTTCTTGTGAAAGATAACTTACAATAAACTTCCTGTCTCCATATGGCTGTCCAACTCAAGGGACTTTAAAGTACATTGAGTGGCCGTGTGAAGAGAACCGTTTTGTTCATAGTACCGCTGGTTTGCTCATAGAGTTAAGCCTTAAAAGCAATGGCATTTGATAAATGAAAAAAATAAGATTCGTAGTTTCTGTCCCTCACGGCATGTTTGCTCAGAGTTTGGTTTTTGTTGTTGTTGTTACTCTTATGGCTTCCAGTGTCAACCAAAATAAACATGATTCTTGTTTAAGCCCAAAAAAGTTGCTGGGGATTTGAAATCTAGAGGCTATTTAATTTAATCCATGATGTCATTGCTTTTTCCTAAAACCTAGCATTTTCACCAAATGGATTCAAGTGTTCATTAAAACAATCTATTTTAGAAGTTGCCGTCGTGGCTCAGGGCTAATGAACCTGACTAGGATCCATGAGGATGTGGGTTCAATCCCTGGCGTCACTAAGTGGGTCAGGGATCTGGCCTGCTGTGAGCTGTGGTGTAGGTCACAGACGTGGCTCGGATCCCCTGTTGCTGTGGCTGTGGTGTAGGTTGACAGCTACAGCTCCAATTCCAGCCTGGGAACTTCCACATACTGAGGGTGCAGCCCTAAAAAGACCAAAAAAAAAAAACCATAAGGCCACAATCTATTTTTTATTTTATTTTATTTTCTAAAACTCTATTTTAGTTTAGCTAATCATCTTCCTAGCCATCTCAATTTTAATATGCTTTGAACTTGAACAAATACAGTGGACTTTACTAGTAAAAGGTTTCTTAATATAAAACATTTTATCTGAGGGAGTACTTGAAATTCTCTTAGTTTAATTAATGAATGAGAAAGTTAAAAATAGTAAATATTGCTCGGTGTCCACCCTCCTCATTTTGTAGAGTAATCAAGGTTTGAATGACTTTACTGACTTAGCCTCATATCTCTAGCCCAATGGCTCTTAATAAGGAAAGGTGGTTCCCCCTTGGGGGAAATTTTGACAGTTTGTATGGGTGCATTTTCACAGTATAGGGAATACTACAAATATTTGACTGGCAGAGACCAGGAAAAATTGTCCCTTGACCTGTAATGACTTTCTGATAGCTCATCAAATACCATCCTAGAAAGTAACCTTCTTTTATGTATGTAAACACAAAGTATTTTTGTATATAACACACCGAATTTTCTAGGGATTCAACTACCTAATAAATCAAGCAAAGAGGATTGTTTGGTATGGCGTATTCCCAAGAGTTGTTCACCATTTTGGAAGATTGTGGCATTGAAGTGGTATTTGGGTTGACATTCCAACACATCAAGGAAAGTTTTCATTTGTAGTGGTCATAGTCATCTCTTTATGTCTTCTATTATAGCTATTCCTGAGCATTTATGCACTTTATTATACATTTTATTTCTCCCTTATATTACAGTTAAGGTTTTGTTTTTTTTCATTAAATGGTATGTGTTTGTGTGTACATAGGTAGTTAGGTGGGTATTATCCAGGAATTTTACTTCATCATAAGAAAAGGGTGCCAGATTGTCTGGATTGGAAACCATTGCTTTAAACATGGTAATCTGGTTCTGAGTTGATGAGGTAAACCTATGTTAATCCAGAAAGGGGTAAAGGCTAAGATTTGTTGAAGAGTCAGTGAAGAGGAGATGCTCTCCTGAAGGGGTGTAGTTTGTACATGAGCCTGGTTTTGCTATAGCCATTTTGTTCTCTGGAAGAGAAAAAATCATACACAGAACAGGGTAGAGGAGTTCCCACCACTATGCAGTGCGTTAAGACTCCACCTGAAGCAGCTCGGGTTACTGGAGAGGTACAGGTTAGATCCCTGGACAGGCACAGTGGATTAAAGGATCCAGCTTTGCTGCAGCTGTGGTGTAGGTCACAGCTGAGGCTTCGATTCAGTCCCTGGCCTGGGAACTTCCATATATTGTAGGTGTAACCATAGCATTAAAAAAAATTAAAAATTATTAAAAGGGTGGAACTGAAGGCACCCTAATTTACATAGCATGAGGGAATCACCAAGAGCATAGTCTACTTTGATTGTACAATATTAGCTAGCTGCATTAGCCCAAAGTATTAATTGCTGTGGTAAATAATTAGAATAATAGTTAACAGAGGGAGTGGGGAGATTGGGGAGTGACTGCTAATGCATGTAGAATTTCCTTTTGGAGTGATGAAAAAGTTATAGATCTAGATAGAATGGTTTTACCACATTGTGAAAGTTCTGCATAATTTTATACTTTAAAATGGTAATTTTATGTTATTTGTATTTTACTACAATGGGAAAAAAGTCTGGCCCAGTAACCCTTCAGTTTAAACAAGGGCCAATACAGTGCTTCACTTTAATGTAGCTGGTTAGATATGTTGAGAGAGGCATGTAGGGGGAATGTGGGTTGGTTTCACCCCGCCAGCAGACATAATTCAAGGTCAGACTTCTGGTTATATTGCTATGGTGGCTGGCAGCTTCTGTTTTCCAGTCACCCTGGACTCTGGGTCAGAGGAGCTGGGGCCAGAGGAGAGAGCCTACTGGGGTCTTGTGCAGTGAGCAGTTAGGAAAGAGGATTTGAGATGAGGAGGGGATGATTCCATGAGTAGAAACTAGGATTTTTGTGTATTCCTAAATTAAAATAATACATTGACTGTACTGTTCAGGTTCTGCTGGGACTCTACTAGGTTTTAAGTTAACCTGACCTAATGAGCCTCGGCCTGCAGGAGGACGTAGTCATGAATGTACTAAAATTTCTGTGAAAATTAAGAGATTATTTTACCCAGTCTAGTTCTATTTAGACTTTCTCCCATGTGCTAACATGCATAGCTGCGTCAAAACCTTTAAGAGGAATTCAGTAAGAGATTGATCTACACAAAAAACAATACATAGGAGTTCTGCTATGGCACAGAGGGTTAAGGATCTGGCATAGTCCCTGCAGTGGCTTGGGTCACTGCTGTGGCACAAGTTCAGGCCCTGGCCTGGGAACTTCATATGCTGCAGGCATGGCCAAAGAAAGAAAAAGAAAACAGTACGTAGAAACTGAAACATGTAGGTAATATATGAATTATTGGGAGGGCTTTAGAAGTCTTGTCTAAATTGTTACTGAGCCAAATTTGGGTCTGCTCTGACACACAGTAAAGCCTACTTGACTCAAAGCAAGGAGTTAAGGCAGCTAATGTCCCAAAAGCCCAAGCTCCCTGATGGCTTTCAGGGAAAGGTTTTTTGTTTTGTTTGTTTTGCTCTTTGTCTATTTAGGGCTGCACCTGCAGCATATGGAGGTTCCCAGGCTAGGGGTCCAATTGGAGCTACAGCCGCAGGCCTATGCCACAGCTACAGCAATGCCAGATCCAAGCTGTGCCTGCGACCTTGGCACAGCTCATGGCAACACTGGATCCTTAACCCATTGAGCAAGGCCAGGGATCGAACCTGCATCCTTATGAATGCTAGATTGTTTCTGCTAAGCCACAACGGGAACACCATAGGGAAAGGTTTTCAATGACAGGGTGAAGGAGAGGGTTGCAGGATGTGTGATCAGCTCATGGACGTTTTTCCTTTTAAATTTTTTTTTAATTTAAAAAGATGTTATTGAAGTATAGTTGATTTACAATGTTAATTTCTGCTGTACAGCAAAGTGACTCATATACTTATTCTATATGTATACTTACTCTTTTCCATTGTGGCTTAATCACAGGATACTGAATATAGTTCCCTATGCTATACATCCTATATATAATAGTTTGCCTCTGTTAATCCCAAACTCTCAATCCCACCCTCCCCAATTCATGGACATTCTTCTGATTGGTTGAGGGTGAGGTAGCTGGAAGTCAGCATCATCAACTTTCTGGTTCCAGCAAATCCGAGGTGTATGAATTTGTGAGTAGCGTACAGTTAACTTCTTCTTGGTAAGGGTTTCAGAATGTGTAAACAGCTCAAAGAACTTGGCTTAGAATATTATCCGTAGTCCTTAAGGAGGACTTGGCTGTGTTTAATGTGTAAAGTATTATTATTTTGTCTTACTTGACTGTTTTCTTTTGTTTCTGCCTTTTCTCACTTCTCTGATTAAATTTATTCTTTGAAACTTGGGGAAGGCCTAGGAGGCTAAAGTTTTTCTATAAACAAGAGGCATGTGGAAGACGGAGGCCGAGTGGTGGTGGTGGGGTATCTAGCCCAGGAATGTGCCATGGCGTCCTCTCAGCTGCAGAGTGAGAATGCTAAAATTTTTTCAGGCACCTCTATGATAAATGATAGAACCTAAACTTTTTCTGCCTGATACAAGATAATAGGACTGATGCAAATGCCAGTGACTTGTCATGGTAGATCTTTTCTTGCTAGACATTGTTATAAGTAATATCTACAGGGCTGTTGCTAATATAAACTCAGACTTGTTCTACACAGGCCTCGTATATGATTGTTTATTAAATGCTGTGATACTTCTCAGCAAAGTGCTAATATTTGAGCTGAAATTTCTACCGCTTGACCAGAAAGACTAAAACAGTTCTTCCTGCTGTGTAATAACCCTTGCTCCCTACGGTTTCTGCTCAAAACTCGTCTCAGAATCAGTAAAACCTGTTATTTTCCTTAATTTATTATATTTCTGAGAAAAGTAGGACTGCTTTGGGAAATTATTTCCATTATGTGTGAATGAAGATCACATGGTTTAACCTAAATTCTAGAGCAAGACCCTGAAAATGCACAGGGATTACTTACTTCTTGGAGCCCCAGCCTCAACCTGCTCACAACCAGGTATGACATTGGATTGAGCTGTAACCCAGAGCTGTGCCATGGGCCATAATGTGGAGTTTAGACTAGATGACATGGTTTGCTCAAGAATACAGTTTTACTTGATGGTGATATTTTTTTCTGATTCTTTTTTAACCCAGCAGTTGTGACTCATGGAGCAAAACCAGCGGCCTTACCTGACCAGGGAATTCAGTGTACACCCTTGCCTGCCTGATTCAGGTCCCCAAACAACAATCCATGCAGGCCCTGGCTGCTCTTCTGCTGCTGTGCCAGGGCAGGGAAGGTAATTCATAGCCCCACCTACTGCCAAATATAGAACCGAGTCCCAACCATCTTGTGAGCCTGACCAAAAAATCCAGGCAACTGTGAGGCGCATCCTACAGCCTCACTCAGGAACCAAGTGAGCAGTTCCATCCAAGTGTTTTCAGGGCACACTCTCCATTCTTATCTCAGAAGAAAAAAAAGGGAAAGAAAAAAAAGGTAAAATTGTTATTGAGTAATAGTTTTTATTCTTGCCTGAATTATGCAGATAGCTTTCTTAAATTGATCAGATTAATTATTCTTACCTGGAACTAACTTGGCTTTTGTAATAACAGTCTTAGTTAATCAGGGAGAGGATTAGGCTACCTAATATCTTGCATCATGAATGTTCACCTGATGATGATCTTTTAAAAGTTTTTAATTATAATTGATCTGTAACATTGTATAAGGTATATAATGAGTCAATTTGGTACATTTATGTGTTACAATATGATTATCACCACTAACACGTTAGCTAACAGCTCTATCACTTGACATTATTATTTGTTTCTTCCATTTTTGGAGTATAATGGACATGCAGCACTATATAAGTTTAAGGCGTGCAGCATAATGATTTGATTTATCATATCTTGAAATGATTACCACAGTAAGTTCAATGAACTTTCATCATCTCATATAGATAGAAAATAGAAAAAATAAGAAAACAAATTTTCCTTGTGATGAGACCTCTTAGGGTTTACTCTCTTAACAGCTGTCATATATACTGTATAACAGTGTTACATTTATCATGTACATTAAGTCCCTAGTACTTATTTATCTTATATATGGAAGTTTGAGTTCCTTCATGACCTTTTGTTTGTTTTTGTTTTAGGGCCACACCTGCGGTTTATGGAAGTTCCTGGGCCAGGGGCCAAATCAGAGCTGCAGCTGCTGGCCTGTGCCACAGCCGTGGCAATGCTGGATCTGAGCCACAGTTCATGGCAATGCCACCTCCTTAACCCACTGAGTGAAGCCAGGGATTGAACCCACATCCTCTTGGATACTAGTTGGGTTCTTAACCTACTGAGTCACAACAGGAACTCCTCCTTCATAACATTTTGACTACCTTAATCCAGTTTCCTGTTCCCTCATCCTTCACGTGGCATGATTTAGGGGAAGAACTTTCCATCCCAGCATAAAAGTAGCTGAGGAAGTGGTTGCTAAGCAATAGTAGTTGAGTCCGTGGGACTCCTGAATGACACCAGCCATCTCTTACTTCGGTGGATGGACCCAGGATATGAGTTAGACTGTGGTGATAAGGGAAACGGAATGGTGGTGTTGGCACATCTAGGTTATTAGACTTGGACATCTTGAAAACTGCTCTTCAAGGACCAGCCTTTGTGAGCTTGAAGAGATATATGAGTATACCAGAGCCTAACTTTTGAGACTTGGAAAAAAGCACAGAAGTTAAAACTTTGATCCCCCCCCCCTATGCTTTGAGAAAAAATCTTAGCTTTTTTGTTCACAGGAAAATCTCACTGGACCATTGGCTATCTAGAGGCCAGAAAGACTGATCATAGCCATTTTGAAAACAGCTCTGTTAAGTGGGAGAGACTTTACTGGGAAAACCTGGATTATAGTCTAATCTGGATTAGAGTCATACTATATCACCCCTAAATCCTGCTTTGATCATGTATACGTATTGCCAGCACCCAAAGTTTCTTAGAAGAGATTATCTGGCAGATAGGTGACTGGATAAATTGCAGGAAGGAGTGGTATTTTTCTTTTTTTAATGATTTTTATTTTCCATTATAGCTGACAGTGTTCTGTCAATTTTCTCCTGTACAGCAAGCTGACCCAATCACATACACATTTATACATCATTTTTTATCACATTATCATGCTCCATCATAAGTGACTAGGTATAGTTCCCAGTTCTATATAGCAGGATCTAATTGCTTAATCATTCCAAAGGCAATAGTTGGCATGTATTAACCCCAAGTTCCCGGTCCATCCCACTTCCTCCCCCTTCCCCTTGGCAACAACAAATCTGTTCTCCAAGTCCATGATTTTCTTTTCTGTGGAAAGGTTCGTTTGTGCCCTATATTAGATTCCAGATATAAGTGATATCATATGGTATTTGTCTTTCTCTTTCTGACTTACTTCACTTAGTATGAGAGTCTCTAGTTCATCCATGTTGTTGCAAATGGCATTATTTTGTTCTTTTTTATGGCCGAGTAGTATTCTATTGTGTATATATACCACATCTTCTTAATCCATTCACCTGTCAATGGACTTTTAGGTTGTTTCCATGTCTTGGCTATTGTGAATAGTGCTACAATGAATATGTGGGTGCAGGTGTCTTTTTTCAAGGAAAGTTTTGTCCGGATATGTCTAAGAGTGGGATTGCTAGGTCATACGGTAGTCCTGTATTTAGTTTTCTGAGGTACCTCCATACTGTTTTCTATAGTGGTTGTACCAATTTACATTCCCACCAACAGTGTAGGAGGGTTCCCTTTTCTCCATACCCTATCCAGCATTTGTTATTAATCATGGCCATTCTGACTGGTGTGAGGTGGTACCTCATAGTAGTTTTGATTTGCATTTCTCAAATAATCAGTGACGTTGAGCATTTTTTCATGTGCTTGTTGCCCATCTGTATATCTTCTTTGGAGAAAAGTCTATTTAGCTCTTTTGCCCGTTTTTCAACTGGGTTGTTGGCTTTTTTTTGCTGCTGAGTTGTATAAGTTGTTTGAATATTTTAGAGATTAAGCCCTTTTCAGTTGCATCATTTGAAACTATTTTCTGCCATTCCGTAGGTTGTCTTTTTGTTTTCTTTAATGGTTTCCTTTGCTGTGCAAAAGCTTTTCAGTTTGATTAGGTCCCATTGGTTTATTTATTTATTTTTTATTTCTGTTGCCTTGGGAGACTGACCTGAGAAAACAGTTGTACAGTTGATGACAGGGAATGTTTTGCCAATGTTCTTTTCTAGGAGTTTGATGGTGTCTTGCCTTATGTTTAAATCTTTAAGACATTTTGAGTTTATTTTGGTGTGAGAGCGTGTTCCATTTTCATTCATTTGCATGCAGCTGTCCAATTTTCCCAGCACCACTTGCTGAAAAGACTGTCTTTTTCCCATTTTATATTCTTGCCTCCTTTGTCAAAGATTAATTGACCGTAGGTGTCCGGGTTTACTTCTGGGTTCTCTGTTCTGTTCCATTAATCAGTATGTCTGTTTTGGTACCAGTAAGGGAGTGGTATTTTTCAGTTAAGGCATAGTTTATACACATCCCAACATAATGTAGTGGAATAAAGAAGGGACAGAGACAGAACTCTTATTACATTTTTTTTTTTTTTTGATAAGTCTAAACTAATTCCTGGTATCTTTGAGATAAATAGAACACTGGGTTAGAAGTTGTAAGACCTGACTTCTTATGCCAGCTGTGGCACTAATGAGCTATGTGACCTTGAGCAGGTCATTTAAAGGAACTTTTAAACCCTTGATTTCTCTTGTGTGAAGTGAGAACAATAATAATACCTGACCTACTTATCTTACAATGAAAAAAATATACGTAAGTACTTTTTTTTTCTTTTTAGGGCTGCACGTGCAGCATATGGAAGTTCCCAAGCTAGGCGTCAAATGAGAGCTACAGCTGTTGGCCTACACCACAGCCACAGCAACTCGGGACCTGAGCTGAGTCTCTTACCTATACCACAGCTCACGGCAATACCAGATCCCCGACCCACCGAGCGAGGCCAGGGATCGAACCTGCATACTCTTGGATACTAGTCAGATTCTTTTCCACTGTGCCACAATGGGAACTCCTATGTAAGTACTTTTTTTTTTTTTTGTCTTTTTGCCTTTATGTAGAGCCGCACCCGCGGCATATGGAGGTTCCCAGGCTAGGGGTCTAACAGGAGCTGTAGCTGCCGGCCTTCGCCACAGCCACAGCAACGCGGGATCCGAGCCGCGTCTGCAACCTACACCACAGCTCACGGCAACGCCGGATCCTTAACCCACTGAGCAAGGCCAGGG